>JAEAOA010002224.1:1162500-1245000 GCA_016746295.1 Potamilus streckersoni | reverse complement strand
AAGCCTTCTTATAATGTTTTGTTGTCTAAAATGAAAATGATAGCAATATGATGTTCAATATGGCTGCCACAGCATGCATCTTTAAAATATTGTTCATGCCACATCTCTTAAACAAAACGTCATATTGACAAAAGGTTTACACCAGATGGCTTATGATGATATATAATTAAAAACCTTGTTTTAGTCACTGCTCTTAAATGGAATATCATTTTAACATCGAGTTTTCATCCGAAGAGTTTTTATGGTGTCTTCTTGGTTACCAAATGAAAATAGTGCAAATTTTGACATACAATGTAATCACCACAGCAATTAATTTGAAACTGGTTTTATCACTGAAAAATTATCAGATATGGTTTCAGTAGTCAGCAGTTAAATGAAGAAATTGTCTAAAATTGAATTCCTGTAAATTCTTTTCACCCAGTAGAATGTCAGCCATAATAAAGATCTTTAGTGTCTATTCATTTAATTTGTATTGTAAAACTATATTTTCTGTAACATCTACATAGAAACATTCTGTATGATACAATAGCTTGCACATGCCCTGACCAACATGTCAAAACACAATATAACCAATAAATCTATGCAAGGATAACCTAGTCTGTCAAGATAGATGGTCTTTCATAGCAGTGGTCTCACAAGACAGGTTTTACTATACTCTTTTACTGCCATCAAACCTGAACGTGCATATTCAAATGGGGTGTAGAGGTAATATTCCTTTCGCTTTGCTTTTCATTTACAGTATAAACCTTACGATGAAACTTTAAAAAATACATGTGTATAGAAATATTATTTAACTTTACAAAATTTAATAGTCAACGAAGTCTAGAACTCGTTAAAATTATCTACCTCTTAATAATAAGGCTAGTATTTGCTATCATAATATGATTATATGAACATGTGTTTCAGTAATTGTGTGTGTGTGTGTGTGTGTGTGTGTGTGTGTGTGTGATTTTGATGTTAAATGTGGCTTTAACAATTTTTCAGTCACAATCGCTACGATGTCTGCAGTGTGGCAGTTTAATGATGTCATGCACTGGGGCATTTTGCCGTGACCCATTTTTCTACATAAGGCTTGCCAGACTATATATAGATATTCTACGCTATGGTATTAGTTGTTGAATGACATAACGCGAGAAGATGGTTAATGGATTTTTGCATAAATTGCAGAATACGGTTTTGTTGAGAAAGTAATTGCTTCTTGGTGGAATTTCAAAGTAACCGGTAAACCGTATTTACTTTTAATGCGCAGAATTTCCTACTTGAACCGCGCCATATTCTTTTTACTACGATCTGTTTACTTTTCCAAATAAGGCATTAACATCCTTATATGGCACACAAACAAACGAATGCTGGGAAACAAGTCTATAAAGTTGCTGATCGAGCCATTTCGCTTTTTTTTTTATAAAATAATTGACCATTGACTCGCAATGACCTGAATTGCCGACACCGCCAGAAGGATTACCTAAGAATCACATTACCATAAATGGTTCATTATATACCTGCCATATACCGATTTAATTACGGAAACATTTATTCCTTTTTCATTCATAACGACATTAACATTGGATCTGTTAATCATAAAACCGACTATTGCCTTTTTGTCTCAAATGCAAGCCATTCTGATTAAAGTCAGATCTCTACTGTCTAACGTGATGATTTTGAAATGCCTCTTAAAGGGTCATGTGCTGGCGATTCATATTACCACAACCGCTAATTTTAACAGCCAATCAGGTGAAGTCTTACATTTATACGTTTTGAAGCTAAGCAGTATGCCTAAAGAGCATCAGTGTGTGCCGTGCCCCAACATTTGATTCACTTTAAAATTTATGAAAGCTGAAAGCTGACTCTCCATTGGCTATTTCAAAGATTACCAGAACATGACTCCCAAGTGGCCTCAGTCAGATCTGCATGTTAGAAAGTAAAGCTCTGATTTTAATCATATTAAAAGCTGTCTGTAAAGTTTGGTCACTGCTTTTGGCATAGAACTTGAGTAATTTTTTTTGGAAACCGCTTTCCTTATAGTAGTCGCATTTACCTTGATACATGACCTTTATCTCCGATATCAGTTTTCCTTGTCTCAACATCAACTTACTGTATTGAAGGCAATATGTACATAGCGTATTTTTTGGATTGTTCTTTTTCTTTTGCTTTCAGTCCTTTTGACCTTGACCTTTGAGCCAAAAATAGTTACGAGTATTCCTCGACTCAACTGCAAACCACTTTTACATCTTTCATTCTTTGTTACCTTGACCTTTTATTTTTTAAAATTTTAAATTGGTTTCTTCCTAGCCGGTAAGTTCCTTGCAAAAGTTTGTAATGGTCGATGGTGCAGAACTTAAATTTACTGGGGAAATGGAATGGGAATGGACACATGGTTGTACATGTTAAGGGCCATGTGTAAGAACGTGTATTGCAACGATGAGAATTGTAATATATGGAAAACGGTCAAAACTGAATGATACCGAATGAAGTGAAATTAATTGTTGGTGTTAATAGCTGAATATCCTTTGCTCATCAAATGAGAACAAATTTCTGCATTGCTGAGATATTTATGTCCCAGTATAAATATGTGTATTAATAACCAAGACTTTGATAAAATGGTGTAGAGAGATTTCATATGACAGGAATTATCGTTACCAGGGCTTACAAGTTGGAATCATTAATCATCACAGTTTATATGCATATATATTAAACTGGTAGTAGAACAGTACATTAGCCTGTACATTATTGTATTACAAAAGAAATTGTACAAAGTGAAACTATAACAAGACCATAGATGCTGTTACATTTTTATTGCTAAAAAACAGAATTACTGTTATACTGCTGTTGCAAAATTAAATTGTATTACTTTAAAAACAACAGTTCGAAATGATGCATCTAACTTCCATCAAACAAAATCTATATATGAGTACTGCGCATGTATTCAATGATATGCAGTACGACCTGTGTATTCACAGTAATAAACAAACAGTATGACTCGTGTGTTGCAATACGTAGTTATGCTCTCATTTATTCCAAAAATAGTAATGCTCATTTCTATTCCAACTAATAAATAGTAATGCTCACATGTATTCTAGTAACAAACAACAATACATGTACCCTAAGTAATAAATGATAATGCTTGCATGTGTTCCACATAATCAATAGCAATGCATGTATGTAATAGATAGTAATGCTCACATGTATTCCAAGTAATAAACAGTAATGCTTGCATGTTTGCATGTAATAAATAGTAATGAACACATATATTCCAAGCAAAAAATAATAATGTTTTTAATGTAATAATTAGCAATGAAAACATGTATTCCAAGCAATGAATAATAATGTTTGCATGTATTAATTAGCAATGAAAACATGTATTCCAAGCAATAAATAGTAATGTTTGCATGTTTGCATGCATTAATTAGTAATGAACACATATTCCAAGCAATAAATATTAATGCTTGTATGTTTGCATGTAAGAATTAGCAATAAACCCATGTATTTCACGCAATAAAAAGTAATGCTTGCATGTTTACATGTAATAATTAGCAATGAACACATATTCCAAGCAATAAATAATAATGCTTTCATGTTTGCATGTATTAGTTAGTAATGAACACATATATTCCAAGAAATAAATAGTAATGCACACATGTTTGCATGTAATAATTAGAAATGACTACATGTATGCATCATTTTCTCTTGCTTGTACTATTTATTTTTTATTTGCACTATATATTATGTTCTCTTATTTATACTATTTATTGTCTTATTTGTACTATTTATTTTCTCCTTTTTGTACTATTTCTCACTTTCACTTATTTGTACTATTTTTTCTCATTTGTACTATTTATTATTTTTTCTCATTTGTATTATTTATTTTTTCTCATTTGTACTATTTATTATTCTCTCTTATTTGTACTATTTATTTTTTCTTATTTGTGCTATTTATTATTTTCTCTTGTACAATTTATTATGTTTTCTCATTTGTACCATTTATGATTTTTTTCTCAATTGTACTATTTACTTTTTTCTAATTTGTGCTATTTATTATTTTCTCTGTTTTGTACTATTTATTTTCTCTTATTTTTACTTTTTATTATTTTATCTTACTTGTACAATTTATTATTTTTTCTTTTTTGTACTATTCATTATTTTTTCTCATTTGTACTATCATTATTTTTTTCTCTTTTGTACTATTCATTATTTTTATCTCATTTGTACTATTATTATTTGTTCTCATTTATACTATTTATTATTTTTTCTTCTCCTCAAATTTCCAGCATAAGCATATACCTAGATAGCTTCAATTTCAGTTTCTTACTGTAATGGAACAAGGCATCCATCTATCAAAAGTTCCTGTCTGTTGTCCAAGTTCATCTCTTTTGTGATTTTGGAAAATCTATGAAGATAGGACCAAAGCCGCTCCATGCCTTGTCAATCTGTTAGGTCAGTCCCTGTCACATTTATCTGTCCGTATTGTAACTGTTTAATAATAAAAACAATAATAATAACTAACGAAGACTTTTTTTCATGCATTTAATGCAAATTTTTGTCAGCTCATCTCAGGAATGTTCTAAGAAAGCAAGCATATTCATTCCAGAATGCATTTCTCTAATGAAATATCATTGGTTTTGGTTAATTTAGACCGTTCAAAAAGTTAAATGTTAATAGTCAAATAACAAAAAGTATGTGGCAAGATCCATGAAAGGGGTTCTAAGGAACCCAGTGTCTAACAGACATCAAGGTGCTTGTCAGTATAAATACTGTTTCCAAATAATAATAATAAAAAAACTGAACATTGTTGACAAAAATAGTGTTTCCAAAAAGGTTACCCCACCCTTGCACCACTAATACAAGATCATGTTGGGCTCTCAAACAACATTGCAATTATAGAAGACAAATGCCAATTAGCCGCATAACTCAAATGAAAAAAGATTTAATGCAGTGGGCTAGAAATTGAGGGTTTTTCTCCTTGAAAAGGAAATAATAAATTATTTACCATACTTTACATTTTAACTGGTCTGTAAAATTTGATAAACTATTGTCTAATTATGCTAGCGAGAAATTCCAAGCCGCAGACCAATGTGATGAAGTCGATTCATCAAATGCAATACAGTCTTATTAAAATGCGAGTGTCAGTGTAACGCACATGTACATCCACACTGACCGAGAAAATGTACAACTTTACGATATTGATTTACAGATTTATGTAATAAGTAATAAGACTATGCCCCACAGTAACATAGGATAAAAACCCCATTAAAAATTTACCTGACATGACATATTATGTGCAAAATATGAAAAACTGGAACACAAAAGCTGATCCAGTCTAAGATGTCATTCTTCCCATTTTTTGTGCAATATATGCTGTTTATTTGTTTGTTTTGTATATGTTTTGTATTTGCCTTTGAAAAAGACTAATTAAGAGTAGAAAGCGTTCAGGCTTATGTGTTAGTTACTAGTTTCGCACTGTTCGTCGTCCGTTTATTGCATCTATCTTAATCAATCCCTGACACACGTGATCCCTTGGTGGATTCAGTGCGCTTGAAAGGGTTGTTATTCGCCATATGATTTGTACTCTCTCTCTCTCTCTCTCTCTCTCTCTCTCTCTCTCTCTCTCTCTCTCTCTCTCTCTCTATATATATATATATATATATATATATATATATATATATAAGGTTACGTATCGGCTAGTTCAAAGTAACATAAAGAAAGAGTGAAGACAGATTGCTTTGTAAATTTTAACAAAAAATAATTTATTTTCCTAGAAAATATGAAATAGTGTAAATAATTTAAGCAAGACTAACGGTTTACAGAAATGATCCAAATTTAGTTCCAAATAGAAACACAAGTCCTGTAAAAGAAAGTTCTAAACACAGTCTGAAGCGTCTGAAGTTCCGGTCCAAAATGGCGGATAACCACATTTGACGAAGGCTAACATAAAATTCCAAAATTTACACAATAAAGAACAGTTTGTGTTGTCCCGTTTCAATTTAGAATATTTTCGGGAAAATGTCTAAATCAGTAATGTTGTTCTCCAGGAAAATAATTATTCATAAAAACGAAGTAAAAATAGCTCCTCTAACAAGACAAGTTGTTCTAAGTAGACATACGAACAGACAACTTCTTCGAGCACAAAATACCCTTTTTAAGGTATTAGAAGTTGTACAACTGACCTTACGACTCTACAACTGTGTATGACTCTACTACGACTGACGATTATTGACTTTCGACCACGACTGTCTGTCCGTTACTGTGTACGACTTACAAAAATCTCAAACATTTGAATGAAGCTAATGCGTTATTTGAATTGCACGCGCACGAGGACGCATGCAATTTCTTAATACTTCTGGACATTTAGGAAAGCCTGACCCAGTATCAGCCAATCAAACACCTTGCAATGCATGTTTAATAAAAATTCAATTAATTCCATATGTCGGAATACACCAGTTATTTCACATTATTATATTTTGCCCTTGCAATGATCCTTAGCACAATATAAATAATCTTTTAATAAGAAAGATATTCAGTTTAGAGGCAATTATCCTTTTAGGTTTTGATGGGAAAATACTTGTTTTTTGTATTTTAACAAACAATAACAAGTAAGGACATGTGGAAATCATCACATAAGTATTCACGTAACCTTAAGTTCGTCACTAGCGTTTTCATAAGGACTTTGTACAAAATCAGAATTTCAAATCGTTTCATATCACTTTATCTAAAAAATTAATTTTCTAGTAAAGTTCTAAGCTTTTCAGAAGAAAATCTTTGGCAATATTGAAAAAGCAAAGTTATCTGACTTGCCTACAATCTAAGTTTGTTGATGACTTTATCTATGTTCAATACACTCAACCATTTTATTACTGCCACTAATGTTTAGATGCATTATTTGTTTTCCAATATATGTTTGTTCTTCATTTCTTCTTGTTGGACTTAAATGTTAATAAAAAGTTCATCGTAATACAGCATTATAGCACAGTAGTTTTATGACAAGAATGTTTATCATAGGGTTGTAAACTTCCAGAAGTTAACTGTTTGCTGGGTTGCGCACACTGTCGTATATGACTTAGATATTGATAAACTATTGACCTTTACCTTCCCAATGAATAATAACATATAATCCTGCAGATAAAACCATTTGGCTAGCATCTTAAAATACAGACATCTCTGTAGACCTCTTTTTTTTATTACATTTCACTACATTACTTGTACACTGTCATCATACAGGTTCGAACATGTACATTTACTTTTTTGCTAAACATCATCACATAATCGTCTTACAAAAGTCTTGTATATCATGTCAACATTCAAAAAACTGTTAGTACCCATTATATCTACATTTTATATTTTTTTCAAGATCCATAAATATAATTTTTGTAAATAAACAAAAGTATATGCATAAGAAATTCCTCTATCACCTGCATAGTTACGAGAAGCAAGTAATGAAGATGTCGATGAACTTGGAATGCTTTCAGAATCATTGGCAATAGACAGAAATTCACTGGAATAAACTGGTATGGGTACAGATGAGCTCCTCGACACTAAAATCTTACATATTCTGTTCTTCTTTTTTATCCAGAATACACAATTGTATTCACTTTTTTAAACTTTTTTTAAGAATCGCGCCATTTTCTGCAAAAGCAAACAATTCTAAGAATTCATAATAATAGCTGCTACTTATAAGCATTGATAATATCATGCACTGTTTTTCTTCCCATAATAAAAGACTGTCAGATTCAATACAGTGAAAGGCCATCTTTTCCAGTCCTTTTAATGACTTTGTTTCAACAGCAATATGTGATGCCTATATCCTGTGTATTTCATAAGATAGACATCACATTTTAAATCAATGACATTTGGCCTATAGCTTTGCAATATATGAATATTTTCGGTATGCCAGTACTATAATGGGGAAATCCTAAGTTTTATAAATTGTAATGATTATTTCCGATTACTTTTATTTAAACAGTGTATAATTTAAATATTTATTTCACGAAGGGGAAGGGGTGGGTGGGAGAAAAACTAAACTACATGTATTAATACAAATGTACAATGATCATTCAAATGATAACTAGTATACATAAAATTCCAGCATAACATATACCCAAACTATGGATATCGATAAATATAGTTATAATCGTTATAAAATTAGTCATATAGGCCAAATCCACTACTGTAAAGACATAACTATCTCTAAGAAGTAGATTCTATTTTTGATATAGGCCTAGTTGCGAAAAGCAATTCTCAAAGACTCCAGGCATTCAATAGGCCCTGTATCACTGCTTCCTGATCCTACATGCGTTAACTGCTATTATATGTTAAAAGAAACGAACGAATTCATACTTACTAAGATATACAAGAACAATTGTTGGAACTACGCTGATAAAATCTCGAAGGCAAGAACTTTTCTTTGAACTAGGCTGATAAAATTTTCTAACTAAAACAGTATTCTCAGATTGAAAATATCGGCGAGGCTATTGGGGATGGAGTTATTGGCAAGCGAAATAACGCGAGAGTAAATGATTGGTCAGCAGAATGTTATCTTGCTACAACCAATCAAATTGCAAAAAACGCAGTCAATTTATAAACATTATATATATATATATATATATATATATATATATATATATATATATATATATATATATATATATATATATATATATATATATATATATATATATATATAGTGTGTGTGTGAACTTCCAAACACCATATAAACACAATGGCAAATCTGCCTGCACAGTACAAATATGTTTTCTGATGACGTCATAGAGGAACTATCTATTACCATATTACGAGTTTGTTAGTTTTGGAACACATGTGAAATCAGATACGTTTGTTTAAAGAATGCAAATTAAATACACTTTTTCTCTTTTAGTGCATTAGAATATAAGAAGGAAAGCGCATGTCTAAACAATATTTAACTGTATGTCAGCAGAATAAATCGCGATTAATATTATACATGTCAACATATTTGCCACACAGCATGTAATTAAACATTTTATTTCACAATAATAAATGCATTACTTTGTAATGAAATTGCATTTTTATAGTAGGAAAAAGAAAAGACTATGCATGTTGAAAGGGCATCTGTAGCGTACTAACGAGGAATTGGGGATGACTAGGTGGTTGCACCGGGCACCAGACGTCTTGGGGCACCAAGATTCCTTTGGAACATCATCGTTGCCCTTAGAACAATTTAACCTTAGTACGAAACTGAAGAAACATATTTTATACTTATGATGTTGAAGCACATGACCAGCACATACAACATAAGAATTGCAATGTTAACATATTTTGTAAAACAAATTCAATGTGTCTTATGTCTAGCAATGAAAAAAAGTGTTGTGATCAGATATGACTGAATACATACTAGGCTTAGCGGAAAAATCAGAAGGACATTATATATATATATATATATATATATATATATATATATATATATATATATATATATATATATATATATATATATATATATATATATATATATAACACGTATGAATATGGTAATTTCTTTTAATTTATCTGATGGACAACATAGGAAACAACTGATGTAATTACCGTAAAGTTGCTATGCAATTAATCGGTAAATATATTAACGAAGAGCAAGTCGATGATTTTAGTAAATGTTGGCATGAATGGTGTCAGGTAATAAAATGTATACAGCATTAGAATTGAGTAAAAATACTAATGCTATTTGCCACTTGTTTTTATGGCACTCGATGGTTAAGCAATATCAAAGAGATCATGATATATCTATCTATTAACTGAAATGGTTTGAAATTAATCGCTGGACTGGTTCAGTTCTTTTACTATTCTAAGCACGTGATTGCTGTCATCAGAAAACAATAACAACAACAACAAATCATAGTTTATACGTAAAAGCTTTGTATCATTCTATTTGTTAAGAACATATTTATTTGTGAACTATATTGATCACACTTGTACGGTATATCCATACGCATATGTCCATTTTATTGATCATACTTGTCCAGTATATCCACACGAATATGTCCATTTTATTGATCATACTTGTCCGGTATATCCACACATATATGTCCATTTTATTGATCATACTTGTCTGGTATATCCATACATATACGTCCATTTTATTGATCACACTTGTACGGTGTATCCATACACATATGTCCATTTTATTGATCATACTTGTCCGGTATATCCATATATATACGTTCATTTTATTGATCATACTTGTCTGGTATATCCATACATATACGTCCATTTTATTGATCACACATGTCCGGTATATCCATACACATATGTCCATTTTATTGATCATACTTGTCCGGTGTCTTCATGCTTATTTATCTGCAATATTCATGCTTATTTATCCACCATATTCATACAAGTATGTCCGCAATATTCCTACATATTTGCCCGCAAGATTCGTACTTATTTTTTCGCAATACTCCTATATATTTGTCCGCAAGATTCGCACTTATTTTTCCGCAATACTCCTATATATTTGTCATTTTTATTCAAATTAGAAGCATTTATTCAATTTGCACGACAGTGTTCTATAAGAAAACATCAAAATCTGCCTATAGAAATTGCCAAAAGCATGGACTAAGAAAATAGATTTTTCTTTTTAGGAATCTGTCTGAACCGATGCATATTTACTTATATCACGGCAATTGTTGTTCACTCCACAAGCCAGTTATATTTTTTTATATGGGTAATATAATTTAGGTTAAATTTTAAAGCTACATGTATATATTTCATCATGAATATACTTGTACATATAATGTACATATAATGTAAATTCCGTTATATTCTTTGTGATGGCTGCTCAACTTTTTTTTTTTAACAAACAAAAGCAGTAAGTCATATGTGCTTAAGAAACATACTATAATTTATAGATGAGTTTTTGTTGAGCCTTTACTTTTGTTTACATGTGAGTAAAATGACTTTGTGACCGAATCTATCATGTTTCCAAATTTAAAAGCATAAACTTCGCATCTTCACAAATACCCCCTTCCTCAAACAAAAAGGAAGAAAGAGTCCGTTTCCTTGACAAATGGATAAGTAATGGTTGAAATGCAAAGAGGAGTCGATTTCTGGAACACTCATAGAAGTAGTGTCGGATTAAAGCCTTCCATGGCCATAAAGTCTGAAAATATTAAATATTATCGTGTCCCCCTCCCCCCTACAAAATGTGTAACTCAAAACACCAATATTAAAAGCTGAAAAGGTGGGAAAATACCAGTGTTGCCATCGTTCCAATAAAAAAACTTGTACATGCCGATCGAAATGGTCATATATAATTCATTACATTTTACCAACAACAAGTAGTTTGAATTTTTTACGGTGCCTTTAGCACGTGCTTTTTTGTGTTTAATGGGTGGCCCGGTACAGCATCCAAGCAATATGAAATTTTCGACGATACTTGTAAGTACAATTCTTTTTTCTACTACGATTCAAACCCAGATTAAAAAATTTACAAGTTAAATTAAAAGATTTAAACAGTCCGTGAATCAACATAGTAACCCTATGCTAAATACGAAACTGTAGAGCGCCACCATAGTAGCAAGATGCCTCTGAAATGTAAAGATTTCTAAGTGTGTCTGTTCGTTGTATTGTTGTTGTTGATGTTGCTGTTGTTGTTGTTACTTTGGTCTACAATTTAGGTGGTACTCTTTCAAACTGACTTACAATACTTGGCCTCAGTGTGCATATAAAGCAATGAATAGACTTATTGGAATTGGGATATAGAAAGTTAAACTGGTACGTGTTAATCATGGTCGTCAGTTATGAGCGATGAATGTCATTAAGATCTGAAATCTCATATCGAACATAATGATATCGATGTCCGTTGGCAATTACATTACTTTAAAATGAATACTAAGTCCGCGCAGAAAGGATAACGACAATTTTCGAGCACTAAGTTGCTCGTTCTTCTTCGATTTAATAGGAATTCGCGTCATATAGCAAGGTGATTGATGCGAACGAATGGTCAGATGTCAGTATTTGAGGGTATAATTGTTTTATAAATGATACGCTGAAAAATGATATCTTTCATTCGCAGCTTGCACTAGATATCGATATCCTCAATTGTATCCATTCCATAACAGGTTTTGCCCGGGCGTATCCATTCACCGCAATAATGTGATGATCCCTATAGATGACAAATCTACTCTTTGTTTTGGACTGAGAGAACTGAACCTTTGATATTATCGAGGTTCCAAAGGTGTTATATCCTTGAATAAATTGCTATTTTTTAAAATCTTTATTCCGACGATCCATATTTCTTGTTAAATCTAATAGTGACAGTGTTCCAGACGATGCGTATCTTGATCGGTTGGCTTGGAAAAGTACAAACAAAGGTAATTGCCGGTATATACAATTATTAGAGCCTATTTATAAAATTATGCCATACTTTTATTGTAAATGCACACATTTAACTTTAAGTTGTCTATATGGTCCAAAACACTCGCATTTACCTGCCACTGCAATCTAAACTCTGTCCGCATGTGTTCGAGTCTTGGGTTCGGCTAATGTGGGTATGTGAGAGAGCATACCAGTAGCTTCTCGTGGGTCAGTGGTTCTTATACCGGTGAGATGGCAGTTTCTTATACCGGTGAGATGGCAGTTTCTTATACTGGTGAGATGGCAGTGATCAGTAAAGTCGATCGGCATATATCACTCGGACCTCTGGGACCCCGCATTGAAACCTTCTGACATCAGACTCGTTTTAACATTCCGTGGTATATAGTACAAAGTAAATATGTCCACTTATGTGTTACAATTACATTCCTTAGTATCTCGTGCAAAGCAATATATCCACGTTCTTTGTTACAAATACATTTTATCGTATCTCTTGCAGTGTAATATACACTTCCGTCTTACAAAGACATTCCATTGAATCTCGTGCAGAGTAATATATCCAATTCAGTTTTGCATAGACATTTCATTGAATCTCGTGCAGAGTAATATATCCAATTCAGTGCTACATAGACATTCCATTGAATCTCGTGCAGAGTAATATATCCAATTCAGTTTTGTATAGACATTCCATTGAATCTCGTGCAGAGTAATATATTCAATTCAGGTTTGCAAAGACATTCCATGGTATCTCGTACAGAGTAATAAAATATATTGTGCTCTTTTCAATTTTGGTTTACATCCGATTCTATCGTTCAAAACGCCGGTATAAATTATATATACAATTGTTTAGAATCTAGGTTTTAAAATGTATAAAAGAAAGAAGAAAAAAAACCAACAATTTAAGTAAAAAAATTCAACAAGCAGGGTTTTTTTTCCCTCCTGTACAGAGTACAAATTCAGGAGACACTTGCAATTTGTGCGAATTAAATTCCAAAAGTCCTAAATAACTATCACAAGTCCAAAAGTCTAGATTGTTCCGTATGAACTCCAAAAGTCTTGAATGGACTGATGAAACACAATGATATAATCCAGAATGGATGTTCACAATAATTCAAAGTAGTGTTTATAAAACCAGAAGACAATGAGCACTATAGTGATTCCAGTGAATATTTTAAATAAATATTTGCTATCGAGTTATATGTAAGCAACTCTGATCATAGATTTCCAATGATTGATAGAGAACAGGATTTGTTTTCTTATCAATTACTATATATATATATATATATATATATATATATATATATATATATATATATATATATATATATATATATATATATATATATATATATATATATATATATATATATATATATTCTTTTACTTGGCCTATGACGTAAGACAATGTGAAAATTCAAGCGGAAAAAAATTGTCGAACTGTAAACAAGACTGGTTGTTAACTCATATGCTACATAAACATAATATTTACAACTGACAATCATGGACAAATGTTAGCTATATAAACATTATGTTTACAGCTTTCATTCAAAGACAATGGTTAGCTATGCAAACATAATGTTTACAAAATTAAATTATGGACAAAGGGTAACTATGAAAACATAATGTTTGCAACTAACAATCATGGACAAAAGTTATCTATGTATACATTCTGTTTACAGCTTACAATCATAGACAAAAGTTAATCACACGATATAAATTAAATATACATTACAAAATGGCATACCCATAAACAATTCTGAATCTCAATTCTTTAAACTTTGAACATAACATATCCATAAAAAGCTCTAATTTTGTCACTCATCTCGTACTAGGTAATATATCCACTCCAGTATTACAAAGACGTTCTATAGCATCTCGTACTAGGTAATATAGCCACTTCAGTATTACAAAGAAGCTTTATAGCATCTCGTACTAGGTATTATATCCACTTCAGTGTTACAAAAAAGCTTTATAACATCTCGTACTAGGTAATATATCCACTCCAGTGTTACAAAGACGTTCTATAGCATCTCGAACTAGGTAATATATCCAATTCAGTGTTACAAAGAAGCTGTATAGCATCTCGTACTAGGTAATATATCCAATTAGGTGGCTCTCACCAGTTATTATGTACTTTTGAGAGAGTGATGTATGTAAGGTGAAGTTGTTTGCATTTTAAACATGCACAATGGAGAGAATGTTGGCATACCTATATGCTACTTTCATGTAATGTGGCTGAAATTTCTTTGGATATTGTACTTTTGGAAATTTTAAATGATCTTAGGACACTGCTAACTAAAATGACTGCTCCCTTGTGCTCCAAAAATCAACCTGAATTTGTCTAAAGTACACTATTCTTGGCAGCTATTAAAATATGGAAAATGAATTTTGCCAATCTAGACAATACCAGCTTCTAAAAATGTAATGAATGAATTACCAATTACATAAAATGTAAAATAAAAGTTATCGGCTCTTTTTTGTACAATTTACCTCTGAAGTTCGAGATGTGAAAATGAGCAAGTAGAGCTAGCACTTTTTTGAAAGGTGCACATCTGGAATAAGGCCAGTCTGTATACTCTCTAACCCATATTACACCAATCAATTATACATCAAAATCAAGGGAATTAATGGTTCTTTGAACAATACCTAATATATACAAAGTCTCTTTTAAATAGCCAGTATAGCTAGTGAGGAAACTCGGGGAAATTCTTTTTTTTAAAATTCTTACTCTATGCTAAATACAAAACTGCAGAGCGCCACCTTAAGTGTTACAATGACTCTCTATAGTATCTCGTACTAGGTAATACTGTAACTCAGAATCCGGGCTACAATAATTTTGGTCCTCCTGTCTAGCTTTTTGATTAGAAAGAATAACACAAGACCATAAAGAATAAACATCGAAATTATTTATTTGTAAACTACCTTAAGGACAAGATCAGGTGGACATGCAATTACTGAATGTCAATACAGTTCCATCCAAATATATGAACATTAAAATATTTAATACTGGACTTATGTAAACAAGAGAATCACGGGAGCTAAGGGTTATGGACTCCCGTGATGGGAAGGTGCAATGAAGCTTCAACTATAGCAGCACCTTCTCCACCTCAGAGTGGATTTCATAATATATTGGAAATGAATTATGTCACAGAGAATTCGCGTTATGGAAGTAATAGTTGTTGTGGGGGTTAACGGTATTTTTCAGCACACGACAGGTTATATGTGGCGACCAGGATTAATGGTGGAGGACGAAACCGGGAAATCCACGGAAAGAACCACATATTCACGAGAATCTATTGGCAAGCTTTCTAACATAGTGGTTAGAGCATCCACCTCGGATACGAGAGGTCATGGGTTCGAACCCTGGTTGAGCTCATCATAACAAAGACTTCAAAAAATGGTACTAACAGTTGCCTCGCTAGGTGCTCAGCATTAAGAGGTTACTGTTAGGGCTGGTTGACCTGGTGTCAGGATAATGTGACTGGGTCGGACATCATGTCACATGTCTATGTCTATAAATTGTCACACTGCAGACATCGTAGCGATATGACTGAGAAATGTTAAAGCTACGTTAAAAGTTTATATCACACACAAACACACACACACACGAATGCATTGCACAGTGATCACGTGAACTAATTTACAGATAACCCTAAAACATGCATGTAGCAAATTTTGTGATATTGATCCTGCTTGTGTAGCCGGAGTCTCTTTATTTTGTAAGGAATTTATAGCAATCATTGCTAAATTATTTATCAGAATTTTACTAACATCATTTTGAATAAAATATCCAAATATCTCTAACGTTAAAATTTTAATGTAAAAAGGTGGGAAAATATTTTCTTCGTAATTATCCATATTGCGGACAAACAGTAATAAAATAATAAAACGGGGCCCCGAGTGGCCGAGTGGTCTAAAGCGCTGTCCGTTACGGATCACTGCCATCTCACCTCTGTCTGTGTGTGTTCGAGTCTAGGATTCGGCAAATGTGGATATGTGAGAAAGCTTGTCAGTAGCTTCTCGTGGGTCGGTGGTTCTTTCCGGTGATTTCCCGGTTTCTTCCTCCACCATTAATACTGGCCGCCATGAATAGCCTATCGTGTGCTGAAAAATGGCGTTAAGCCCAACAACAACAACAACAACAACAACAACAACAACAACAACAAAATAATAAAACAATTCTTTTTCGATATTAACGTTATAAATGTAATACAATCTGTGTTCAAAATAAATGCTTTCATATATTTCCGAGTTACCTCTGATAGGCAAGTTTCCCACTCTAAACATGTTGATTATATAACGAAAATAGTTATTCCCTAAGAATTCTATATATCTTTGACAAATGAATTTTATTCCCAATAACCTCCTATAGGACCGCACTTTTTCCATCGACTTAATCTCTTCCTGCAGTTTTTTGCCTAAAATATCTTTAGATCACTGACAAAACAATCTAAGAAATGTATTATCATAACCTACGCCCTGAGTACACCAAACATTGCCAAATCCAAATGTAAGTAGATGCTTTTTAACATTGTTAGACCACCAATCACAATTTCCCCCAACTTAGCTGAAAATTGTATCATAGGAAATCCGTCTAAAACATTCTTAGCCCATATTTCAAAATGTGTTTTTATCTTATGCACTGCATACTAATTCTTCCTAATTCGTTATATAAGCATGCATTATATAAGTTTCATAGTACTTACAAATTAACTTGTATAATATAAATAAATTATCTGTTGTAGAGAAAGCCCAGTGCCGGATTAAACACTGTTGAGGCCCCTAGGCAATTAAAATATTGGGCACCGCCCCCTAGCAAATTAGCACCGAATACGCCAAGATCAAACCAGTTCAATATTATTTTTATCTTTTGTCGCTGGGCTCCTAAAAGGTGCGGGGCCCATAAGCAGGTGCCTACTTTGACTATTTGGTATACCGGCATTGAATAAGCCGCTCTAAATCCAGCTTGCTCTTTGCCCAGTAAGTCGTTTTCGTCCACTCATTAATTTATATTATTATTTAAAATTGATGTAACTACTTTGCTTAATATAGGTAGTAGGTTCTGCACTTGGAGTGTTTATTTGTATCCCCTTTCTACAAAATTGGTATGACGATAGCCATTGACCAGTATTCCGAATAAGAAGTTTATTAAATATTAATATTAGTGTTATTTTGTTGCCCGTACATATAAAGAAATCGTTGTATAGAGCATCTGTTTTCCCACCTTGTCATGCTTCAGTTTACCCAATGTTAGGCGTACCATCGCTTCAGTGATTGTTCTATCTAAACTCTCATGAATTAGATTTCATCTTCGTGTATCAGATCAATAGAACGGGAAAAAATTAAATAATTCTGAAAAATATTCAAACCAAGTTGCAGACGTGATACTGCTTTGCTTATCAACACTTGGATTCTTTACAAGGCGAGAGAAAAGTGAATTTGTAGAGTATAATGCAGGTAAAAGGATATTGTTTTGTTTTAAGTCATATTGCTTTCGCTTGCTTCTAGTTAGATATTTTTATTAACATATTTCACTAGAATTTATAATCTTCAAGTGAATCACTTGTGCCTTTTAATCGGAACTGTCGTGGATATTTTAAGGTTTTTTTTTGGCGCTTAAGCAAACTATGTCAAACCAAGGATGACATTTAACAAGTCTTCTTTAAAATGTCACAGCTAGTTTTTGCTTTATATTGGTTGTTTTCAGTGTGCTTGCTGCATCATGATAAATATCAGTAATGGTTTCTACGTATTCATTGAATTTGCTATTGGTTATATCATGTCAAATCTTATCCATATTTTGAGATAATATATATTTGCATTTTTGACTATAAGGACGGCATTTTATTTTGTTTCATATGTATTTATCTATTTCGTTATCCACACAGCCTTGGCTCTAGTTGTAGCTATGTAGACAAGTGAAAATACAATGGGCATATGTATTGATTCCATTCTCTCATCTGTGTCAAAGAAGGATATATTTTTTAAAGCACATACGTTAGTTTAAACATAATCTATTGTTGAGTCCTAGTTTCCATGGATATCCTTTAATAATAATAATAATAATAATAATAATAATAATAATAATAATAATAATAATAATAATAATAATAATAATAATAATAATAATAATAATAATAATAATAATAACAATAATAACAATAATAATAACAACATACATATACAACAGACTAGATATATAGTTAGATCGATGGATGGATGGATGGATGGATGGATGGATGGATGGATGGATGGATGGATGGATGGATGGATGGATGGATGGATGGATGGATGGATCGTTTGTGTTTACATTTTCCGAATGACGTACGTCATTTACATACATTTGAAAGTTGGGATTTGATTGGTAAACCACATGGTCAATAAAACATGACGTCTTACCGTATCCATCAGACCTCCCCGTAGGACTGTACATCCTGCTACATACAACGAGATTTTGTTATCAAAAACATATTTAAAAAAAAAACATCTTGACCATAAAATGGTATACAATATATAGATCATATACTTTGAACGTGATCAACCAGGAAATAATATCATGGCTTTGTAACTAATCCGCATTTTCGACTTAAAGCATATTACAGGCAGTCAAATCTTTATATTAAATTATGTTAAATTATAATATCATTATGTTAAATTACATAGTATTTTGATATAATTATAAACATAAACTGAGGCATGCGATTTAATTGATTCTGAGATGATCTTGGAAAGAACGAAAACGAAAGAGAATTGAATAATAGCAGAGGGACAATCAATCTTTTTTTAAATATGTGTAAAGAAATAGAAATATGATTTTATTTTCTTTTCATTGATGATTTGAACTGTCTCTGCTAGCTATGGTGAGATAACAGCTATAATAATGACAAAAGATTGTTAAGAAATAACAGCAGTAATATAACATGATAAAAGAAGCGTTAAGAGATAACAACTAATGTAACATGACAAAAGATTGTCGAGTGAAGGGTGCTATATGTTTGGAAAAAAGAGATTCATGTACAACGTTTTCCTCTTACAGTTCACTTCAGTTCATTTAGTAAGAGTTACTGTTGAAAATATTGAAAAAAGTACTTTATTTTCTCATTTTTCTTTGTCACCCTCGTGATAAAGCTACCAAATAAAATTTATACAATTTAATACTACCCTGCAACACTTCACTGCAAATGACTTCATTTTCACTAGTAATATTCCTCATCCAATATATTTTTATCCCGTTACTATATAACCTGTATTATCGATATCGTTATAGATTATAGCATCGATTATATCATTATATAGTAAATCTCTTACATTATCGTTCGCTTATTTATAAGACATCCCTTATTGAGTTTGTCGTTCCCTGTAGCCTCATTGTATCCGAGAGGATGTGACGTCAACTTCAAATTTATATTCTGTAACATTTTTACAAGCAAACATTTTTAAGTTTTTCAGAAAAAATTGTATCAAGAACTTGTGTAAACAGAATCCTTAAAAAACAGAAACCTTAATAAACAGAAACCTTGATATTTGTTCATTACAATCTTCGACCAGAAGGTATCCGTCAGAATCCTAGAGGGGAATTCATTTAGCCACACTTATGATGTGGAGAATTTACAATGACTTCAGAAAAAAATGACAGGTATAAAACTCGTGCCGAATTTCTTGGCATATTACTATAAGAATTTAAAGTAATAAACAAGATTATATTGTGCTTTGCATTTCTGACCATGAGTAACAGAATATCTTGCACATAAAATTAGGGCGTTACTTTTGAAGACTGTTATCTTTAAGTGGTTCAAATTGGTACGGCTTGATATTTGTCTCAATAGTCATGTTTCTGTTTGTATTCCAGGACTCGCTAGTATGGCGTCATGGAACCACGTGATCTGTCGTCTCGTAAAAACTCGGAAATACTCGGCAATTTACGGAATCGTGGTAGCGTTTCAAAAAAAAAATCTCTATCTGCTCACACTAATTTTTTTTTTATGAACATCATAGTCGAATTAGAATTTGTAAAGAATTACATACATAAAATATTTTTTTTTAAATTTTTGGTTTCCTTTAAAATAAAAAGATGGTTACATACAATATACGTATCACTCTATCATTGCTTTATACTTGCCTGATCTAAGAATGAGATCAGACACAAACTCTGATATTTTTTAAATAAGTATAAATATGTTTAAAAGAAAAAATATCTGTAACAGATTTGTTTCTGGAATATACTTACTTCACTCTTTGTTATTTATGCAGGCATTATATTTCATGGTGGGTCATCAATCTTATGTTTTCTAGATAATGTGTATTTATATTGTCTTCTTTCACTTTCCTTGGTATATTTTTTAAAACCAACATTATTTAATCATTTTTTTTTAAAGCTGCGAATATTTGGTTAATGTAGTAAGAACGTATATGGATTATACAGAGGATATTTTCTTTTCAGACGTTAATACCAGATTTATTTCATCGTGTGGTACCAAAAAAATTGTATTATAAATAGTGGTACCAGAAAATGAAATATAACCTGAATTAACATAGGAGACGAAATTTTTTTTTTAATTGTATACGTAGACTCGCTCCAGAATAGGGGCTTAGATGAATAATGTCGCTCATCGGCACTGCACTCTAACCCCCACCCCATCCCCTTTTCGTAAATCCACTTCACTTTCATATCTTGATCATATGAATATACTTAAGAAAGTGGTAGGATTGTGTTGATTTAACATATCGTATAAAATTACACTTTTGTAATTTTTGTATACTATTGGACGCTATCAGAAAACAATCAAGCCCGTTTCAGCAATGCATCACTGCGGGCTTGTAAGGAGAAAAAACTTAAGAGAGAATCGAACGGCATCTGGTAAAATTTCTTTATCAAAGATTAATTTCCATGTCTGTAATATAAAATCGTTTTTAATAATTTGTTCTAGCTCAGAAAGTACTCCTTTTTGTTGCCGCAGGTACAGCTTTTGTGGAAGAGTCGCATGACATAATGGAAAATCTTACAATTTACATGTAAAAACATAAGACTATATTTTTCCCTATGCGAAAATATAAGGATTGAAAATAATACGAAAGTTATTTCACTAATATGTCTCTATATATCACACTTCAGTATATAATACATGTTAGGATACATAAATAAATAATTTTGGAATCCACAATATACGCTCATTCTTATGTGTCTGGAGTACGAAGATGTTAATTAATAGTTTACACACACACACACACACACACACACACACACACACACACACACACATATATATATATATATATATATATATATATATATATATATATATATATATATATATATATATATATATATATATATATACACACACACACACGTTGTACAGATATCAGTCCATTGGGTGTGACATAAAGCTCAGTGTTAAATTACACTTGCCTTGCTTATCAAATGAGTTTCTGTGCACCTCGAGGCCTTTCCTTAGACTTCGTTCCATCCAGCATCGGGTATTTATGCAGAGGCAAGTGGGTTAGAGCCTCGGTGCTTGAAAGCTAGGCGATATCTGCCGGTGTGTGTGTGTGTGTGTGTGTGTGTGTGTGTGTGTGTGTGTGTGTGTGAGTGTGTGTGTGTTCGTGTTGAGTCATTATGTTAATTGCTCTCCTCATAACTATTTATGTGATAATGCTCTTAAAAATAAAGCTTTTGATCAGACTTTAATTTGGAGGAAGATGGATTACCCGATGATGATCACGTGCACAACTGAGCCAACCATATCACTCCATAACATTAACCCAGCAGGGAAGAGTGTGACGTGCCGGAAAAGGAAAAATATATTACAAAATAGTGCATTTGTGTATTACTCTGTTTACAAAACATCAACAATGTCATTTTTTGTAGCTTTTATAGAATAGTCATTTGCCTTTTCTCCCCTGCAGCATTATTAAAAATTGCAGTTAAATCTACGTTAAAAATGAAAAACAACCCACAAAGACATTTTCCCGACGTGTATCGCACATCTGCGTTACTGTTCATACGCGACATATATCTGTGCAGTGCAGCACGAGTAATGATAATTGGAACCTGTCATCGATGTAGGATTTTTGTCTCTGAAACTTTCCTTTTTATGACTATCTACTTTTAGCATTTAATAGTTTGCTTTTGCTAAGTGTTACTAAGTGTTATTAAGTTTCAACAAACCAATAGTCTTGTTTTAAACTTTTTCTCGTCTAAAGAGATAATACTCAATTCTAATGAATGTTTGTCAACCAGATCCACTGTTTAGAGTGTCATCATACATTTGTGTAATGTCAAAACTGGCCACCGAGAACTTCTAATTGAGTACACCACATTGGTTATCTCTAGAAGCGTGTTTTAACCCAGGCGTGTCTGGAAACCTCACAAAACGAAATCTCCGCGGTAAAGCTTTCTGCCATTTCCTGCGCAGACCGACACAAGCCTCTTAGAGCAGTCCGAGTTCGTTTCACGGTGATTTGCCGTAAATTGCTCATTTACCCATTGTCATTACGAAGGAAATTGATAGAAGATATCAGGAGACAGTTTGATGTCCCTATAATATTAGCACGGGGATGACAACTTCATTTGCTTCATTTCCAATTACTTTCCGCTTGTCAGTCAATCGCATTACTTAATAGCTGGCGAGCCTATGGGAATAGACTCCACAGTCAAATCTAATGTCTGACATTAAGCAAGATTTTACTGCAAATATACTAATAGGAAAAAGTTAAAGGGGATTTTACTGTCGGGAATTAATCTGATTTACACGCCGGCAGTTTGCGTGTAATGTGAAGATTACTTTTGCTGCTTCTGTTTAAGATCCGTATAGTTAAAAAATAATGATTACTATACGCCCGACTCGAAACGAAATTGCCTGAACAACAACAATTGATCTGCTTCCATGACAAACACGAGATCTACCATATATACCCACTGATAAGTCGAGTATGACTGCAAACAACATAAACTCTGAGTTGCCGTTGCCTAATGCGCAAGCAGACCAGGTTTTGTTCATGTTGTCTGCTCTACTGGTTACTCCACTCCTAACAAACTGCACATTGCGCCGGCAGATACTGGTCGATATAGTTCGCATATGCAGTTATATTTTAAGCGAGGGAAAGAAGGCATATTCTTTTATTGTTGAACACAATCTATTTATATTATGTTGGCAGCATCAACAACAAGTAATTAATTGCATAAATTCAAACTCTCTTCTTTATAAGCCAGAAATTCAACTAACTCAAGCATAATTTTGTTCAACAAATAATTTTAGTTAACGTTCAATTAAAGATCCAGATGAGTCGGGTTCATTTTGTTCATCAACATTTTGTCTAAATATACAATTCTAAGTTTTAAATTAAAAAATGGTTTAGTTCTGTTAGGCATTACAAAAATATCCGAACCTTTTTCGACTCTAATGCAACATTGGGTGCATGTTTGTAATGATTAAGGACACATCAGTAAGCCAAGCACGTTCAAGCATCTGAACAAATCATACGTAATAAATTTAAAAAGGGGGCCCCGAGTGGCCGAGTGGTCTAAAGCGCTGTCCGTTACGGATCACTGCAATCTCACCTCTGCGTGTGTTCGAGTCTAGGATTCGGCTAATGTAGATATGTGAGAAAGCTTGCCAGTAGCTTCTCGTGGGTCGGTGGTTCTTTCCGGTGATTTCCCGGTTTCTTCCTCCACCATTAATACTGGCCGCCATGAATGGCCTATCTTGTGCTGAAAAATGGCGTTAAGCCCAACAACAACAACAACAACAAATAAAAAAAAAGCTCCAACATAAATCCTTAAAATAAAAGTCATTTTCAGTAATATTTAAGACCTGAGCTTCGAGACCATCCGGTT
Organism: Potamilus streckersoni; assembly: GCA_016746295.1. Classification (NCBI taxonomy): domain Eukaryota; kingdom Metazoa; phylum Mollusca; class Bivalvia; order Unionida; family Unionidae; genus Potamilus; species Potamilus streckersoni. The sequence goes on along the minus strand of JAEAOA010002224.1, from coordinate 1,220,828 downwards.
ACGAATAAAGGAAGGAAAAAGATCACCTTAATTAGTCGCCTCTGTTAGTAGGGCAAGCAAAATGCAAGTTCTGAATGTATTAGTGTGACTATTATATCAATCAAGTACGTCAAACATCCAAATAACACACACGCACTCATGCGTGCGCATGCACACCCACATTTAAAAAATGATACCTAATGTGGATTTAATAATCGTCATCTGTTAAAACGGTTAAAACAATTTTGAGGCTTTTAGAGGCATAAAATGGTTGTATCATTTCAAAGGATACAATGACGATTTCATAGCAAAACTGTCCGCTTCAGTTACCTATTTCTTTTCATCATAAGTTAAAGCGTAGCTTCTCACATGGAACAAAAAAACAACAAAAGTCTCTGAACTACGAAAATACATCCCGATACACCACCACAATCACCATCAATAAATATCTTCCTGTCGCAACATGTTATCACCTTTCTTTTTTGCATGCATTAAAGAAAGGGACCTGTTTTAATTTTCAATGGAATAGTTAGGCTGGAATTAATAAACGTGACAAATACCGGTATCAAAAGACAATCATAGTAAAGAATTCAGTAAAGCTGTTTTGCATAATTTCCAAATGAAATATTTCTTCGTTATTATTGCATGCTAGGGCGAATTTATACTCATAAATTCAGATCTATTAAAAAATCTCAGATCTATTAAATTTTAATAATATATTTTATGAAGCGCAATTGATTATTTTAATAATAAATTTTTACGTTATGTATGTATGTATGTATGTATGTATGTATGTATGTATGTATGTATGTATGTATGTATGTATGTATGTATGTATGTATGTATGTATGTATGTATGTATGTATGTATGTATGTATGTATGTATGTATGTATGTAGAGCAATGACGAGTGGGTGATGAAATATTTCTACAAAAAGAATTTGACATAAGTTGAATGCGCCACACGTGTTTAATTCCTAATCGGCATGAATTACCTCTTTCTTGTTTGATTCTGTCTCTCTGTCTGTCTCTGATCTCTGTCTGTCTGTCTGTCTCTCTCTCATCTTTGCTTGGGAAAGAAAAATAAATAAAGCTACTCTTCGTATTATCTTCACAAGCAGTTTCAGTTCAGTACTGATAAAAAGATAAGATTAATAGAAGGACACGTAACCAGGATTACAATATGAACGATATATATATATATATATATATATATATATATATATATATATATATATATATATATATATATATATAGAGAGAGAGAGAGAGAGAGAGAGAGAGAGAGAGAGAGAGAGAGAGAGAGAGAGAGAGAGAGAGAGAGTGAGAGAGAGTTTATAATGTTTAACGTAGCTGTAACAATTTTTCAGTCATATCGCTACGATATCTGCAGTGTGGCAGTTTATAGTGATGTCCAGCACTGGGGCATTATGCCGCAGACACGTAGCATGATGTCGCACCCAGTCACATTATCCTGACACGAGGCCGACCAGTCCTAACACTAACCTCCTAATGCTGAGCGTTAAGCGAGGCAGCTGTTAGTACCATTTTTGTAAGTCTTTGGTATGACTCGACCGGGGATCGAACCCACGACTTCCCGCATCCGAGGCGGACGCTCTAATTACTAAGCCACCGGAGCTTTTTATATATAACAGCGATTCAGTACCATCATTACTATTTTTTGGTGATGCGTGCTTAGTCGTGAGGGCATATGGATTGGTGCGTGCAGGCAAGGCGATGGGTGCCATTTACTCGCGGACCTGGGTTCGAAACTCCGTAGAGTACGAATTTAATTTCTCTAACCTGTATGATAGTATTGTCTGTATTAAACTATATATATATATATATATATATATATATATATATATATATATATATATATATATATATATATATATATATATATATATATATATATATATATATATATATATATATATTTTCAAATGTTTCATCAGTTTTGGTCCATCCATAAGTGAACTAATATGTGTGCGTGCGCGCAATCTCTCATCATAAAGCATTTCCAAAGAATTAAACTATATTGAAAATTCTTCGGCATTCTGTTGGAAAGAGTGGTTAATTAAAAAAATTAACAGCAATTAATCATCAGTAGGAAAGATTAGGGTGCAGACCTGATGAAATCTAAGTCCAATTTTATTAACGGTTTATAAAAAGAGGATGAAGAGGTATTACTTATAACGTGGTACTATAATCTGATCTCGTACGCGGTGCGCAGGCTTAGGCTCAGGTGCGATATGGCGTCCAATTTACTCGTCACAAAGAAGTCCTTAACAAAGTGAAGACGATTGCAAATTGAAATGGGAATTATTTAATGCTATTGCAGATAATTCCGTTCTGAATATGTTCAGAAGCAATAAAGATTTAAAAGACATTTAGTAAATATCTACTTTAAATGACGATAACAATCTGCTTGCTTTTATGTTCATCAGGATTAACGAACCTTTAATACGGCGATATTTATTATTTGCGCAATTTAATTGTCTGAAGAAATGTCAGATAAAATTTCGATCGCCTCGCACAACAAAGCGGCAGAAAAAAGCAATCAATATTTTTCCAAGGAAAAAACAAAACCCACTCCGGCATTAGATTCTTAACTAAACTATAAAAAAAAAGAAATTAAGAAAATGAAAAGAATATCGGACAGTTATTAAACGATATAGTCACCCCACCCCTCACATTTAAAAAATAATTAAAACACTATTTATATTGAAAGAGTAAAATTATATTAGAGCAAACGACGAATTAAGATTAAATAAAAAACGGTCCTTACTTACACCAACCCCTTTCCATTTTATGGCATTACTACCTGCCATTTTTCATGTTATGTCTGTTTAAGCAATTATGTAATTATGAAATATTGTGAAGGAAATTTCTAAGTTTATAACTGTTTTGTCCTCTGTTCTGCATATACCGTATATGCTTGTTTATAAGAGGAGTCAGACTACTAACTACAGACACAGATCTGCCGGCGAATTGCACATTGTCTCAGGAGTAATCAGTAAAATAAACAACATCGACCCCGAACTGCAGGCGAATTATGCTACTGCAGAACAGGGTCTTTACTGTTTGCAGTTTGACTTACAAGCGAATACAGACTGTAGGCATTATCTAGAAATATAAACATTGTTTATATAGTTACGACTCTATGGTCTTATAAAAAATTTTTTTAAAAAAAATTCAAACAACCAACTTAAAATAAAAAAGAAGCTAAATTAAAAAGTTCGAATAAAATTAGAAAAAGTATTTTTTCCCTATATTGAAAGTGAAAAGTTAAGAAGAACCTATAGTATTGAGAATTAAAGCCCAAATAATCCCCAGTGTCCTATCAAATGTCGATAACAATTGAGCGTTCCAAATGTATTCCAATCATCGTGAACGTCATCACAATGATATATTTCAGAATGTCACTGAATGATTCCTCAATATTCCCAAGGTAGTGTTTAATTAAAAAAATGAACAATTTGTAATTAAAATGAATTAATACAATTACTCTCAACTTATAAAGACTGATATGAACAGGAATGAAGACTTTGTTTACACAAATCCTATTTGACTAATTTCACTTGAACTATGTTGGTATAAAACTAAAAAAATAACAACTCAGTTACGTAAAAACTCTTAACTTGACCGCCATATTTGCGGACCTCTTTATCCAAGGGAGATAAATATTAAATATAATTGATTTTGAAACGTATCTGTTGTCATTTAGTTTTGCTACCCCTAACCTCCAAATAGAATATGTTATCTTTATTTCTTATAACATTAAAGATTTTGATTCATGGAGACGTTGCATTCCCAAAACCAATAATCAATATCTCGTTTTATTGTAATAATTATACTTTATAATTATAATTATAAATTCAGCATAAGTAATAGAATTTATGATTAAAGATGCATTATGCTTCTATTTGCTCATTCAGTGTCCGTTACGTTACGTTACATTTTTAATTATCCTTACCTGTGACTCACGTTAACATTGCGATGAAAGCACACTGTTTCATTTGTGCAAACCGTCCATATTTCTAATTGGAACTTATCGAGACCGTCAGCTTTACATTCTGACACACGCACAGCAATTTGTTAATTTGTTCCTTTTACTTAAAACATACAATAACGTGCATGTACACGGACTGGAAACAAGTCGATACGAATTTGCAAATTTCATTTCGCTATGTAACACAACTGAATAATGAATAATGAATAAGCTTAACAAAATTAATAGCAAATAAAGATTAGAAAAAAGAAAAAAGAACTTCTAGCAGATGAAGGAGAGTACAAAGAATGGAAAGATGATATCCAAATTCTGTGTGCATTTATTTTCTTGCACACATGATGTAAGTAGATAGGCTAAGCACCTAAACTAAATTTCTTGACAGATGTCATCTTTTATTTTAATTGACTAAATAAAGCAAATACTTGCAAAATATAAATATCATCTTCGCTAGCCAAGCTTCCGAGACGATAACCCTATCTACACCTTGGCGGATCGAACAGATATATTGGTGTTTTGTCCTAGCCACCTCTATTGGATTTCATGAATTGCCTCCCTTAGTATATAATGCTAATTAACCAATAGGTTGGCGCATTGTACATCGGTCGAAAACGCTGAGGGCGACTGACCTAAAAAGGATAACTTTGGAAGTTTAAGACCGAAAGTTTGAATAGGTGCCAGTGGGAAACCATTACAGGTCTACGTGGATGAAAGGTATTTGTGCAAACACGGACCTGCACTGGAAACGTGCTTATATTTAGGAAACGTGCTTATATTAAGTCAATTGAAGTAATGCAACCCTGGACTAGATCATGTAGGAGCAGTGTTCAAATTCGAATAACTAATTTAATTTGGATTGGATGCGGGTTCAAACACAAACTCTAATCAAAGCTTGTGTTGGAAATGAGAGTGTTTATTTATTTCTTTCTTTCTTTATTTATTTATTCATTTATTCATTTATTTATTCATTCATTTATTTTCTTTTTCATTTATTTATTTATTTGTTATTTTATTTATCTATGTATTTATTTATAAATTTAATATTTTATTTACACCAGAATGATAGTTATTTATCAAGTTCTGTGCATATATAGGTCTCCTGGCCAAATGTTAGAGACGATTGACTGTATCTCCAAACGTATGTTTCATAGAAATGAGTGTAAATTAACACCAAACTTTAGCAGCTTTAGGACTAGTTTCTTGACAATTTTAGCTGCGACTTGAATTCTATTTTAGTAGGTCGGAATTATTTAGTCGCCTCAGACAGTGAGATCAAAATTCCGTCGAATGGCTTGTTAATGTTAAAAGATAAATTTTTATGGGTTTTTTTTCTTTAAGGCAAACTAAAGAGTGGTTTTCAAAACTGTAAACCAGCAAGTCACATGTAAACCAACAAGTCGTATGTAAACCAACAAGTCACATGTAAACCAACTAGTCAAATACTAAGCATTTCATTCAGAGTTGGTTGGTTAATAATTTTTACAAGATATTAAAACATTTAGTAAAATAATGGGGACGTGATACATGATTACTAAAACACAATTATGAACTGCTGTCCGAGTCATGTCTAAATTAATTGAAAAGGGACATTTGAATTAGTTTAGATTGCATTATTACAAGAAATATGGTTTGATAACGTACATTCCATATATTTTCTAAAATACATACATTTTTGCTTTCGATAGCTCGCAGTGATTTTTTTTTGGAAAGCCATTTTCAAGAATATCGGATATCGTCTCCTGTATTTTATGTCCAAAAAAAGAAGGACAATTTTCAGAGCCCTGCGAATTCTTGTTTGATTTGCAAATCTCAATATTCTCTACTCTATTAGAAGCTGTATATTTACCCTTTAGCTATGTATATGCCTTAAATTAAATAAATGTATACACATCAACAATTACGAAAAATCTAATCAGGTTTCTTGACTTACGCAAAAACTCGTTAGAAAATTCTCACAACGGAAAGGATGGTGTGAGTTATTCAACTACTTTCTTGTGCGTCTTTTTTCTGGATTATGTTTAATTCAAGAATTAAAAAAATGAAAAATGCAAAATTCTTCCCAGATGAATAAATGCCAATATTCCTGTAAAAATGCATCTGCATTGATATGAAATTAGGGTAAAGTCAAATGATTTAATTTTTAAAGAAGACGAAAATTGCTGTAGTCAGCAGAAATCTTCCTTATATTATCTCATCAAAGTGGATGCATGTTTTTAATGTTGATAGCACTTATTTATCTTGGAAGAATTTTATTGCGGTAATAGCACTATAAAACACCCGTCAATGAAAAATAATCTCGAACTCGAAGTTTAAAAAAAGTGATTGAACCACTTATGTCATATTAGTTGTTTGTCCATATTATTGAGATGTGGGTAAAGTTGTTTGTCCGTATATTGAGATGCGGGGTAAAGTTGTTTGTCCGTTCAATGACATGCATGGTAGAGTTGTTAGTCTGTACATTGAGATAAGGGGAAAGATGAATTATTAGAAAAATTTGAAACATACTGAAAAACCGATTTCGTTCGACTGAGATAAAATGATGGTTGATTTGCCCAACGTAAAGGTTTCCTACTTAGGAAGACCTAATTATACCCAAGCAGAATCTAAGTCCCTGATCGCGTATCGGATCAAGCATCTGCAGGTGCGATTTATAAACTGAACCGTAGACAATAGAGGCCCAATCCAGTTTCAGTCTTACTGATGGTCTATGTAACAGTATCAAGACTTTCCGGTCTGTTCCCCCAATCTGCGCTTTCTGCTACTGGTATTAAAGCAATGGCGATTTTGTTTTGTACATTTGCCTCTGAGATATCTAATATGTGGTTCGAAACTAAGCCTTACAAATTTGCTCACCTTCATTACAGAAATAAGACGACCGACACATATAGAACTCTTGGATCACTATGAATGTAATTGACAGAAATGTATACATTTTAGGTATGGATTGAAAATTTTAGAACCCGTCTGCTTCTAATAATTTTTAAATGCCATAAATGGATATTAAAATTTGACGCTTTCTAGTATGCATTCTCTTTGATTTTTAACGATCAGTTTGTTCCTGTGCTGATGTTGAATAGTGCAATCCCTGAAGTAAACTCGGTTCCTGATGGAAGGGTGCTGTATACAATATATCTGAAATTTGTTTTTCAGAAACACTGCGCAGGTAGTCATCTTCTTAGACTTACATTGAATAAGCCAGACATTATGCCGTACTTCAATGTTGCTCTGCAGATCGAAAAGAACAACAAATATAAGTTCTTTCTTTATGAATATTCTGTTAATAAATGATCCAAGTCTGACAAGATTGTCTATTTTCATTCTGAATCCCATTCAGCATCAAATACTTGTTTGTTGGAATAGAGATACCAAACAGTTGCTTGCTGGATTCGAGATAACAAATAGTTGCTTGTTGGAATCGAGATACCAAATAGTTGCTTGCTGGATTCGAGATACCAAATAGTTGCTTGCTGGATTCGAGATACCAAATAGTTGCTTGTTGGGATCGAGATACCAAACAGTTGCTTGCTGGATTCGAGATACCAAATAGTTGCTTGTTGGAATCGAGATACCAAACAGTTGCTTGCTGGATTCGAGATACCAAATAGTTGCTTGTTGGAATCGAGATACCAAACAGTCGCTTGTTGGAATCGAGATACCAAAATAGTTACTTGTTGGATTCGAGATGCCAAATAGTTGCTTATTGGAATCGAGATACCAAACAGTTTCTTGTTGGATTCCAGATACCGTATTATCATCCATTCCATGGTTTTGCAAGTATACTTTGTTTATTATATGATATTACCATGCATTAGTTTGGTCCTTTCGCCTGTTATTGAAAATGATCAGCAGTGTATTTTGAGTTGTGAATGTCATCTTTTCCTACTAAAATGTAACGCGGGCTCGATCCAGTTTCTTGTAACTATTTGAAATTGATAGGTTGCGGATTTAGCAGATTTAAAATTTAGAGTAAACTTCTCTGTCTAGTTCTTTGCAGAAAATATTCTCATATGAAGAGTTTTTAGAGAATGATTTGGCCACTGTATTTGAGATTTCTGGTACGGTTGTTACCATTTCATTCCATATCTTTAAACACTTGTTACAACTTCTTCTATGTTTGTGAGTGATTTTTTTTATACCATAATTCTTACGGATTTAAAAGAAGAGCGACAGTTTGATCTAGCGATGGAGAGAGAGAGAGAGAGAGAGAGAGAGAGAGAGAGAGAGAGAGAGAGAGAGAGAGAGAGAGAGAGAGAGAGAGAGAGAGAGAGAGAGAGAGAGAGAGAGAGAGAGAGAGAGAGAGAGAGAGAGAGAGAGAGAGAGAATTTAGGGCCGGTGGTACAGAATAATGACGTAAAATATTAGAATATTTTATTTATCTCGTTATTTTGCTTAGTTTCTATTCCACATTAATTTCCATGTGCCGGTAGGCAAATGGCATGGAGTTCATGTGAATGACGTAGCTAATATAGCGTTTATTGTGCTCTACTTTTATTTTTAATGTCATATTTCATGTTTAAAACATTAGTGTGTATTATGCTGATGTTATCAATGTAAGAAACAGAAATTAAAAAAGAAAACAATAAATTTATAAATATTCAAAAGAGATTGTGAATAGCTACAAAAGGCATAGAACTACATTTTCTAGCGAATACACTCAGGCATGTGATGAGTTCGTTCAATCGATCACTACACAGCCGCCTGTAGTAAACCTTAACTCCGTTCAAAGGGCAACTATATGCATTAGTATGTGATGTAAATAAAATATATGTACAGTGTGTACGTCGTATCAATGATATACAAGTCGTTGTATAAATTTTGCATCAAAAGGAAACGAGACTTGACGAGTTTCCTTTAAACAAAAAAATTATACATCTCCTTATATCATTGATACATGGTGCATTACTTTATTTTTTAAGACCTTTTCTTTTTTAAGTAAAGCTTTAATTGACGACTCAGCATGACTTTTTTTTATCCTAAACCAGCGCTTTGCTTATAATTAACTTAATTTATAATTTACCGTAAAATTGAAGTAGTCTAGTTTTTAATTGCTAATATCTGAAGTTGTTCGTTATGTGTTATACTATTTTGGTTTATTATGCGAAATATGTTGAGTTAATATTTTAATTGATTTCATGCCTTGTCGGTAGAAAAAGAGTAATACAGTTTTAACTGAACTGTTTCCTTAGAACAAGCTTATGCTGATTTCATCTTTTCAAAATAAATTCCTCAATTAAAGTATAGCAGTTAAAACTTGTTGTTCTGAAGCATATAAGTACCAATGTTAATCTAAATTTCGGAATCTTTAATAAATTATGAAGTCATTTATTTGTGTTTTTCTTACACAAATGTAACATTTATTCACTTCACATGTTTAGCCGTACTCCATAATGATTAGTCTATCACCTTTTCGATTGTTAGCTTCTCCAAAGATTGTTAGAGAAATGAAATAGATAATATTGGTAATATTATATAAAGGCTTCAGCCAATTCACTTCCAGCTGTAAGGGAATCTTCCAACACAAAAAGAAACGCTCGCAGAAGTTAAGTAAAACGTTCAATAAAACGTGACCATTTATTTTCATTTATTTTGTGTCACGTATTGCGAGATTGACAAGAAGAAAATCTGTTAGCTAGCCGATTATCAGCTCATAAGACCAATTTAAATATGTCTAATAACCTCATTTTGTTTATATAGGAAATGACGTAAAGGATGCCGCATTTCTTTCAAGTTTTGCGAGGCGATACTTCGAACAAGTTTTAACACAATTTGGTGTGTGTGTGTGTGTGTGTGTGTGTGTGTGTGTGTGTGTGTGTGTGTGTAAGTGTGGGTGGAGTGGATGATTTTGGATTTTTCACCTAGAGAAATTTCTTCTGAGACTTAGTGTGGTATGTTTCTAACATTGTCTAAAAGTACCTAATATGGTTACTTATTATGTCTAGAAATTGTACCTAATAAGGTTGTCTAGAAAAGTACCTTTTAAGGTTGCTTAATATGTCTAGAAACGGTACCTAAAAGGTTGCTTAATTTGCATAGAAACAGTACCTAATAAGGTTGCTTGATATGTCTGGACACAGTACCTAATAAAATTGCTTAATATATCTCAAAATAGTAGCTAATAAAGTTGCTTAATATATCTCGCAAAAGTACCTAAAAACGTTGCTTAATATGTCTGGACACAGTACCTAATAAGGTTAATTAATGTCTAGAAGCAGTACCTAAAAAGGTTGCTTAATATATCTCGAAACAGTACCTAATAAGGTTGCTTAATATATATCGCAACATTACCTATAAAGGTTGCTTAATATATCTGGACGCAATACCTAATAAGGTTAACTAATGCCTAGAAGCAGTACCTAATAAGAATGCTTAATATATCTCGCAACAGTACATAATAAGGTTGCTTAATGTCTAGAAGCGGTACATAATAAGGTTGAATAATATCTCTAGAACAAATTTAAGAAAACAACCAACCTGACTTAACTTTGTATGACGCAACACCTCGTCATAAAATTATTTTGTAGTCTATGATTTAATATCAGTTTATGACCTTATCCTTATATATGACTAGATATTAGCGTATGACCCTACCTTTATATATTACTTAATATTAGTGTATGACCATATCTTTATATATTTCTAGATATTAGCGTATGACCCTTTCTTTATATATTACTTGATATTAGCGTATAACCCTATCTTTATATATTACTTGATATTAGCGTATGACCCTATCTTTATACATTACTTGATATTAGCGTATGACCCTAGCTTTATATATTACTTGATATTAGTGTATGACCCTATCTTTATATATTACTTGATATTAGCGTATGACCCTATCTTTATATACTTCTAGATATTAGCGTATGACCCTTTCTTTATATATTACTTGATATTAGCGTATAACCCTATCTTTATATATTACTTGATATTAGCGTATGACCCTATCTTTATACATTACTTGATATTAGCGTATGACCCTAGCTTTATATATTACTTGATATTAGTGTATGACCCTATCTTTATATATTACTTGATATTAGCGTATGACCCTATCTTTATATATTTCTAGATATTAGCGTATGACCCTTTCTTTATATATTACTTGATATTAGCGTATAACCCTATCTTTATATATTACTTGATATTAGCGTATGACCCTATCTTTATACATTACTTGATATTAGCGTATGACCCTAGCTTTATATATTACTTGATATTAGTGTATGACCCTATCTTTATATATTACTTGATATTAGCGTATGACCCTATCTTTATATAATTCTAGATATTAGCGTATGGCCCTATCCTCATTTATCACTTGATATTAGCGTATGACCCTATCTTTATATATTTCTAGATATTAGCGTATGACCCTATCTTTATATAATACTTGATATTAGTGTATGACCCTATCTTTATATATTACTTGATATTAGCGTATGACCCTATCTTTATATATTACTTGATATTAGTATATGACCCTATCTTTATATATTACTTGATATTAGCGTATGACCCTATCTTTATATATTACTTGATATTAGCGTATGACCCTATCTTTATATATTTCTAGATATTAGCGTATGACCCTATCTTTATATATTACTTGATATTAGCGTATCACCTATTTTTATATATTTCTAGATATTAGCGTATGATCTTATCTTTATATATTACTTGATATTAGCATATGACCCTATTTTTATATATTTCTAGATATTAGCGTATGACCCTATCTTTATATATTACTTGATATTAGCGTATGACCCTATCTTTATATATTACTTGATATTAGTATATGACCCTATCTTTATATATTACTTGATATTAGCGTATGACCCTTTCTTTATATATTACTTGATATTAGCGTATGACCCTATCTTTATATATTTCTAGATATTAGCGTATGACCCTATCTTTATATATTACTTGATATTAGCGTATCACCTATTTTTATATATTTCTAGATATTAGCGTATGATCTTATCTTTATATATTACTTGATATTAGCATATGACCCTATTTTTATATATTTCTAGATATTAGCGTATGACCCTATCTTTATATATTACTTGATATTAGCGTATGACCCTATCTTTATATATTTCTAGATATTAGCGTATGACCCTATCTTTATATATTACTTGATATTAGCGTATGACCCTATCTTTATATATTTCTAGATATTAGCGTATGACCCTATCTTTATATATTACTTGATATAAGCGTATGACCATATCTTTATATATTTCTAGATTTTAGCGTATGACCCTATCTTTATATATTTTTTGATATTAGCGTATGACCCTATCTAAATATATTACTTGATATTAGCGTATGACCCTATTTTTTTATATTTCTAGATATTAGCGTATGACCTTATCTTTATCTATTACTTGATATTAGCCTATGACCCAATTTTTATATATTTCTAGATATTAGCGCATGACCCTATCTTTATATATTACTTGATATTAGCGTATGACCCAATTTTTATATATTTCTAGATATTAGCGTATGACCCTATCTTTATATATTACTTGATATTAGCGTATGACCCTATTTTTATATATTTCTAGATTTTAGCGTGTGACCCTATTTTTATATATTTCTAGATATTAGCGTATGACCCTATCTTTATATATTACTTGGTATTAGCGTATGACCCTATTTTTATATATTTCTAGATATTAGCGTATGACCCTATCTTTATATATTAATTGATATTAGCGTTTGACCCTTTCTTTATATATTACTTGATATTAGCGTATGACCCTATCTTTATATATTTCTAGATATTAGCGTATGTTCCTATTTTTATATATTTCTAGATATTAGCGTATGACCCTATCTTTATATATTACTTGATATTAGCGGATGACCCTATTTTTGTATATTTCTAGATATTATCGTATGACCCTATCTTTATATATTACTTGATATTAGCGTATCACCCTATTTTTTTATATATATTTCTAGATATTAGCGTATGACCCTATCTTTATATATTACTTGATATTGGCGTATCACCCTATTTTTATATATTTCTAGATATTAGCGTATGACACTATCTTTATATATTACTTGATATTAGCGTATGACCCTATCTTTATATATTTCTAGATATTAGCGTATGACCCTATATTTATATATTACTTGATATTAGCGTATGACCATATCTTTATATATTTCTAGATATTAGCGTATGACCCTATCTTTATATATTACTTGATATTAGCGTATGACCCTATCTTTATATATTAAATGATATTAGCGTATGACCCAATTTTTATATATTTCTAGATATTAGCGTATGACCCTATCTTTATATATTACTTGATATTAGCGTATGACCCTATTTTTATATATTTCTAGATATTAGCGTATGACTCTATTTTTTGTGTATTTCTAGATATTAGCGTATGACCCTATCTTTATATATTACTTGGTATTAGCGTATGACCCTATTTTTATATATTTCTAGATATTAGCGTATGACCCTATCTTAATATATTAATTGATATTAGCGTTTGACCCTTTCTTTATATATTACTTGATATTAGCGTATGACCCTATCTTTATATATTTCTAGATATTAGCGTATATTCCTATTTTTATATATTTCTAGATATTAGCGTAAGACCCTATCTTTATATATTACTTGATATTAGCGTATGACCCTATTTTTATATATTTCTAGATATTATCGTATGACCCTATCTTTATATATTGCTTGATATTAGCGTATCACCCTATTTTTTTTATATAATTCTAGATATTAGCTTATGACCCTATCTTTATATATTACTTGATATTGGCGTATCACCCTATTTTTATATATTTCTAGATATTAGCGTATGACACTATCTTTATATATTACTTGATATTAGCGTATGACCCTATCTTTATATATTTCTAGATATTAGCGTATGACCCTATATTTATATATTACTTGATATTAGCGTATGACCATATCTTTATATATTTCTAGATATTAGCGTATGACCCTATCTTTATATATTACTTGATATGACCCTATCTTTATATATTAAATGATATTAGCGTATGACCCAATTTTTATATATTTCTAGATATTAGCGTATGACCCTATCTTTATATATTACTTGATATTAGCGTATGACCCTATTTTTATATATTTCTAGATATTAGCGTATGACCCTATTTTTATATATTTCTAGATATTAGCGTATGACCCTATCTTTATATATTACTTGGTATTAGCGTATGACCCTATTTATATATATTTCTAGATATTAGCGTATGACCCTATCTTAATATATTAATTGATATTAGCGTTTGACCCTTTCTTTATATATTACTTGATATTAGCGTATGACCCTATCTTTATATATTTCTAGATTTTAGCGTATGATCCTATTTTTATATATTTCTAGATATTAGCTTATGACCCTATCTTTATATATTACTTGATATTAGCGTATCACCCTATTTTTATATATTTCTAGATATTAGCGTATGACCCTATCTTTATATATTACTTGATATTAGCGTATCACCCTATTTTTTAGCGTATTGATTGATATTAGCGTATGACCCTATATATATTTCTATCTTTATATATTACTTGATATTAGCGTGTGACCCTATCTTTATATATTACTTGATATTAGCGTATGACCCTATTTTTATATATTTCTAGATATTAGCGTATGACCCTATCTTTATATATTACTTGATATTAGCGTATCACCCTATTTTTATATATTTCTAGATATTAGCGTATGACCCTATCTTTATATATTACTTGATATTAGCGTATCTCCCTATTTTTATATATTTCTAGATATTAGCGTATGACCCTATCTTTATATATTACTTGATATTAGCGTATCTCCCTATTTTTATATATTTCTAGATATTAGCGTATGACCCTATCTTTATATATTACTTGATATTAGCGTATCTCCCTATTTTTATATATTTCTAGATATTAGCGTATGACCCTATCTTTATATATTACTTGATATTAGCGTATCACCCTATTTTTATATATTTCTAGATATTAGCGTATGACCCTATCTTTATATATTACTTGATTTTAGCGTATCACCCTGTTTTTATATATTTCTAGATCTTAGCGTATGACCCTATTTTTATATATTACTTGATATTAGCGTATGACAATATTCTTGAATATGACCTGAACGCCGTTTATTCGTGTACTGTCTTACATTTTTATATGTCGATATTTTGTTAATGATATTTGTATATGTTTATAATATATGTACTTGATCTGGTAGTTGTAGATAACTTGATATTTTTATATAACATGGTATCTGTATATGCTGATTGTATATGATTTGATATCTGTATGTGATATTTGTATATGACTTGATATCTGCATGTGGTATTTGTTTTAACTTGATATATGTATTTGATACTTGAATGACTTGATGTCTACATGTCATATTTGTATATGACTTAATAACTACATATAATATTTGCATATGACTTGATATCGGCCTAAGATATTTGTTAATGACCTAATATTTGTTAATGGCCTGTAATTGCATGTACTCAAAGCATATTATGAACAAAGCCAACAGGTTATCATCCGAGAAGCAATACATCCTGATATTTAGACAAACATAAGGGCCTTTTTAAGGCTTTTAATAAACTGACAATTGTTATTAGCACGTATATCTTCTGAAACGTCTTTACCAATCGAATATACATTCATATATTTGACAGATAATGTTTTCAAGATTTCAACCACCTTTTTTAATTTTGCAGACTTTGTATCGATGTATTGTCTAATGTTAGCGCCAAATTTTTGTCGATACCAATGGATTTTCTCCATGATCCAAATACCACAAATGGTTTAAAGTATCTCTAGACGATTTTTATTTTTTGAAAATCTAATTTGACCATATTAGATGAGTTAGTGTCTTTAATTCGAGTTTTATTATTTCATTAGCCGCAAGATATCAACAAAGTAATTATTTGTTCTTGGCAACCATTAGTAACCTAAGTGCAAGAGACCTGAAGACAAAAAGTCCCCGGGTTCTGATGTTGAAAGATGCTGGTACTGCCACGCGCAGCCATTAGGAAAAAATTTCATTAGTTCCACGCTTTTTGGCTAATTTGCTAAAACACCGTTTTAATACTTTGTTTTGGAGACGGATAGGGAACGGGAATAAAGGCTTGTTCATACTGTTAAATGTCACACTTTGTACCAATCAAGTCATCTTTTATCTCCGTCCGCCGATGGCTCGTGGCGAAAACCATTTAGAGACCGTCTGCCTTTAGCTAAGACAGAAACCTTTCTAATGTCTAAGATCGCACAAAAAGGAATTTTTCTGCGAATATCATCAATTTACAGCTTTTAGACGGTGTCGATCGTCACTCACTGCAATTATCACAAAGGCTGTCGGGGATCAGGTAGTATGTGAGGCCGTGAAATATAAGCTGATGAAAATTATACGAAGACTATTTTCTTTCTGTAGAGTCGGTTAATTTCCTGTCTTGTTGAACGTAACGAGTAATTTCCGATTCACTGGCGATTTTTGTTGATAAAAGGCGGTTGCTTAAGTGTCGAAAGATAGGTTTAGGCTGAGATTCTATTTTATTGCAGGTTTTGAAATCAACTTAATGTTGGTAGAGTTGCCATGGGAAACAGAATTCATGGGAAGATAACTGATGAGCATATTAGCGTACTTGAGCATTCATGGTGTCGTTTTTCACAACAGGCAGATAATGATGGCATGGTGAAGAAAACAACAGGCATGGTGACGAATATTCAGTAAAAAATCTAATGACGATTGAATCGCTTCTGTTATCCCAGCATTTTAGGTATCTCGCTGCGAAATAAACAAAAGCCTTTACTGTCAGAAAGAGAATACGATTTTCATCCATATAATTCCGAGAAACCAATTATTTATGAAAATGGTAAATATCAAATGACAAATTAGTGACCGCAGATGAATTAAACGAAGGAGCCGTATGTTCTTATTGATCATGCCCTAGAATGAGGTGCAGTAGATGTCGTGAAGCGACTTCTGCTCAAGTTTTCTAATTCTGTTTTTTTTTTTCTTTCTTCATTTTAGCAATACTAAAATCAAGATAAGAGCTTGATTTGTGTTTGGTAGATAGATGCCGTTTCTCGTCAAGGTGATCTCAATTGCTTAAGAAAGATTCATTTTCAAGCGTATTGAGTTGCGTATTAACAGTATACTATTTGATTACTCTCGGTTTACGTATGCTTTAAAGAAACGTTTCGTGTGGGTTACTTGCTGCATTATACTAGTATCGTCTTCACGAATTTACATTGCATTATATTTCCATGAAAACTTAAGTCGTAAATATGAAAGTTTTCACTATTTTATCAGCTAATTCAACTTGAAATTATTTCTTACATATTTTCCTGGGTGATTAAAGGATAAAGAAATTTTCTTTTAAACAAATCCCGAAAACCATTCATAAACGCACACACACACACACACACACACACACACACACACACACATATATATATATATATATATATATATATATATATATATATATATATATATATATATATATATATATATATATATATATATATATATATATATATTTAATCTTATCGCAACTCGACGCATCAAAATATATATAATATTTTATTTTATTATATTATATTATATTATATTATATTATATTATATTATATTATATTATATTATATTATATTATATTATATTATATTATATCGCATCGCATCGCATCGCATCGCATCGCATCGCATCGCATCGCATCGCATCGCATCGCATCGCATCGCATCACATCACATCACATCACATCACATCACATCACATCACATCACATCACATCACATCACATTACATTACATTACATTACATTATATTATATTATATTATATTATATTATATTATATTATATTATATTATATTATATTATATTATATTATATTATATTATATTATATCTTTTTTCTCCAAATGTTAGCGCCTTTATGACACACGATAAATCTTCATCCGTCTTCATTCTCTCTCGATCGCGAAAATGAATGTCAATATTCATTAGTCTTCTTAAAAAAAAAACTGCCTGGCCTCTTCAGCGTTAACATAAAGACTTAAAACCTTTATTAAAAGTTATACTTGTCGATTCTTCAATCTAAGACGAAAGCAAATTTATTTTTTGTTGTTACTGCACCTGGCATTACTTGTTGAAATTAATAGAAATATCAAACTAATTTGCTGAGTTGAAAGATTTAATTGATCCATATGATACGGCCTCAGAAATTTAAATTTCCATTCATCTATCCATAACTAACTTACACATCCAGCTGGTTGTTCAAGATAATATCTGTCCTAGTTTATTTCGAAAGTCATCCAAGAAAATATTGTGCAATGTAGAACTTCATAGCCTAATTTTTTGCTGACATGATGTTTTCATTTCCTTCTTATTTTATTTACTACAGGTATTTCTCAAGCTGGATATCTCCACGTGTACTCGCTGGAAATTCATTATTTGTACGGTAGTAAATGACATTAAATTGTTATTTGGTCCAGTCAAAACCAAGGCCGTATAGAGCGATCACGAGCCATGGGGTTAGAAACTACCGTGCCTCTTCTAGTTCTTGTGCAAAGAAATTTTTTATTTTATAATATTAAAAAGTGTTCTTTAGACCGGGGCTCCCTATATCTCCGGGCCCTGAGATATCTCCCCGGTTGTCCTCCACCATCCCATTGTCGGCCCTGGTCAGAACACAAAGTAAAAAGGTTGTATAGTGAGGTGTGCTGAGGAAAAATATATATTTAATATGAGTAGTGTTTCTCTCTCACTCTCTCTCTCTCTCACATACACACACATGCACAGACACAAATAAATCTGACAAGAATACCAGCATCATCATGACATGTGTATCTTCAACTCATCATTAAATTCATTCTATTTGTGATTCATATTGATTTCAAAGTATTGCTCTCTCTAAATGATGAACATACATTACCACTGTTAAATATTAAATGTTACTTTGAAAAATATTTTTATTATGCAAATTTACGTACACATATGTATGTATGTATGTATGTATGTATGTATGTATGTATGTATGTATGTATGTATGTATGTATGTATGTATGTATGTATGTATGTATGTATGTATACACAGTATACACAAATACATACACACCATATATATATATATATATATATATATATATATATATATATATATATATATATATATATAGAGAGAGAGAGAGAGAGAGAGAGAGAGAGAGAGAGAGAGAGAGAGAGAGAGAGAGAGAGAGAGAGAGGTACTTGAAATGCCGAGAGAAGAAAGGAACATTCAGAGAGAAACAGAATAAAAGGAAATGTAATGCAAGGAGAACCCACAGCTGATAATTATTCCTTGACTCGCCAAGTTTCATTTGTCTTCCTCTCATCAGACGTATTTGGTGAAAAAAGCCCATCTGAGGCTCATGCCAATCATAATCTGGCATATATTTTTGAAAACAAACATATCATAAGCCTGATCAGAACTCCTTATTCCTTCATAGGTGAACTTATTGTAAGAATAAAGGGCACATCACTTCGGATTGATATAGGTGGATCAATAAGCAATAGAACAAAGACAGAGGTACTCCAAATGTTTTTATGGGGGAAAGGTCAAGGCAACGGTATGGTATTCAAAGGAATAATTTGGTATAAACAAGCCTCATTCTGATTCAATTATGGATAAATATTAACCATTTATGTAGAAAGGTTTTAAATTATTTATTGGGACAGGAGCGTCTCAAAGTCTTTTGTTATAAGGTGCGTGTCCTTTGTATGAAAACTCTTCTTCTAATGAGACTGCTTTTCTTCAGGAAGTAGAGTGCGACTTTCTTAAAAGTTCCTCTCCAATCTGTAAATCTGTCATAAGACAGACAGACAGCGATTTCGTTACTATTGATGTGCTTATAATGACCTAGCTGTAGATAAGATTGTGGCTAGTCTATTTTTAACTAAAAAGCTCTAACAATTTTTTTTTCTTTACACTTGTTGGCCTTTTCAAATCTGTACAGTCTGATCAACTGTCAGCTTTTTATGTATCGGTTTGTTTCAAGACGTTATGCATGAATTAATCACGCAACATTTAAAATCTTTTACCTGTCTCCCTGAAAGTCAAGGGACTATGGAAAATTCTCAACAACCTTTGAAGAATACGATTTGGTTATAATGCTTTGATACTGGAAAATATTGGGATGAAAGTGTTCATATACTGTTGTTTGCCCGTAGGAAAACAGTTCCAAAATCATTGGTGTTAATTCATTTTAAACTAGTGTTTGGTCATACTGTCTTTTAAATAATGCCTCCAAGATTATTCTTTGAGAATATGTCTCGGATCTTAAATATATTGGTTGACAAGAGCTTGTGAGGTACCAAGAACCAATCTTCACTCTACTCAATCGAATATGGCATTAAGGTATGGCAGAAACAGAAAAGGGGTTTTCTTCCAGGTGATAGAGTTCTAGCTCTCTTGACACCTTGGGCTAAACTGTATTGTTCAGATGCAATTAAAAAGAAAACAAATTATATAAACTACGTATTTAACACGCATGGAAGGCGGAAACTGAAACAACTTTGTCATTTATATATTAAAGTATAGATCAGCTAATCATTCAGTCAATTTAGTTGTATCTGTCCAACACAGTGATTAGGTAAACGATGAAATGCAATATAACTATAGTGACTTTGGTAAATCAATCTCCAGAATTAGGTACTATTAATCAATCATTCTCTTCTACAAGCACAAGAAATGGATGTTATAAACTGTATCAGCATTTGTTTCCTGATGTTCCAGCACGAAAAAATAAAATGTATCATGATTTCGGAGTTTTGGATTTTATACCAGTGAAACAGCATATTTACTGAATGAACCCTTTCAAGTAAGAATGTTTTAAAAAAAAAATGTAGACAATCATTTTATAGAACCAAATAAAAAAACTGGAATTCGCCATGCATTCTTGTTCCTATTTGTTTTATGTTGTTGGGCTTAACGCCATTTTTCAGCACACGATAGGCTATTCATGGCGGCCAGTATTAATGGTAGAGGAAGAAACCGGGAAATCACCGGAAAGAACCACCGACCCACGAGAAGCTACTGGCAAGCTTTCTCAAATATCCACCTTCGCCGAATCCTAGACTCGAACACTCCTATTTGTTTTAAACGTTCTGTTATAAAATTCGAAATGCAACTATTTGGATAACACTGGGACTTTATAGCCACCAATAAATCGACGTGGTTAATTTGATATTTTGGATTTTGATGTTGACTTAGACCCTTGATATCATCAATAATTAATTTATGGCAATTATTAATCATTTAGGAATTTAAAAAATATATCTTCCTCTATACATAGTGTTAGTGTTGTTGTTTATATAAGACACTGGAACTATGTTCCAGATACAGAGATCTTCAATAACTAAAAAGAGTCCTTTTTAAATTTTTGTTTGTTTCTGCCTAAAATCACTCTGGTGGCCTAAGTGATTAGAGCATCCGGGATATATCGGTTTCGAACTATGTCTGAGTCATATCAAAGACCTTTACAAATGATACTAACAACTGCCTCGCATGCATGGCGCTCAGCATTAAGAGGTTAGTTCGAGGATTTGTAGGCCCAGGGTCAGGATAATGTGACTGGGTGTGACATGCTATATGTATGCGGCATGATGCCCCAGTGCTATACATAACTATAAAATTTCAAGCTGCAGACATCGTAGCGTTATTACTAGAAAATTTTTCAAACTATGTTAAAAATCCAACTCACACACACAGAGATTTTTTTGTCTAAAAATCTTTTTAATTTCTATTTATGATTTCAACTATATTTGTTGTCCAAGTAAAACATCTTTGTATATCTTTTTCGGTTTCAAATCCAATTTTACATATTCATCTAATGTATCAGATTTTTCTGTACTGTAATTTTCATTTATTTTCAACAGGAACAGTTGCCAACAGGTCGACACTTAGTCTTTAAAATATGCAAGGAGGATGTCTTGGAATTTTTAAATCAACATTCGTCTGTACTATTATCAGGATTTGTGTGCGATATTTATACTACACATTTATTTTCTCCATTATTTGTTGATCTATACCTCTACTAGCTTATATTGACCAATGCACTAGTCGTAGATGTGTTTCGGTTTTAATTACATCTCAAAGAACTTCGGGTATTGACTCGTCGTACGTTCGGTCGTTTCTTATAGGTTCATCAAGTCCTGCATATAATTCGTTATTGGCTACTTCATGTCTATACTAATTCTCTCGTGAATTCTATCCTTGATGATCCGAGTCATGCCATGATTTGTAAAAAGTTCAACTATGCGACCATTTTCTTAGATCTTCCTTAATGAGATAAACCGGATACAGTGTAACAATCTGCGAGGTCAAATCTAGTATTTCATTTAAAAATTATGAAACTACTGGAAGATATCGCACATCGTTAAAATGCTTTCTTTCATCGCGCAATAGTCCTGTTGATTAGTTATGGTGACGTCACTAATGTATATGCTGATAAATGTCACAAGATTTGTCTGAATAGTTTTGAGTTAGGAATAATTTGTCATTGGACGATAAACAGAACATATTTGATTCAACTGGATAAAGTTGCACTGATGTTTCTAGATTTTATTACTTACTATATTAGGGTGTAATTTGACCATATATTTTGCATCGTCCTAACAAGCGTGTCATTATTTAAATTCTTAACCGAAAACTATGTACAAACGTAATACCTCTCTTCTCGAAAATTTTGTAAAAATGTAATAGCTCTCTTCTCGGGAAATATGTAATAATGTAACATCTCTCTTATCAGAAATTATGTACAAATCTAATAGCTCTCTTCTCGGTAATTATGTACAAATTTAGGGTTCTTTTCTAGGGGATTATGTTACCATCGTTTTCTATTCAAATAAATACAAAGTCCTTGTCGTTACATTCTTCATCATCTTCTGGATCTGTTGTTACCAGCTTCTTGATGACCATGAGCGAACCGTAACCTGAAACAGTATGAATGAAGAATGAAATGAACTGGATATTTTAAATTTAAATTGCACTTATGTGCAAGAACTCTGCATAGTCCAGTAGCGTAGCAAAATGATCTCGAAAGTATTTAAAAAAATATTTCTCGCACATTTGTAAGATATAGTGTCAGAATGATTTGATTTCTTATTTTGTAAAGTGCTTCAACTGGAGACAATTGAAGCATATATAACTACTCTAATTAGATCGTGCGCAGCACTGACATTTTGTGTGTGTTACGATAATATTTTCAAAATCGTTTTCCTTGTGTTTATAACCAATCATTTTTTGGACAATATTATGAAACTGTTAATACCGTAACCTAATCTTTTATGTTATTATAGGTTTTTTTTTAAGCAATGTAGCATTATTTTATGGCTTTATGTTCTGTGCTTTATGTTTATTTATCTGCAGTGAAACCGATCTGGAAAGGTCTTTACTGAAATATAATGGAACTTTCCATTTTTCTAGTTATTAGGATCGAATAATAAAATAATAGTCAAAGTATGGACGTGTTTAATTTACCTCTGCTTTAGATGCTCTCTGTCACAGAGCGACATTGTCGACATAAAAACAGAAGTAATAATATATACGAGTGATGTGAAAAATTCCCCTCTAACCTTTCTCTTACATATATGAGATTGTAAGATACTATTTATTTTTATCGTACGACACAATATTGAGTTACGGAGTAGAGAGTAATTGCAGGTTTTGGAATTTTGAAATTAGCACTGGGTAAATTTTAATTGTTCTTTTTTAATTTATTCATTTGACAGACTACGCATTGCTATCTACTTTCATGCATGCTCGTATACCTACCTACCTACCTACCTACCTACCTACCTACCTACCTACTACCTACCTACCTACCTACCTACCTACCTACCTACCTACCTACCTACCTACATACATACATACATACATACATACATACATACATACATACATACATACATACATACATACATACATACATACATACATACATACATACATACATACATACATACATACATACATACATACATACATACATACATACATACATACACTATTTCAATAGGGCTACATGCATCTCAGTTCTGTTCTGTTCGACTCGGCTTACTTCTGTTCAGGTGTTTAATTACATAATGGGCATTTTTAGTATATTATATCAATATATTTTATATATTAAAGAGCATTGTCATTTATGTGCAAATTATTGACCTATCACTGGAGCATGTGCTACTTTAAAACTTTTTTTAATCTGATTATTCCCCCTGGTCATATTCTAAATTGTTTGACATTTTATCTGATTTTATGTTGAAAGTACAGTCTCATTTAGTAATTAGTGATTTAACACAAGTTATATGATTCGTTACATTTCTATCTAGTGTTCTAATATAAATTATATAACTCATTCCATTGACCTCTAGTGTTCTAATTGCTTTTGGTGTTCCACCACAAGTGATGTAAATCTTTAAATTTGTCTCTAGTGTTCTAACGCACTATGAATCATTCCACTTGCCTCTAATAGCTCGTTCGACCTGCTTCTGGTGTTCTACCACAAGTCATATAAATCGTTGGGTTTGTCTCTAGTGTTCTAACACACTATGAATCATTCCACTTGCCTCTAATAGCTCGTTCGACCTGCTTCTGGTGTTCTACCATAAGTTATATAAATCGTTGTTTTTGTCTCTAGTGTTCTAACGCACTATGAATCATTCCACTTGCCTCTAATAGCTCGTTCGACCTGCTTCTGGTGTTCTACCACGAGTCATATAAATCGATGCATTTGCCTCAGTGTTTTAACCCAAATCATGAATCGTTACATTCGCTTCTAATAGCTCGTTCCACCTGACTATGGTGTTCTACCATAAGTGATATGAATTTCTCCATTTTCTTCTCGAATATGAAGCAGGCACAAAGGATATAATAAATGTCGATTACTTATATGTCTACTGTAGGGTAAAAAAGGATGACTTATCGATGGTCAATTAACCTTCGTGATTCTAAGGCTAATCGTGTCAGTTCTGAAACAAATATCTTTGATTTGCTGTGGCGCCTGTAAATATGTCAAAGAAATATGAACCTTTCAATGCACAAAGATGAGTTCAATTTATTTCTGGACATTTTATCGCCATCACCTG
The DNA here is from genome assembly GCA_016746295.1 of Potamilus streckersoni. Classification (NCBI taxonomy): domain Eukaryota; kingdom Metazoa; phylum Mollusca; class Bivalvia; order Unionida; family Unionidae; genus Potamilus; species Potamilus streckersoni. The sequence goes on along the minus strand of JAEAOA010002224.1, from coordinate 1,195,654 downwards.
ATAATGTTCACGAACAATTCAGAGTAACAACTATTATCGATCATTATCAAGTCTTCCCAGCCCTCTCTCAATGGTTTTAACTGTACCATTATCTTTAAAGTGTAACCGGGAATTTTTCACTTTTCATACGTTTTGGAAACGCCTTATTGGTAGTTGCAGCGAAGAAAGTTAAGACACGTTTTACTTGTTAAAATGACCGGGGGTAGGGTGAAATGAAGTATAAGTATCCAGATTTATTCAGATTTGATATCTTTTAGTTATGTTTATATATGCACGCAGAACAGCATGGTTCCGCTGTGGCCTTGACCTGTCCTCAACATGATATTGTTAATAATGTGATGTTAAAGCCAATGAGGATAGAAAAGAAAAAAAATAGAAACGCCACTTATATTTGGAGATATATTTTAGATGCAACACCGTTACTCCATTTTGAATGGTCACTACGCAAAAAATTTGTTTACTCAACATAACGATTAAAAACGAATTTTCCAGACTTTAAATTATTATTGGAAATTTAAAAGTACAGTTTTTTTAATTGGTCGGTTTATTTTCAAGTAAGATTTTGAGTTGATTAAAGATTTTTTTGGACGGAGATGTATGAAATAGAACTTTAATATATTTCAGGTCTTGTTGCTATACATCGTGTATGTTGGCATGTAGTTGTTTCACTTGATACATGCCAAATTTTGATTAATACTGGATATCTGTTATATCCAGATGCATTCAAATTATATTGTGTATAAACGTTCAACTTTGACGTTGGGTTTAAACTGTTTCTGGACCCCGCTTACAGTCACTTACATGTTTGTCAAAATTATCGTTTTAAAACAATGGAAGCTATGGAGTCTAATTTACAGTGTAGGCGAATTCACTGAGTGAAGTAAAGTTTTAAGTAGACCGCATGCAGTACTCGTCAATAACATTTTACGATAATCACTGCCTCATTGACAGTATACGTACCCTCCTTTACGACGACGCCAGTTTCAGACATTAATTAACTTCCGAACTGTAACAAAGGAAACAGCTTTCAAACAAATTAGTAGTCCGTATAGTTTAAAGTGAGTGTTACGCTTGCAGGTAGGGGGCCCTGTAGTCCTAAAAAGGGCGTAATTAGTGTAATGGCAGAAGTGCGCAAGCTATGACGATTCATTTCTGTTTCTGATCTATCTCTTAATTCTGGACACACACCGGGCCAAGGATGGCTCTATTATCATGTCTCATCTTCCCGGCGGGAATCGTAATAACTAAGTTTATTATCATTCCTAAACAACGTTCGCCGATGCAGCATATGTTTTCATAAATTTGCACCAATTGTTGTGGTTGTTGAAATAATGACATCACTTCCTCTTCATCTATCAATCTTTTCTGCGCAATTCGTTCTGAAGAAATTATAGAATCTTATAAGGGAATATAACCCTGTAATGGATTTGCAATATAAATCTGTATTATTTTGTCAAAAGGCAGTAAATCTCTTAACAAGGTATCTCTTTCGGTTTGTAAATAGCAATTTTCAGTCAGGAACATCGATCTTGAATCTGATATTACAGGCACGCGAGACACACAATAATCGGCATTTACTCTTCAAATTAGAACAAAACGGAAAAGGAAACGCACTACCATTGCGTGCGGAATAATTGGAAATTAATCACACTAAAATCAGTTACCATCCATCCTGGGGAAAATGCGTTTCTGTGCAGACCAAATTAAATATCTTCTACCGTTACTCTCTATTAAATTACAATTTAAATACGATCACACAGCTTTATTGTAATTGGGCTTGGTGATAAATGTGAGATTCGGAGCCTAAGGAAGGTTTTAGACCATAAGATTTAAGGCTCACTGAAATAAGGTGGTAATTAACTGAACCTTCAGACGTAAATTAAGCTTGTGCAAAATTTGAACAAAACGAATCAGTTTTCTCATCAGACAAGGTCATAAAAGACATGGCCACCAATCCCTGTTACGTGTTGAGCTACGCAAATGTAGATGACACTTTGTCAAACGAATCGCTAAACAAAATAGATATCACGAATGCAGACGAAATATATATGTCGTCCATTGAAACTAGAAATTTCTATTAAAAGTCTCTACTTTCGAATATCTACAAATGTGATTTGAGCCTTTAGTTACTTTTATGTTGTCGACTCTGAAAAATACTGTTAAATGTGACCATGTGACGTAGCAGATTCTAGTGAAATAAAATCACATTTGATGGAACACACATTTGAGGTGTCGAGCATTTGTGTTAAACACCTCAGCTTCGACACGGACTGGGCTCTTGAGTTTGCTACACGACAAATTATGGCACTAAATATAAAGAAAAGCAGTGTACCAATCAAATCCAATAATTAGATTCGTTGAATTGTATACGAGATGTCTGCTTGCGTTATAAAATTCAATGTTTTGTCTGCATTCGTGATCCATTCCTGCATGAATTGAAAAAATCTTCTCACGCTTTTATCCACATGTCATCGCATACTACAATGAATGGATTTTGTCTGTGTAAACATAAAGACAAAATCAAATATTTAAGGGCAATAATGCACCTTGGTAAGACTTTGTTATTTGTTTCCTTTATACCATTCTCATCAAATAATTAACATTAAGATAACTTTTCAAGATATTTTGATTTGCGCTGTTTTGTAATCATATAAAATTCAATTGTATTATAGAGCATTGTAAACCCACATGTTGATTTAAAAATGCGAGGACAAAAATAAATAAATAAATAAATAAATAAATAAAAATTAAATAAAATTACTTTTTTTCTTTCCTCTCTTTTTTCTTCCAAACTTGTCCTCTTTTTTCTTGAATACTTGGGGATAAACTCAAGTACTAGTAATGTTAACGAGATAACGATAGAGACGAGATGGAGGGTGGAGCGGAGCAAGAAACTACTAGAATATTTCCTATTGAAAGTTTTCTCGACGGATAGTTACAATTATGTCCTGGAAATATTTAAAATGGAGGAGCTTCTTCTTGCCCTAATTTCTGCCTTACAGACTGTTGCCGACTTGTTTACTCATCCATCTAGCCATCCCCCTCGAATACTTTTAGATCCGCCCCTGAGACTAAAATTGAAATACAAATCCAATGGACAAAAATCGAAGTTAATTAACAACATCATATATATATATATATATATATATATATATATATATATATATATATATATATATATATATATATATATATATATATATCACCTATATATATATATATATATATATATATATATATATATATATATATATATATATATATATATATATATATATATATATATATATCACCTATATATAAATATCACCTATATATATATATATATATATATATATATATATATATATATATATATATATATATATATATATATATATAGATAGATATAGGTGATATATATATATATATATATATATATATATATATATATATATATATATATATATATATATATATATATATATATAGGTGATATATATAGGTGATTGATATATATATATATATATATATATATATATATATATATATATATATATATATATATATATATATATATATATATATATATATATATATATCACCTGTATGATAGAATTGATTGTATTAAACTATTATTTCTGCCCACTATTATCAAGATTTTAATACAGAACAGAATCCAGGGATAGCAGCAGTGTCTGTTCTCTCTAGTATATATTTTTAATTCTTTGTTAAAAAAATCCTATATACCTTGATTTCTTTCATAGGAATCTGGAACGACTGTGTATACATAAGAGAATTATTTACTATGTTGTCATGCAAAGGTATCTGCTACGCACGAGCTTATATAACAGCGACTCAGTGCCATCATTTTTTTGTTTATGGATCTTAGTCTTGAATGTATATGGGCTGGTGCGTGCAGACAAGGCGATGGGTGCCATTTACTCGCGGACCTGGATTCGAAACTCCGTAGAGTACGAATATAATTTCTCTAACCTGTATGATAGTATTGTTTATATTAAACTAATAATATATATATATATATATATATATATATATATATATATATATATATATATATATATATATATATATATATATATATATATATATAGTGTTTTGCATTTATCGTAACAACTGATGGCTTTTGTCTCAGCTTTCCATTTTGAGTTAATACGGAACATCGTCGAAATTTCTTCTTTCTCAAGTTCTCTCTACGCAGAACGACTATTAACGCCAGTGGTACTGAGTTTTCCTGTTATTTCATAAACTCTTAAATGTCTCAAAATATGCCTTGTTTGTTATTGTGATTGTTTAAACAACCACCGTATTGTTTCTGAAGTTGCTTGCACATTAGCTTCACAAAAACAGATGATGAATATCGTGGCTGGAAATAAAACCATTGGACTACGTCACTAGCAAGTAAATAATTACATATTTTAAACATGGAAGTAGAAAAATTCCAAGTCATTTAGTCATTGCAAACGAATCAAAACATTTTCTTGGATTGGAATTAAAATAAAAATAATATAGGTTAAAAGCAATGCAACAAGAACTTTACCTCCGCTATCTTTTCGGCCGAACACATCATAAAATATATAACATATCCATATTTACAACCGGTAACCAATGCTTTAACTCGATAGGGTACAAAACTCTACATACACGAGGATACAATGAAAGCTAGTTGGAGATTGAGGTGTTCATGTCCGGCATTTGGATGACTACATGTCAACATGACCAATGTATAATCCTCGTTAAAGAAAGTTTATTATTATTATTATTATTATTATTATTATTATTATTATTATTATTATTATTATTATTATTATTATTATTATTATTATTATTATTATTGTTATTGTTATTGTTATTATTATTATTATTATTATTATTATTATTATTATTATTATTATTATTATTATTATTATTATTAAGATGTCACTAACGTATATATAATCAATAAATGATCGGTATATGCTGAAAATTGATTCTAAATTCATATTGGGGTGTCGTCAACTTAAATAAAAATGAAATTTTTAAAAGTACTATGCTAGCAGGTAATCGTGATTGCCTTTGTTACGGTGATGCATTACCGTAACGCTTACGTAATTAGGAAGAGCTCAGTTTTTGTATATAATTGATGTTAAGAGTAAATTTAATTATTAAACTATATCTGACAGCTATACATTAGAGACGAGATATGTACTTGATGCAACAGATATCTATATCAGTTGAAACCATTTTGTATTATATGAATAACATTTATGCGGTTTTCATGTCAAATCAAATTAATACTTTCTGCTGAATTTTCACAACGATTCTGCTTAAAAGTATGGTGATCTCAGTTTTAAATGCAAAGTCGTACTTTATTATTTTTAAATCTAATTTGAACAAGCAATAGTATGAGATCACAACCCCGTTTGTTTGTATTTCAATAACGAAAACATTTAATGTGATAAAATACAATCGACTCATTTATTTATAATTTCTAACCTGACTGTGACCAGAATGGCACTAATACTGGCATCATCTTGCACGTTTCATGCTTAACGGACTTTCCATACTAACATGGAGCCTAATTGCGTACACTATTCAGTAACTGCCGGACAATTCCGTAAATTTCAATAAAGTTGAGAGTTTGGACTTATATCACCTTGCACACATTCACATATTAATTAAAGCGCTTATTAAATCCGCGATAAAGGTAAATTTGTTGTCATTCTTTTCCTTTGTTTGATTCGACATTGTAAATATCGGAAGCAGACGACATATGTATGTACTTTTGTAGTCGTGTACATACCCCTTTAATGAAAATGGACTGCTGGAAATGGATCTCGAGCATGTCCGTCTATTACAATGAAAACTTCCGTTAAGCATGAAACGTGCAGACGGTGATGGTTGTTAAGGCCATTCTACTGACAGCCAGGTTAGAAAACATAAATCAATGAATGAATTGACTAAGTTTCTTGGACTTTTTATCATATTAAAGGTTTTCATTAATGAAATCGGTGAGGGGTGGGGGATTACAAATAAACAGGGATGTGAACTCAGACTACCGAAATCGATTGTTTACGTATCAATGTTAAGAATAACTGAATATCTCTTTAAATAAAATGTGCTATATTGTTTTTGTCTCCTAAACCCATTCTTCTACAAAGCAAATGCTTTTTGTATTATGTTTTATTTTCTAGTCTTTTGATTGGCATTTTGCACCAATGATTTGATTGGCTGAAATTTATGTCTAACTGAAAACTGACAAATCAAGTAACAAACCTTTTTACAACAGTCTTGTATAAGATGCGAAGGATCCGTCTCAAGACTTGGAGCTTTTGCGAGCCTAATTTTCAATTAACAAAAGTGATTGTCTATCGAAATATAGTCCGCTTTATCCGTCCGATTCCGATAGATAAAACACCAAATATCACAGGTTTATTGACCCAGGATTCATTCTAAAAGTCACTTTCCTCGCTGCATGATCAATTTTTTTTCTAGCAAAATAATAAGTTAACTGTCAGATCTACATAAAAAGACGCATTTCTAACTGATAGGGGTTTACATATAATTATTTTATTACATTAAAAAAATACCGTGCTACGTAGCACCGAAGAAATCCGTGGTAAACCGGAATAATGATATTACCTCCTACCGCTAACCAGTAGTCTTAACCTAAAATGTACATTCGTATACCAAGAATGGTTGTCAGTTATATCAGTAATGTCAGCTTAAACTGGGCAATAATACATACCTAAGACTGGTTTTTAAATACACAAGCAGTATCAACTAAAACCGGGCATCAGTAGATCAAAGACTGGTTATCTATTAAATCAGCAGTATTTTCTTGAACTGAAAATTTCTTCGACTGAATTTGTAAGTCAATTACATCAGTAGTGTCAGCTTAAACTGAGCATACGTACATCTAAGACTGTTTGTCAGTTACCAGCAGTGTCAACTTAAACTGGGCATTAATACGTTTAAAACTGGTTGTCAATTACCAGCAGTGTCAACTTAAACAGGGCATTAGTACATTTAAGACTGGTTACCATTTACCGGCAGAAGGCAACTTGAACAGGACATTCATACATCTCAGACTGGTTTTGAAGTACCTCCAGTGTCAATTAACAGGGCATTCGTACATTTGAGACTGGTAGTTAATTACACCAGCAGTGTCAACTTAAACTGAACATTCGTACATCCGAGAATAGTTGTCAGGTTCCAGCAGTGTAAACTTAAACTGGGCATTCGTACTTCTGAGACAATCTTAATCGAAATCTTACTTGAGAATTGTTTACATGTGACTAATAGTATACGGACATGGTCTGCAAATCGGTACTAGGTTACAAATATTATTTGGGAAAATCTGCGAGAAAGCTTGGTTGATTTTACCTTAAGAACCCGAGATCGTGTCGATGTGACGGCCAGTCAGAATTATACACACAAGATCATGTGGGACAGAAATGTCACTGAACATGAGAATACTCCTATTACGATTCTATGTTTGTAAAACATGTAACATAAAAGAGTGACAAGCAACTAGCTTTATAAAATCCAAAAAATAATTTATTTCCCTAAAATGCAAAGTGAAATTGTAAAAAAGATAAATTACTGTATTACGAATTAAATTTCAAATAAATCTAGAATTACAGACATAAGTCACAATGATTAAAATTCTAATAAACTTTAGTAAATATGTTGGCTTCTATTAACAATGATCTTAATATTAAATCCATACACCTAGATACTGTTTTCGCAATGTATTAGTTCAAGTAGAAAATGAACTTGATTTTGGACAAGATCAATCCAACATACAATGTTACATTACAATAGCACATAACGAAACAAAAATAAAAGAAAAACAATTTGGAAACGATGCAAATTAAATATACATAACGACACCCATGTACATCTTGTTCCTAAAACTGAGCTTTTACTTCCTTTATCGTCTTGATTGATAGAAGCCATGCATGATTATCGATGGAACGTTTAAGATATTGTTGCAAGTGCAAAATAATATTTAATAAAGATAAAATGTTGCATTCATCAAAGTCTCAAAATCAAATCAGCAAAACGTGAACTGAATAAAGTATACATAAAAAACGCAGGTGTCTTGTTCCAAATTATAGGACATGACGAATCTGATACTTATTCATACGCCATAGCTTATACCAGTTTGCTATTTTAAATTATATTTAGTTGTACAACATAAAGGGAGACCAAACAAACACTGCGCTGAGATTATTGAGAGCTCATCTGAAAGCATTCTAATTGGTCTCATTGTGGAACGCCATGTATCTATACATAGGCTCTGTCCTCCAAGGCATTTTTCCATCGCAGAATCGTCCTTTGTCATGTAAAACGTAGTTACTCATATTCTTTAAAATACAGATAATCTTAGAAAATAATAAATAAATTTTATTTCATTTAATGAAGTAAAAAGACTCATAAGTCACTTTGGAAAGCAGACAGATTAGTCTATCTATCTATCGTTAGGACAATGTGTGTGTGTGTGTGTGTGTGTGTGTGTGTGTGTGAGAGAGAGAGAGTGAGAGAGAGAGAGAGAGAGAGAGAGAGAGAGAGAGAGAGAGAGAGAGAGAGAGAGAGAGAGATGTGACATAATGTTTCACTCAGTCAAATTATCCTAACACCAGGCCATCCAGTCATAACACTAACCTCTTAATGCAAAACACCATGCTAGTTAGCTTTCAATACCAATTTTTTCAAAGTCTTAGGCATGACTCGGCTGGTGTTCCAACCCGCGACCTTCCGCATCCGAGAATGGCGCTCTAATCACTATGTCTTTATGATCAAGACAGAAAAGTCTCTTTAAAGCACTGACAAGAAGCAAATGATTCTAACATTACTTTCATTTGAGATATTTTTGGAATCATCCGCTTTGCCAAGCATCCTTCGAGTTTGAAGCAAGAACCGAGACTATTAATACGTTTCAAAGCTTAATCTGTACATTATATGTGCTATTAAGTTATCGAAAAAATTGAGAATTTGAAAGTCCAAGATGTTTAGCTCTTAAACTATTTTTATTTTATTTGTAAAACGTCACGTTTTTACAACTGACATTGTGACGATAAATAACTACAGCGTTACTTTAATCTGCATGCATTGCAACGCACTTGGCTCATTACTATTGAGCAGAATCTAGCGTACTTTTGTTAGCCATGATCATTTGTGTCACTCACATCTGCAATGCGTGATGCTGTGTCTAGATCCATAGAAAATACGTATTTCACACATAAACATCAGCTCGTCAGTATTAAGTTTCTTTTTATAAAGTTGTTTGGTGTTAACTGGTCTCAGTTAAAGGAAGTATAATGATTACCAGCACGAAGAGTCTTGCCGTGTGAATTTGCTTTAAAATAGCTAGAGATCTTATGTTTCAATGAAATTTGCTGGAACTTAGTTTATTTTATTTGATTTGATGCATTGGGGAATGGAAGCGGCTGGTCGGTTTAAAAGTTCAATGAACCAGTCAAACAGACTGGTTGGGGTTTCTATCTTCTTAAAGTACTAATGTTCACCACCGTGATCTGTCCGTCTGTTCGTGAGTTACCTAATCATTTTCAGTTAATGACATTGGCACCAATTCTGCGTCAATTATGGAATTGACAGGTGCACTCAATTAATTAAAAAATATGCACGTGACAGGTCTCAAACACAAAAGGAAAATGGAGTTTTCTTTCGAAATCTTTAAAGCTGCATCTACGCCGACGGTTGAAAATGTTTATATGAAACTGTCGTCCAACTTTAGTAACAATGACAAAAAATTATTTAAAAAAATACAATATGCAATTAAGGTATTTTTCAATAATACTGTCACTGTAAATGTATTTATTTCGATTTTTTAGTTCTAATTTTAATAAACTCAAATAAGACACTAACTTATCAGTTATATGCGATTGATAGCATGACTTGAATTTTCTATCACTTGATTAGTTTAGCTTTAATTATTAAATGCAAGTGTAATTAATAACTTATAAATCAAGCGATTAAAGCAAATGCTTATGATCACGTAATGCAACACAATTAAGGATTACCTTATCATACAAATTCATAACGATTATCTATAACGATATGTATAAATCAAAGCCATTAATTAAGTTTACTAAAAAATATATTGACAGCTAATCAGCTTATTAAAGCTATCAAACCATAGAATTGTACCAAACTGAAAGCATGCAATTACTCTGTACCTACAGCCAATAATGTTAGTCTATAACAAAGATACATTCCTCCATCCAAACCGCTCCGCATGATCTCCAACACAGTCACATTATTAGAACAGTAGACCACACCACAACGACGTATTTAGCATCTTGTATCGACGAAATAGTGTTGGATGCTAGCTCTAAATGTATAATAATGCAAGCGATTTTTTAAAAGTTGATGAAGATAATTTTACACGAGTTTGAATTAGTTCATGCTGTTACGTTAACACAAATGATATGCATAATACTAATTCAAGGATCTCGAGTAGAATATAATATGAACATTCTGAAACACTATGCCATTTTCTTAAATTTAAAAACTGAATAATATTTAAAAGTTCTACTGTTTAAAGCCTGATATTTTTCTCCTAGGTTGAGATCGAATGTTTTTGTGTGCCAATAATATGTATATACCTAAAAGACAACTAAATGATCAAAACAGACACGGTCTTTTGTAAATATTTATTTTATGAAGAACACATCTTAAATAGATAAAAATCTTCAATATGCTTAAAGGTGATTTGATGCCATCTGTTTATATTTACCTATAGTACGAATTTTATCATTTGGCTATATATTGTTTTACTTACTGTACTAGTTGCTATTTGACTATATTTTGTTTTAAGTACTGTGCGAGTTTTGTTATTTGACTCTGTATATTGTCTTACGTACAATATATGAGCTTTTATTATTTGAATCTATAGATTGGTGTACGTATTATACGAATTTTGCTACTCTATATATTATTATACGCACTTTAAGAGTTTAAAATGTCGTCGGTTGTTATTTGCCTCGTTAACCTTTGTTATTGTGCTGAATGTCTCATTTGCCTTTATTACCTCCCTTTGTTACCTGCTGTACTCTAGCTCGTCTTCGAAAGCTTGTACTATATTCATCGAGTCTCGCAAAGCTAAACCGAGAATATTATATGCATGTTTGTAAAACGATAGATATGATTCATTCAGATTCATGCCTTTTCCTTGACAAGTTGTAGTCAATCAATATTGAGTAGATATCCATTTGCTATCCAATTTTAAAGTCATTTCACTCAATTTCATTTTAAGAATACGATTTGATGTATTTGCCGAGAAAAACCGTGAATAAGCCCTTGTCCGTGCTTTTGATATTAACTGGAACTCCACCGGCTGTTTCATTTGTTGTTTTAGATTAATCTTTTGCTTTAGTCCTTTTCTCTTTTTAACATCACCCGTGATCAGTGTTAAACAGTTTTGATTTCAACCCACCAAGTTCTTTATTATGTGCACTGGTTATCTCATCCTTCAATGGCAAGCAATATCCTTTGGGATATAATAAATCCCTTGTCCTTCGTGTAATTAATGAAAATATAATTATAAAAAACATGATGTTCTCTTTCCAATCGCTGCAAAGATTCTGAGTTTGGACATCAATATATGATTAATTTGTGTATGTAATTATTAATAATCGAATTTTGCGTTGTACTACATTTTAAAAAAAATTACAATATAGTTCGTACATCAGTCACTTCTATAGTCCTAGACAGCAAATTGCCGCACATATATTTCAGTTTTATCGTTCTGTTTTTCATCCTCACTAAAATCAAATCTTCATCTAATAATGTTCTTCTAGAAAATGGCAGCTTCTTCATACACTTTGAAAACTTCTTTGAACAGTTTAACTTCATCTGATGCTTATTTCTGTTTATCGACTCACTTTTCAAAATCTTTGGTGACTTTTTGTCTCAAAATTGTATCGAGTTCAAGGTATGTTAACCGTGCTTGTTGACCAACAAATACAAGTATCAGTTTCACAGACAATCGTAGATACAATTAATATTTTACGGTGTATAACGTGTTACTGTTTATTTTCAACGCATGAATAATATTAGTACTGATGATTTATTCTCTTTGTTTGTTTAATGAATAGTGTCTGATGTTTGATAGATCTTCCATGTTAGGTGTTAGTTTATCTGATTTTTATGGTCATTAAAAAAGCAATGTTGGCTAGTTGGTCAACTTCTAAAAACTTCCTCCTGATATCTTTTGCATTTTTTCTGCGAACATTTCTAAACTCTTCGAATATATTGGAAGACATTATAATATCCTTCTATCACATATCAAATAAATCATGAATTAAAACTTTGTGAATTTTGAAGATTTCAAATTGAAATTACATTCCTTGTGAGCTGGACATTCAAGTTTAATTATTATGTGATCGTCGACTCTATTCTAATTGATGATTGTGTCACTGATATGACAAACATCTGTTCAGTGAAAAATGGTATATCGACATTCTCTGATAATACAATTGTTTTTTGTTTAATTCGTAGGCTTTAAATCTAAACATGCATGTCTCGCGAGATTACTTGGGAATCGTTAAAGACCTGAATGCAATCAGTACCTTTGTAAGTAATTGGTTTTCAAATCCTGTAAATAGGTTTAGAATTATAAATTGCTTTCATTTTTTTATTATTTATATTCAACTAACACAATTTTCGTTTAAAAAAAGAACATAAATCTGGCATGCATAGCCTTTGAGGTTTTTGATAGAAAACTTTTCAAGCATGATGCCAGTCGTTTTGCCTACTTTGACTAAAGATCTTTCCTGCTTCGTTAAGTTTTCCTGTGATAAATATATTCAAGCATTAATGAACTTATATTGCTGGAGATATTGGCATTGTTCTTTAAAAAAATGAAATGATGGCTGGTTGGTTAAATTTTTTTTTTTTACGGCGCACCAGCACAAAGAGGCCATTTAGCGCCATACAAAAGGTTATATCCTTTATTATATACAAATGGTGAAAAGGATCTGTATCGACCAGTGATACGAAATAAAATAGCTAAAGATAAAACAATAAGAATGGAAACGGTGATAAAAAAAAATAAAGTTTCCCGATCAACAGGGATTGCAAATAATGTATGACAACGAAAACATATGAATATACACATGAAATGAAAAAATGTAAAGCTGTTTATCTTGCATTGCCAATAGTGATTTTTTTTTTACAAGGAGCACATTCACCTTCATGTAAACTGAAGTAGTTTACTTTATTTCACTGTGAAATAAAGATAAACGTCCCTACACATATTATTTGCTTTTAAGATTATCTAAACTTAAATTTTCTCAGGACTAACTTTAACGCCAATGACTACATCTAATTGTATTTTTGTTTAATTTTTGTTGAATTAATTTTAAATTGAGGTAAAAGTGAATAAAGAATGTTATCATCAAGTTCAACATTAACACAAGCCTATTTCGGTTTCTTTTTATGGAATCTTGTAAATCATTCTAAGAGCTTACATCATTGGATTCATAGCATAGATGTTTACAATTACTCTTTTGATCTTGTCAAATATCCATTTTGAGTTATCGGTAATCTCTCTTGATTTTATTGCGTATTAATTTCCTTTGATATCGTGTCGATGATAACATTCAGTTCTTGCTGGACGAGGGTTATTCTATCCTTAAAAGTAACTAGACTGAAACATTTCTTAATATTTTTCTTTTACTGCCCTCGTCTTGATCTAACAGCGCCGATAAATGTTTGTGTTGTAACAGTTGGTGTCAGTTGTACTAGTGCAGACACATTTTTAGTGGAGCAGTGAGTATTATTTCAACTAGTACCGAATTATTTTAGTTCAGCAGTTATTGTCGGCTGAACTAGTACTGACACATTTTTGTCTAAGATTTAGTGCGAGTGGAACTACTACCGACAGATTTTAGTCTAATAATTAGTCTCAGCTGAACTAGTGCAAATTCATAGTCTGACAGACAAAATCAGCTGAACTAATGCCGATATTTGTTTGGTGTAAAAGTTAGTCTTAGCTCAGCTATTTCCAAAACATTTTAGTCCAACAGTTAGTGTCAGCTGAACTAATACAAACACATTTTAGTATAACGGTTAATGTTAGTTGAACTAGTACAGACACATTTTAGTTCAACAGTTAGTCTTAGCTGAACTAGTACAGACAAATTTAGAGTAAGAGTTAGAGTCAGCTGAACCGGTACCGAGATATTTGTGTCTAAGTTAGTCTAAGCTGAGCTAGTATAGACACATTCTTAGTCTAACAAAGAGTGTCAGCTGAACTAGTATAGACACATTCTTAGTCCAACAGTGTCAGCAGAACTTGTATAAAAACATTCTTAGTCAAACAAATAGTGTAAGCTGAACTAGGAACGACACATGTTAGTCCAACAGTTATTGACAGCTAAACTAATACCGAAAGTTTTCTTAGTTAATTTCGTACCTATAACTTCGTTCGCATTTCTGGCACCGAAAATCTGTATTCGGTGCATCTCATCCCCTATGATCATTTACCAACATTGTTACTTTTTGATTGCACGACATTAGATTTTCTAAAAAGTAATTGATATTTCATCGTTTTCCGAATTCCTTTTGAACTCTAATTGTTTTTGTGATTTTTGTCGTTAATGATCATTTATCCTATTAATGTTTTTCATTAACAATACCCTTCTCATTATTAATACTCTTTCTTATCATTAATATCCTTTTCATTATTAATGACCTTTCTCATTATAAATCCCTTTTCTCATTATTAATACCCTTTCTTATCATTAATATCTTTTCTAATTATTAATATCCTTTCTCATTATAAATCCCTTTTCTCATTATTAATACTCTTTCTTATCATTAATATCCTTTCTAATTATTAATGACCTTTCTCATTATTAATACGATTCTCATTATTAATAACCTTTCTTGTTATTAATACCATTACTTATTATTCATTTACTTTATTATTATTAATAACCTTTCTCATTTTTAATACCCTTTCTCATTATTAATACCTTTTCTTATTAGTAATATAATTTATTATTAATAATAACATTTTTCTCATTATTAATATTCTTTATCGTAATTAAATACCCTTTCTTATTAGTAATATACTTTATTATTATTAATAACCTTTCTCATTATTAATACCATTTCTCGATTTTAATACATTTTCTTATTATTGATATCTTTTATCATTTTTAATATCCCTTCTAATTTTTAATACCCTACTCATTATTAATATCCTGTCTCATTATTAAATATATACGAACGCGCGTTCGTGTGTGTGTGTGTGTGTGTGTGTGTGTGTGTGTTAAATCTCCTTGTTTCCTATATTTGAACGTCTATATTTGTTCCATGAACAAAAATTCCTGAACATTTCAAGTACGACGCCTACCAATTTTAACATTAATAGATGTGTTTTTACTTACGTCGTTTATATTCTCATTATTGTATTTAAATTATGGATTGGTTATTTTAAATTCACATTTTAATTCATGTTCACGCCATTCTAACTTCTGTTTATTTGACCAAGTTTTACATATCGGCCATCTTTCTGCTTTTAAAATTCAAACGGGAAGGGAACTTTTATCACATTGCATACAATCCAACTTGTTTACACAAGGGTTCAAAATCGTCGTTCATGTCCAAACTACATTGATATGAGCCACTATTTATCACTGAAAAAAGTGTCCTCGGGAAGACAGGAAATAAATATTTGTTACTAAAATTAATAAACTAGACTTCCTTACAGTGACATTTAATACTTACCTTAGTAATTTTCCTGACTACCTATTTGTTTTCTTTTGAATTTATTGCTTCTTACTGAAATAGTAGAACGCTTAAACATGATATTCATTGCCTCTCTTCAATTGATATGTAGAATCTTTTGTCTGTGTCCAAAACTATTTATTTCACTACTGTAAGTGAAATTTTATTACACTACTGTACGTGTAAGTTTTGACAAATGTTTTTGCTATTATGTATTTCTTTGAAAAATCTTTTGAACAAGATTATAAATAGACAAACAACGAAAACAATAAAATAAATAATTTTTTAAAGGAATTTGTTTTATACAATTCAAGGCCTGAATGGACAAATACATTAATATTATATGGACAATTATGCTTATATATATATGTATATATATATATATATATATATATATATATATATATATATATATATATATATATATATATATATATATATATAGAGAGAGAGAGAGAGAGAGAGAGAGAGAGAGAGAGAGAGAGAGACAGACAGACAGACAGACAGACAGACAGACAGACAGACAGACAGACAGACAGACAGACAGTCAGACAGAGACAGAAAGACAGACACAATGAAAGAGAGACAGAGACAGAGACAACATAGAGTGTGTGTGTTACGAATATGTACTTAAACTGTTTGTGTTAATTTTAAATTCATATTTTGTCATTTTCAAAATGATTTCATTCAAAATGTCATCAGACTTTTCTTTCTAGTCCTATTCAAGAGCAGTTGAATAGTTTGAAAAAAAAACAGATAACTTGCTTGAACTTGCAAGAAAATACGATCTTTCTGAGGCAAAAGCTTCCTTGACAAAACGAGAAATCAAAAAAAAAAAATTATTCAGCATTTGGTAGAGAGGAATGTTCTTGATAAAAGTGTTTTGGCTTTGGTCAGTAAGTCGGTGCCAGACTCTGACAAAGCAGTAATGGAATTAAAAATGAAATACAAGATGTATTTGGAGTTGATGAAGATGGAGCTTCTGAAAGTGGAAGAACAAATGCAGTTGCAATTAGAAGAGAAGCTATTAGAGTTTTAAAAAGAGTCGAGAGATACAGGAGATGAAAAAAAACAACAAATGCAGTTGAAGTTTCCTAAAGAACAAATGCATTTATTATGGCAAATATAGAATGATGAAAAGGAATTTCAAATTAAAATAAAAGATATGGAGCTGGCAAGTAAAAGACACGTTTTCACTCTACATGCAAATTCAATTTTTGACATTTAAAGAAATAACACGTTAGTTTTCCCTTTTTTTTAAAAGAAAAGAAGTTCACAAATATATTATTTTTCTTGAAAACGATGCTGAAAATTCGAAATGGCTAAGGAAGCATTGGACTCAATTCTTGCAATGTACGTTTTGGTAAGGCCCGAGATATCTCTGTTTCCCTGTCAGTACAATATTTGGGTTAGGGGATGCATCTTAGAATGTTATGTGTTAGTCCCTGAGGCTTATTTGCAAAATTTCAAAAGCATAGAAAAAAAAAAGCTGGACAAGCTTATGTCGAATTCACAAGAGAAAAAGAGCAGTTATTTAAGAGATCGTGCTTAGCCAAGAAAGTTGGAAATGATTATGAAAGTCTCAAACAACTTGTGTGTTCATGAAGAGTTCAAGAACTGTGTTCCTAATTAAATTAAGAATCAACATGAAGAACATGATATAGAACCCTTGGAAAATGCTGCTCTTGCTGTTGATGAGTATTCGTTAACACATAAAGTCCCTGTTGGAGGCAAATCATTTACTCAGCAATCTACTGGTAAAAAGGTATTTCAACCTAGCACGACTCCTCCCAAACTTGAATCTGGCACAACTTCTAAAGCTCAAGCTTCTGACTTAAAAATCATTGTCTCTATCTACATGTACCTATTGCAAGAAAAAAAAAGGACACGTCACTTTCGACTGCTTCAAATTGAAATATAGGCATCAGAATCAAACTAGACCTATCCCAAATGGTCTTATTTCTAAGAGGTCAAGGTCACGGTAATGCATTAAAAGCTATACATTTGTTGGGTCTCAAAAACCCTAGTCTGATTTTGTTATGGAGAATTATAAACCATCCATGTCGAAAGGTTCTATATCACTCTTTGCCAATCTATCCCAATTTTAAAATATACAGGAGCTTCTCATAGCTTTTTGTTATCAGATATTATTCATTTTCATGAGAAGTCCTTTTCTATTGAGGTGTTCTCATTATGGGAATAGAGTGTGCCTTTGTTAATGTTCTTCTCCATTCTGTAAATTTGTCGTCAGACTTAGTTTCAGGACTTGTAACATTCGGTATTGTGTTTACTTTACCCGTTGAGGGCATTTATTTGTTACAAGGCAACGACCTTGCAAGGAGACAAAGTTGTGGTTAATCAACTTGTAACTGATAAGTCTTCTTTGGATCATAAGTTGATCCTATTGAAAAATAATACCCTGATTTATACTCAGCTTGTAAAGTTACCAGATCTATTTCAAAGAAAGCTCTTGAGAATGATGTTGGTAAGGAAAGTATTCCTTTAGCTGACACATGTATTGGTCATGCGTTTGATGAGGTCACTTTCACTCCTAGTTTGGATCAATCAAAAAGGTTTTGATCACAGTGATCCTCATTTAAATAGTCATTCTCTTTTATCTAATCAGGATTATAAATAACAATCACTTGTCGTCGAACAGGAAAAAGATGCTGAGAACTCCTGTTTGTTTGAAAGGGCCATTAGTGAAACTGAAGCCACTGAAGGACATGTATGTTATTTCATTAAAATGGAATTCTTATGAGAAAATGGAGACCTCCAGAGGTACCTACTAGTGACAAGTGGTCAGTGAACTATCAGATTGTAGTTTCAAAATCTTACAGACAGAAAATACTTAGTTTGGCCCATGAAACTCATCTGGCTGGTCATTTAGTAGGGATAACTAAAACTTATCACACGATCTTGACTCACTTTTATTGGCCAACAATCAAAAGTGATATTTTAAATTTTGTAGATCTTGTCATACTTGTCAAATGGTAGGAAAACAAAATCAGAAGATACCTAAGGCTCATCTACAAGAAATTCCTGCATTTGATGAACCAATTAGAAGAATTTTGGTATATTGTATTGGTCCCTTACCAAAGACGAAGTCAGGCAACCAATATTTGTTGACCATTATGTGTGAGTCAACAAGATTCTCAAAGGCTATTCTTTTGAGGAATATTAAAACTTAAACCATAATAAAATCATTACAACAAGATGAAATGAATGAACGTAAACAGTAATTATTCGAATATGAGCACTTGTTTCTAGATATTCCTACAAGGGCAAACAAATTTTTTCATATGTTGAAATTGTAGATTCAAAACCTGTAAAACAACACCCATACATGATGAACCATCTCAAACAGGAATACTTGAAAAAAAGAAATTCAGTAGTTGCTAGAGAACTATTTCATAGAGCCCAGTAAAAGTGATTGGAGTTCACCATGTAAATTTGTTAATCCTCCCGAACAAACCGGTAGAAGCCTACCGGAGACCAAAAGAAAAAACAAACTCAAATACGTCCTAGACAGTGCGAAGCTAATAACAATTAATAATCAAGACCAACCTAGTCAATCTGGCCCCTGTGGCAATAAAAGGTGCAAAGCCTGTCAACATATGATAGAGACCAGGACATTTTAAATAACAATGAATAGAGAAAAACTGCACTTACATGGTCCAAAGAAAACGTGTAAAACAGAATTTAATTTATCTCATGTAAGATCTGTAGCTTGCAGCATATCGGTCAAACTGAAAAGCTACACAAAAGGATCAGCGTCCTAGATCTGATTCGATGACAAAGGCGCTGTACATAAGTCCGGTCGCACAACCCTGTCCACACTTTCAGTAATATATCACTTATTGCAATTGCTCACATCCCGAACTGGAGTTCCGAAACCAGGAAAGAAAAGTAATCTTGCGACGACTTATAACATTGAAAACAAGCGGTTTAAACCAAGAAGACTAGAAAAAGACAGTCATGCACAAACAAATTATATTTTGCAGCCGATACATTTTTTTAAAGATATTTTAGCGTAATAGCCTATAATTACTACAATAGCAATGAAATATCCGGGATATAATTTTCGCTTCCATAAATTTACATAAAATAAGGTGTCGTTATTGTTTATCGATTTCTAGCGCAATACAAATATTTTCCTGCATCCATAACAAGATAATATTGAAACAATAAATTTAAAGGTCTAATTCCTGTAGAAACTGTCATGTAAATAGATGTGATCACAACGGTTTTTCTGTTTATTTGTTTGTCTTGTGTGTGTTTTGTATTTGCCTTGGAAAAAAGAATCATTAAATGTGTAAAGCGTTTAGATTACTTAGATAATAATTTTGCGCTGATCGTTGTAATTTTATTGCATGCATATATATATATATATATATATATATATATATATATATATATATATATATATATATATATATATATATAATATATATATATACATATATATATATATATATATATATATATATATATATATATATATATATATATATACATATATATATATATATATATATATATATATATATATATATATATATATATATATATATATATATATATATATGTATATATATATATATGTATATATATATATATATATATATATATATATATATATATATATATATATGTATATGTATATATATATATATATATATATATATATATATATATATATATATATGTATATATATATATATATATATATATATATATATATATATATATATATATATATATATATATATATATATATATATATATATATATATATATATATATATATATATATATATATATATATATATATATATATATAAAATGTAGATTATATATTACAGACCGTGGGAGTTTGTGGAACACTGGAATTTACGTTTCCAAAATATGTAAAAACTCAAATTTCAAATCTAGAAGAAACTTGGCATAAATTTATAGATTTCATAATTAAATACAATGATCAACATTACCCTTTCATAATATAAATTTTGGCACCTCCCCACTACCCACCCCCTAAGCGACTGACCAAGTATTTCGGATGACTCTAATGATGCGGTCCATCTGGAAGAATCAGGTGCTACTGTAGTCTCCTTTGCAGTTGGAAATCGTCATTTTTGCCTAAAGCAGTTACTAACATATCCAGGAAACTGATAACTTTATTAAAAATGAATATAATGTATAAACAAATATTTTTGAAAAAGGCTAAAATAGAAAATGTCTGAGAATAAATTGAAAATTGGAATCTGCACGCACCCTGCAAAAGAAACATTGCGACAACAAAGCGGCGGCTTTGACATTACGTGCGCCTTTGCCATCAAAGGATGATGTGAATGCATAATGTGTACTTTAAATAACGGAGAACACATTTGTGTGTAATTATTGGTGATGAATTTTCGTTTTCCGTTTTAATTAAGATATATTTACATGCAACGTCGGATACCATTCGTGATCACACCTGAAATCAGCTCAGATGAATGTTATCTTGTTATGCCTTCAATGGGAGCAGAAGAAACAGCAAAAAAAAAAAAAAACAATTTCTTTATATTAAAAAAAAATGATTCAAGGACATTTCTAATATATGGACATCGCACCTACTGAAGAAAAAAAAAGTGTTATCGTGCGTGTGTTCTAATCCTATCTTTATTTTATCAAATCCAACCTTTAAATTTGGTCACGTAGCTAATATTGCAATGAGTTTAACAATTTGGAACCAAAAAATGAAGACTGACCCAGCGATATCATTTTTTAAAAATGTTCTTGCTCAATAATTGATATTTGCAACAGGGTAAAGGTCATTATAAATGTATACATGAAAGGCATTATGTTATATTATGTTATGTCGTATTATATTATATTATATTATATTATATTATATTATATTATATTATTTTATATTATATTATATTATATTATATTATATTATATTATATTATATTATATTATATTATATTATATTATATTATATTATATTATATATATTTTCTGGCTGGTCTCCAATTCAATGATAATACAGCGACTCAACTTCTAGAATATGTTGCTAATTTTATAATTTTATTTCTCGCAACCTTTGAAAGTTACCTAATTGCTTTTGAGGGACCATGTAAGACTTTATTGGACCATGTTAGACTTTATTGGAGATTGGACCATGTAAGTCTTTATTGGACCATGTTAGACTATTGGACCATGTTAGACTTTATTGGACATTGGACTATGTTAGTCTTTATTGGACCATGTTAGACTTTATTGGACCATGTTATAATTCAATGGACCATGTTATAGTTCATTGGACCATGTTATACTCCTATGTCAAGGATCGATTTGAAATAAATGCAAAGATCTGAAAATATCAATAGCTCATATTTGATCAAGTTTTGTTTCATGTATATTGCCTTCTGTATTCGTTGGAGATATGAATAAGAAATATTATTTTTAATAAAATAATAATAATAATAATAATAATAATAATAATAATAATAATAATAATAATAATAATAATAATAATAATAATAAGAAGAAGAAGAAGAAGAAGAAGAAGAAGAAGAAGAAGAAAACGAAAAAGAAGAACAAGAAGAAGAAGAACAAGAATATGAATAACAAGAAGAAGATGAAGATTATTATTATTATTATTATTATTATTATTATTATTATTGTTATTATATTATATTATTATTATTATTATTATTATTATTATTATTATTATTATTATTATTATTATTATTATTATTTTTATTATTATTATTATTCTTGTTATTATTATTATTATTATTATTATTATTATTATTATTATTATTATTATTATTGTTATTATATTATTATTATTATTATTATTATTATTATTATTATTATTATTATTATTATTATTGTTGTTATTATTATTATTATTATTGTTATTATATTATTATTATATTATTATTATTATTATTATTATTATTATTATTATTATTATTATTATTATTATTATTATTATTATTATTGTTGTTGTTGTTGTTGTTGTCATTATTATTATTATTATTATCGTCATTTTTTATTATTATTATTATTATTATTATTATTATTATTATTATTATTATTATTATTATTATTGTTATTATTATTATTACAATATTATCAACATGATTTTTGTTATCATGTAGCTGTATTTATGGAAAACTCTGGTTATATCAAGACATTTACATAGACCAGATGTAAACGATTGGATCATATAAAATTTCAGATAATTAGTTCATCATATATCTTGAAGTAAAGAAAAAGTTAGCATTCCTTTCCTGATAAGCCAACAACATAAACGACACACCAAGTTAACTGAGAGGTGATGGATGGCGTGGCATGCCATTAGGTATTGCCATTTTGTTGTTGTTAGGTTTAACGCCATTTTTCAGCACACGATAGGCTATTCATGGCGGCCAGTATTGATGGTGGAGGAAGAAACCGGGAAATCACCGGAAAGAACCACCGACCCACGAGAAGTTACTGGCAAGCTTTCTCACATATCCACATTCGCCGAATCCTAGACTCGAACCCACGCAGACAGAGGTGAGATGGCAGTGATCCGTAACGGACAGCGCTTTAGACCAATCGGCCACTCGGGGCCCCTTTGCCATTTTGTAACATCGTGTTATTAAATTAAAGCTGGGAGTCACAGGTAAAGCTGAAGGAAAATAATTTTAATTTTTGCATATTCAATCGTCATTTATCACGCAGATTAAGAGTGATCTGAATCTTAATCGGCTTTAAGCAGCTTACGTCGGTATTATGATAATCTGCCGTAGGAAAGTGGAAGTTTATTTCTGAAGCAAATTATAATTTTTTGTCAATAGCTATAAAACAGTTAAAGAGTGCGATTTACTAGCATATTCACTAGCAATTTGTAGTTTTATATGCAAAAGTCATACCTTGATGATTTTTCACTGTCATTCGCCCTTTTAAAGTATGATTATAACACCTGCGATTTATTTTTTTAAGTCAGAAAGATCAGGAAAAAAGGAAGATGATCTTTGGATGCTAATAAATATGACGTCATTGCTGTTTACAATATAAGGCGTTATAATTTTAGAAGAGATTTGGTATTAATTTGGTTCTGTAGCTGCATAACATGTATGACAATATTTTTCTTTAACATGTATGACAATATTTTTTTATATATGATTTTACTTCATTAGAGAGAGAGAGAGAGAGAGAGAGAGAGAGAGAGAGAGAGAGAGAGAGAGAGAGAGAGAGAGAGAGAGAGAGAGAGAGAGAGAGAGAGAGAGAGAGAGAATCACTGCATGTGAGTGACAATTGTTCAGCAACAATGCGGATTAAACTTTCTCGACCGAAAGTAACGTATTCTAAACTCCTCTATTGAGGTCGTTATTTGCTCCTTGGCTTACTATTTATCTTCTATAACTTCTTTTTCTTTGAAGGTTCTATGTAACAGCAAAACTTTGATACGGCGATGTTTCAATTAGCGAGAAACCCTAGAAAATCCAAATAAGATTTAGCACAAAATGTGTTGGCTCTCTCGCTTAAAAGCCCGTCAATTACCAATAATGAGATTTCAGTTCGAGAACGGTCTGGTAAAAGAAGCCAACAAATTTTGCTTGATTGATGCATGTAACAATGTTGACAAATTAGGATCTAAGCTCCTTTTAGGAACATTTGGTCTGTCTCGATGGCATGGCTTCACTCAACTTTGTGTCGACAGAACTTATTCAATTTCCTTGTTGTCAGCCATAATGGTTAACAGTTTGCTATGGGTATATATTTAAATCATTTTTAAACCATGTTACTTTCGTTGATGTACTGTGTATTGACAAGCGGAATACTACAGCGTTTTAGCGTCATTTTAATCTTGATCATCTTTTTGTATACATTTTATGCTTGAATCTTTGTCCGTGTGAATAATGAATATTATCAATAACATGTACATTATGACGAAAGTTATAATGGGGATTTCGAATATTATCACTGACGTTAGCATTATGATTAAACGTATATTAGGGACTTTGCAAGTTATCAATAAATTTAGCATTATGATGAAACGTATAGTGGGGACTTCGCATATTATCACTGACGTTAGCATTATGATTAAACGTATATTAGGGACTTTGCAAGTTATCAATAAATTTAGCATTATGATGAAACGTATATTGGGGACTTCCCATATTATCACTGACATTAGCATTATTATTAAACGTATATTAGGGACTTTGCAAGTTATCAATAAATTTAGCATTATGATGAAACGTACAGTGGGGACTTTGCAAATTATCACTAACGTGAGCATTGTGACAAAGCATATTGTGGGAACTTTGCAAATTTAAAATAACGTGATGAAGCTTTATGATAGCGACTTTGTAAATAATCAATAACTTAGCAATTTGTTAAAATGTATAGCGGAGACTGCAAATTATCGATAACGAGATTATCACGATGAAACTTAAAGTGGGGACTTTGCACTTTAAACATGGTTATTTTTATAGTATTGAGAATTTTCTTATGTCTTTTACGCATTTTTTTTTTGCCAATTTTTCGTGGTCTATGTTTGAGCAGCTATTGTAGCCTAATATTGTGACAAAAACGTTCTTCAATCTTCACCATAATTGGAAAAATGCCAAACAAGATATCTTGATAAACCAGTGTTTTAAAAACATTTCGAAATCGAGTAAAAGGGGGTGTTTGGTTTTTAAGACAATCATGCACGTAACTAACCAATCACCAGGTCTGTTCACTGGCAAAATGTAAGAGACAGTATCACTGCTTAAGTAATCCTCCTTCATTTATATTTTTACTTGATCTTTAATTCTGTATACAGCTGAAAGAATTTTAAAATCTTTAGTTTTGTCTTGTACAATGTGGTAATTCAAGTTTATATTCGTTTTGATGATTTTATCTTTCTATTTCTTGCAAATTCCTTTACATATAAGACTAACAATTTCATACATACATATATTCATACCTACCTACTTACCTACCTACCTACCTACCTACCTACCTACCTACCTACCTACCTACCTACCTACCTACCTACCTACCTTCATACATACATACATACATACATACATACATACATACATACATACATACATACATACATACATACATGCATGCATGCATGCATGCATGCATGCATGCATGCATGCATGCATGCATGCATGCATGCACGCACGCACGCACGCACGCACGCACGCACGCACGCACGCACGCACGCACGCACGCACGCACACACACACACACACACACACATACATACATACATACATACATACATACATACATACATACATACATACATACATACATACATACATACATACATACATACATACCACAGGAGTCTGCAATTTTATCAATAAAGCACGAGGAAATTTCTGACTACATGAAATCACCTTAATGGTATTATAAAATAATAAAGGAATGCAACTCGACCACAACACTCCGCTCGATTCGAATTTTCTCACGCATCTTTTATCCCTTCAGAATCGCACGAAGACTGAAAAAAATGCACATATCCATTAAAAAAAGAGTAGCGTACCTTCTCATCACTCTCGGACGACCATCGCATGAATCCAATCCGGCGAATTAACCTTTATTTTCACCATTACGGTCAAAACCCTGGAGACGTGAACCATTGGAGGAAGTTGCCCATTTCTACCACGGGCTAAATAAAGTCATTAAACTAATTTTACAAGATAAAATGTTCAACTTGTTTTTATTTCAGATTACATCATTTTATAATTTGTATGTCAATTTCCAGAACAGAAATGCGTAGTTAAAGTTCTGATAGTACAGCTAACGGCTGATGACGTCATCGTATTCAAATCTTAGAACCTAGACGGATGATGGACCCGGATTATTCTGCGCCGTGTTCGGAACGATTATTAGACCCTAACGCATATTTACTGCTGAGTAGAAGCTAGTACAAATGGGCTACTTCCTCAAATGGTTCACGGTTCCAGGGTTTGTGACCGTAATGCTGAAAATAAAGGTTAATTCGCCGGATTGGATTTATTCGATGGTCGTCCGAGAGTGATGAGAAGGTACGTTACTGTCTTTTTAATGGATATGTGTAGTTTTTCAGCCTTCGTGCGAATCTGAAGGGATAAAAGACGCGTGAGAAAATTCGAATCGAGCGGAAGGTTGTGGTCGAGTTGCATTCCTTTATTATTTTCTAATATCGTTAATGTGATTTCATGTAGTCTGAAATTTCGTCGTGCTTTATTGACAAACCTGCAGACTCCTGTGATACATATATACATGCATGCATGCATCCATGCATCCATCCATCCATCCATACATCCATACATCCATACATACATACATACATACATTCATACATACATACATACATACATACATACATACATACATACATACATACATACATACATACATACATACATAGTCTTTTCCAAATCCACATTCTTAAACGAGAAGACACATGATGAGAAGACTGAGAAGACCTAAAGTACGTAGCAATCCGTGAAAATTACAGCAGTCAGTGAAATCGATCATTAACCCAACAGGTATTATGGATGGAAATAAATTTTATTCTGCAATAAACTCAAGACTACTGAAATCCAATATATTTTGCTACAGGATACAATTTTTCCCTTATTGTTCCCATGAGATCAGTCCATTTCATGGCCTTCGTGTACAAAAAAGGCACACGTTTCCTTTAACATGGTAGGCTGGTAAGTCATGAAACAGGTAAACGCAAAACACGCAAAGATCTTTAGTGTAAGAGTAATTTTTGTTTTTTCATCCTCACTTATAAAATATTGGGATATAAGTGCGTGTTTGATTTTTTAGCCAAATATTCCCAATGCCATAATTGAGTTGAGTCATTAAGTATTTGATGTAATTATTTTGTTGAATCAATTTCCAGTCACACTGAAGATATAATTTTTCAACGTCTTTTACCTCCCATTTGTCATTTTATTTTTGTCTGGATCAAGTAACTCCAATACTATTTCCGACAGAGGAGATACAGGACATACTTTACACTAAAATTATCCAATGTAAAACAATTTAAATATATCAGAATGAATAATGGTACAACTAAACATATTTATGTTCGCTGTAACAGGGTACAGATTATCGCTGTGGTGATTGTTTGATGATGTTTAAGCCGAAGCACGCGCGTCTCAGGTGCACGATACTTTACACCCAGTTTTGAATGTACATTCACTTGCGACCGCTCCGATGGCCTAGTGGTTAGAGCGTCCGCCTCGGATTCAAACGCGAGTCCTATCAGATATTTTTTAAAAATGATAGCATCATAAATAAACATTGTAGCTATATGTCTCAAAAGTTGTTAGAGCTACGTTAAAAATCCAACACACACACACACACACACACACACACACACCACACACACACACACACACACACTTTCGTCTAACACTGTCAGTATGTTGATTTGAGATCAACTGCTCATTTTACTACGTCTTTAATCCGTTCTTACTCCTAAACCGTATTATCTTCTGGGAACCTATTCTTTTCTTAATTTTCAGATTATTTTATATCTCATAATTATTTTTTTTAAATATTTTATTAACTCACAAATGATTCTAAAATGAATGCCTATAGACGGAAAAGTCTATGAGGACTCACAAACAGTTTTCAAAAGTATTTGATTATATTATGCTCGCGCTTCCTTTCCAAGAAATACTAATAATTCCAGCGAATAAAAAATAAATGACGAAATAGCAAGAAACTTTTTCAAAGTGACTGGCATTCTTCCAAGTTGGAGAAAAGTGCACATGAAAATAAACTTTTAAAATGTGAAAAGTTTAGAAACATGAGGGAATGCAATTTGCATACATACATGCATGCATACATACATACATACATACATACATACATACATACATACATACATACATACATACATACATACATACATACATACATACATACATACATACAGCTAGTCAATCAATCAACCATCCAACCAAACAACCAACTTCGCTGACTTTTCTGTGAGGAAAAAGTCACCAACCAATGAACCATCCATCCATCCATCCACCAGCCTACCAACCCACCAACTATACCAACTAGCCAATCAATCCAGCAATCAATCATTTGTTCAATCAATTAATCAATCAATAATACAACAAATCAATCAATCATCCAATCAATCAGTCAATCAATTAATTAGTCAATCAATAAAAGATATACTACAAATCTAAAATTTTAGATGATGGGTGAAGTTGGGACCAGAGTCTCTGATGAGCCTGAACATATGCGATTAAAATCCGCTGATCGTGATATCAAGACACGACTGGCTTTATCTCGCCTACTTTAAAAACTACTATTACAAATCAATCCATATTCCAATCGTTCAAATAGCGTAAGGTATGGTCAGTTTCTGTCTATTCCACGACAGTGTTGGTCAAGAGAAATGTTAACTAAGCCACTATGTCCTTTAAGAATTCAAATTTAATCCTTGAGGATAACGCCAAATGGTGGTCACTAATAGTCGTTAAAACGTCTTTCTATTTGATACTTGGTTTTATTAACACTTCAAAATATTTTCGTTCCGGTTGATACTAAGCGCGTTCAAATGTATATTCCCAGTGGTAATGTAACACGACAAAGAATCCATCAATCAGTATGTTTGATAGGAGCGCGTGCCATTTCGAGGGTCTTATAGCTCATGCGACAAATAGGAAAAATCTCGATAATTAACGTGAGATGTCTGGGACTTGCGGACCGGCTCAAGTGTATCAAAACTAATAAGGAAGTTAAAAGACCTTCCTTCTTGTCAGTTTTGGTGTTGATTGCGCGGTGATTGTGTTAAATGTGATACTTTGGAAAATATAAAAGTGCTTCGATTTTCATTGCTTCATGATTAAAATGAAGAAGCTGGATTTATTTTGTTACCAAAGGGCATAAAATTGAAGATTATAATTGACAATTCTATTAATGCTAAAACTGATAAGATGCAGAAAAGTGAATACAACTTTCGATTGCGTGATTGTTCACATTATCCATCATAACCATCGCGCTAAGGATGCCGGGAGACAGCAGAAAATAAAGAAGCGCTGCATTAAATTTGCATCTTTAAGACTTCTCAGTGTACATTACCAGCAAAACAATACAAGCACAATGATCTTATGATCTTACTGGCTCTTTAAGATAATTTTGGCTGGCACAATTGTACCCACAATAATCGCATTTATAACTATCATTAAACCTTTACCTTGTGGCTATATATTAATTTATTTTCTTAACGGTTTCTTTTTTGTTTCAATTCATGTTAGAAAATTATAATCAACTAGATGATAGCAAATATAAGCATTTTCATGTAGGTCTTGATTTCTATCGAAGGAAACCGGAATGACTGCTTATTTAGATGAGATTTAATTACTGTGTCACTTTGCAAGGCGATGGGTGTCGGAACCCGTGGGTCTAGTTTTAACTCTTAGTACAGGATGAATTCAACATTTTCTGACCTGTAAAATCATAATCTTTCTCTTTTCATAATGTCATTTTATATTATCATACATCCTCTTTGCATGTAAATAAAATGAAAGTTATTAATTAATTGTTAATTGAGAACGTTTATATAATGTTTTATAGTTTTAAATAAAAATGTACCCAAGGAAAGAGATAAAATAAAGTTTCTTTACTTCTTTCCATGTATTCGTAAAAACAACGGGGTTCCGTATGTATTCCAACATACTTTTTGTGACAGATATAAAACTCTCAAATTAAAATGTTGAAAAAGGGTTACATTTTATGTTACTATAAGAAATCTTTAAAACCGTAATTAAAGTGGTAAATTATTTAGTTGATAAAAAGAAAGGAAGAGGATAGGGAAGGATTTTCTTTACGAACATGAGTTACCAAATAAAAAGATGGCATATACAAAGCTGAAAAGGTATTAAGAACAAATGCAACGAACAATGAAAAGTATATACGGAAGGATTTTGATGAATTGTTTAATAGTTGGAAACCAACTGAGAACATTATTACGCTTAAAATAAAAAAATATATATATATAATGTTTCATTTACAAACCACGCCTTCGGAGACGATGTACCAAAAATATGCCTCTTGTACAAAGACTTTCTGCTTCTGATATGCATCACATTTAGTGACGATGCATAAAAGACACATCTCCCTTGACGACTACAGAATCAATATGCATTGGAACATCTTGACCTTATGACATGCACGACACCGGCATTTATTCTGACAACAAAACCAGAAGATAAAATAATCTAGATTTAAAAGCATTACAATTAAAAATCAAAACGGTTTACAAATCATTATCATCAACTACAATATCGACCATGTTAAACTTTAACAAAAAAAATATCACAGAAGTAATTAAAAGAGATGATGCTAAAACATTTGTAGCTAATATTTACTAACAGGCAGGATTTTAAAGACTATAAACTGGTTTAAGAGGTACTTAACGACATTAAGGGCATAACATTTAAACTTCTTTCTGAGAATGTTAGTGAATATAATCAGTAGACTGTGCTTATTAATTGTTTATGTCCTCATTAACTCCACTACTGCGATACCTATTTTGTATGTCCTCATTAACTCCACTACTTCGATACCTTATTCTTTATGTCCTCATTAACTCCACTACTTCGATGCCTATTTTTTAATGTCCTCATTTACTCCACTACTTCTATATCTATCTTTTATGTCCTCATTAACTCCATTACTTCGATACCTATTGTTTATGTCCTCATTAACTCCACTACTTCGATACCTATTTTTGTCCTAATTAACTCCACTACTTCGATACATATTTTTATGTCCTCATTAACTCCACTACTTCGATTCATGCGACTACTCAATCAACTATGCATTTTTCCTGTAAACACATTTTATCGTATACAAGTTTAATCGTTGCTGTAAGATGTTAAAAATGTGGCTGAGAAAGATTGATTATAAAACAAAGATACTCGAGATGCAAGTATTGTGTAAAAGAAAAGAAACTCGTTTATTTGCACAAGAAAAACTAATATGCTATTGGTGAACATTATCCACATATAGAGGATCTCAAATGGGTAACGATTTAATATTGAATTTATGAAACAAGTTGAATAATATCCAGCTTTTGCGAGCCTTGGCTCGCAAAAGCTGGATATTATTCAACGAGTTTCATAAATTTAATATCTTTTTATTTCATTTGAAATTAATTAGATTGATAGAAGAACGATTAATTTCGTTCATTCTGACTGACGGTGTGCCTTTCATTTGTTGTGCATAAAATATAGTCCCAAACAAAGTTGAACTAGTAAAATTAGATTGTACTGTTTTACAAACTATAAATCAAAGAAAAATCTTCCATCCCAATAAACAGAATATTTTGTAACCTCAAAATCATTTTTCAAATCAGAATTATAAATGCGATGTGACGTTGCCACATAGCCAGTCATAGTACAGCAGGCCGACAGTAGAATATACGTGGACCCTAAAATGTGTGTTTAAAAACGTTACATTGTTGCGATTTTCATGTGAAATGGATTACCGGATGCAAAAAGTCCCACATATATTGCAATGCATTTGTGACCTGATATTTGTAGCGCTTGATTTGAAAAATAGACTTACAGAAGACGTCAACAAATTTATTTGTTACATCCCATATATGCTACGTAAAGATGCTGTGGTTCGAAAAAGATCTGTCAGTTAGGAGACCCATTCATGTCCAGATTATTCTCCGAACAGAGGTGAGTTTGTTTACTTCGTTAATTTAACATTTAAACCACGCTTGTAGATACGGCGGATACTATATCTATGTTATTAATATACGCACCACACCCACCCACCCCGCTTTCCCTTAGTTTTATTCGTTATTATCGTTCTTGTCTTGTAGTTTTATGCCTTATTTTTCTTGTGATGATATTGTTAAACATGACATAATGAGCCCCTGTGGGAGTAGCATATCCATATTGATACAAAGATATGATATTTCCTCAATTCCCATTTGCGAGTCCAGTTAAAAATGGCCGCCAAAAAAATGTTGATTAAGATCAAACCTTCCAGAAGGCGGGGTTAAAAACGTTTTCCCACGGTCGCAGCCAATCATTAAAGACACTAATGCACAATAATTTCATGATTTCATCTGGACCAATCAGAATCACATAAAGTGATATGTTCACATGTATAATATCAAAAATATGAACCTGCACGCACTGTAGGAAAACAATACCGACTATGTGATAAATTATTTTATTGAATTTGATAATGTGTTAATAAAAGTTAATAAAAGATAAATTGATTATAGTTTCAAAATGTTAACAAGTACAATATATTATTTCTGCTTCGTTACTCAGTTTAACGCTAAATTGAAAAATAGTTACAAATTTTACAATGCTGAAACTCAATACTTTACGTACAGACCAATACATAATTTTAGATTGTTACTTAAACATTGACA
>JAEAOA010002224.1:1147500-1152500 GCA_016746295.1 Potamilus streckersoni | reverse complement strand
CTGTATAAAATCATGCTCCGTTAGGCAAATGCTTCGTTGGTTATCACTTACATTCACTATCATCCTACGTCCATCATCTCCACCAAAAATGCAATATTTGACTGTACTGACTAAAATTGGCTTTTCAGCTGTCTTTGCTACAAGCACATGTTTTCGCGAAAAGTATTTGTTCATTCAAGTTCATAATGCACACGCTACGAACTTTTAATTCCGTAACTGTTATTGTATCCCGAAGATAATCGTCCGGAAATACTCTTTCAAGGTGACAAGCTCAGGGACGTCAAATAAAATATAATTTTTTTTATATAAAAAAGTCGATATTGTCTGTTTATTAAAAAGAACTGCAGTTATATTTGACAGCAGTATGCTTGATGACGGTTCAACTTCATTTTTCTGTCTTTTGATATAAACCATGGAAATTAGTTGTATTTTTATTTTCGTGCTATTGGGGCACATAATTTCAGGCATAATCCATGTATCATATCGATTAATTAAACATCCTTTGTCGACAATTAAATCAGATTTTATCTTAAATATGTTGATAAAGCTTTGTTAAAGATTCAAAATGGCAGCGAAATGTATGTAATTCGTTGATACTACTGTGATGATTTATGTGATTTATTTGCTTGTATTTGCATGGATTTATTTGTTTAAATTCGTACATCAAATTTCTTGATATAACATAACTTTGTTGGTCCGCACAAAGATATGTTTCTTTCTATATACATTGACGGCTCGCTTAAGGTATAGTCTACGAAAATATGTATCTAAGATTTCATGCATCTAGAATAACTGTCAGTTATCTGAATTCGTACACAGATATTCTTTATTTATATACATTGACGAATTGGTGGAATGTAAAGATTACGAGAATTCTTGTGAATTCTATGACCTGCTGAGGTCACAATTGATAACGACTTTATTCTGTGTATTTGTTATAAATACAGTCGTGTAAAGAATTTCATTCATTCTCTTGCGTAATGGGGCTAGTCTGGAACTAATGTATCCGTAGGATTTTCTATCTTTAGAGACAACTCTTCACAAAGTGTATACGTCAGTCTTGCTGTCTTTATAGAGATCTCGTCATATAGTGTATACGTCATCCTTGCTATCTTTGTAGACATCTCTTCTTATAGTGTAAACGTCGGCCTAGCTATATTTCTACACATCTCTTCATATAATGTATACAACAGCCTTACTATCTTCCTTCACATTTCTTCATATAGTGCATACGTCGACCTTGCTATCTTTCTACACATCTCTTCATATAGTGTATACGTCAGCCTTTCTATCTTTGTAGAAATCTCTTCTTATAGTGTAAACGTCGGCCATATATATTTCTACACATCTCTTCATATAATGTATACATCAGGCTTACTATCTTCCTTCACATTTCTTCATATAGTGTATACGTCGACCTTGCTATCTTTCTACACATCTCTTCATATAGTGTATACGTCAGCCTTGCTATCTTTCTAAACTTCTCTTCATATAGTATATACGTCAGCCTTGCTATCTTTCTAAACTTCTCTTCATATAGTGTATACGTCAGCCTTGCTATTTTTATAGACATCTCTTCATATAGTGTATACGACAGCCTTGCTATCTTTCTACACATCTCTTCATATAGTGTAAACGTTAGTCTTGCTATCTTTCTACACATCTCTTTATATAGTGTATACGTCAGCCTTGCTATTTTTATAGACATCTCTTCATATAGTGTATACGTCAGCCTTGCTATCTTTCTACACATCTCTTCATATAGTGTAAAGGTTAGTCTTGCTATCTTTCTAAACTTCTCTTCATAGAGTATATACGTAAGCCTTGCTATCTTTCTAAACTTCTCTTCATATAGTGTATACGTCAGCCTTGCTATTTTTATAGACATCTCTTCATATAGTGTATACGTCAGCCTTGCTATTTTTATAGACATCTCTTCATACGTCAGCCCTGCTATCTTTCTACACATCTCTTCATATAGTGTAAAGGTTAGTCTTGCTATCTTTCTATACATCTCTTCATATAGTGTATACGTCAGTCTTGCTATTTTTATAAACATTTCTTCATATAGTGTATACGTCAGTCTTGCTATTTTTATAGACATCTCTTCATATAGTGTATACGTCAGCCTTACTGTGTTTCTATACATCTCTTCATATCTTCATATAGTGTATACGTCAGCATTGCTATCTTTCTAAACATATCTTCATATAGTGTAAAGGCTAGTCTTGCTATCATTCTACACATCTCTTCATATAGTGTATACGTCAGCCTTGCTATCTTTCTAAACATATCATAATATAAAGTAAACGTTAGTCTTGCTATCTTTCTACACATCCCTTCATATAGTGTATACGTCAGCCTGCTATTTTTATAGACATCTTTTCATATAGCGTATACGTCAGCCTTGCTATCTTTATAGACATCTCTTCATATAGTGTATACGTCAGCCTTGCCATTTTTATAGACATCTTTTCATATAGCGTATACGTCAGCCTTGCTATCTTTATAGACATCTCTTCATATAGTGTATACGTCAGCCTTGCTATGTTTCTACACATCTCTTCATATCTTCATATAGTGTATACGTCAGCCTTGCTACCTTTCTTCACATCTCTTTCATATTTGCAATTATATTCCAAGTTTGAAGTATCACCATAATTTCGGATTATTTAATCACTATTGTTATGATCGTACTGTTGTCTTGAGAAGGACTAGAAAGGATTTGCACGATCATTACATGGAATCTTATCGTCAATTTCTTAAAATGCATTTTCGCATCCTTTCATTTCGAAACCTTCCATATGTTCAGCTATTAGTGTTCTTAAAAGCGTCACCTTGTTTGATGTGTTCGAAAAGAACATCTCAATAGAACCATTGCACCTGCATCAGTACCTGTTCGATTATTGGATTAACGAAGAAGCGGAGAAGTCACAGCTGCAAAAATAACCGGGTTTTAAAAAAAACAGAATTATGAATAAAGCAGAGGTGAATAACTTTATTACAAAAGGATTGAAATGAGTATAAATAGGAATGAAATACAGCTATTACTAATGGAAAAAATAAATCAGTGAAACATTTGGAAAAATCGTGACATAAAAAGACTTTGAATAAAAGGACGATATACAAGATGGATGCTATCTTTGTAAACGATATGCTGTCTCAATTTCGTGTGATTTTTTAAAATAATGTCCTCAATTCATAGATTAAGTATTTGAAAAAATTAACCTTAAAAATTATCGCATGACTTCAGGAGGAATGATATATTCTTCACTGACTTCTCATTTAAGATATGCTTAACTCTATCTGCAATGAGTGTCGGTTTAATATCTTCCAAAAAATAGATTTCAAAAGGCCAAATTAATTAACTAATTCTCAAAATACTGAGACGACAAAGAAAAGTATCTTGATAAAGAAGTGTGTACCACTTGTTTTATACCTAAAGTTATCATTTCAATAGTGTATTTCTACTACGCAACAATATTTAAACCGTAAAAATAAAGCAGACGATATTAGTCTCCTAAGTGATAAAATTAAACATAATATTATTAAGCATGTTTGTGACCTATTTTTGTTTGCTATCATGCATTATCCATTTGCCTAGATGAAACATGTTATTTATTGATTGACCTAAATTGTTAGAGTGTCCGCCTCGGATACAGGAGGTCACCGGTTCGAACCCCGGCTGAAAGACGTATGAAAATGATACTTGCAACTGTTCCGTAATTAGGACTGGTTGGTCTGGTGTTATGATAATGTGAATGGGTGGGACATGATACTACATGTCTATGGCATGAAGCCCCAGTGCCAGACATCACTATAGGAACTAATTCAGTTCCAATAAAAAAACCTATGCAAACACCATGATATTAAAAATTCAATAACTTAAAAATTTCTGAGCGCCCATGATCAATCCTATATTTATCAGTATAGATGAAACCTGGATGTCAGCTTCTGTGTAGAGAAAAGGATATAAGCCGCGGCATTTTCTGGATTAACATGGGTTTGAAACATGTGCGTTCAATTCCGCACCAAAGAGTCAGGTGCTAATTTTAGTAATGAGTGTTCCAAACTCAAGACTGTTAAAGGACTGGAAAGGACGGAAAATCCATTAATAAAATAATGTCTCTAATTTTGACACTTATAACTAAGATAAGCTACTCAAATGATTCTTTTTCCTAAAATGTAACTTACATGATCAACCAATTCTGGCCAGCCAAACCCATATATACTCTATTAAATATTCACCCATTTCCAGGCTGGGACCCATTTTTCCATACCATTAGTATCGTATGTCCTATAAACCGCCACACTAGAGACAATGTAGCGATATGAGTGAAAATTGTTTCAACTTAGGTTTTCGAATCCGATCGCTTGTGAACGCTATAACTTAATGAAAAAAAAAGAATGAATTTCTATCGAATTTAGCATGACTGTTTTTTTTTCCCTGGTTATTCCTACACCATTTCTACTTGCCTCCATGTATAACCTATCATATGCTGAAAATGGCGTCAAAACCACCATGTCCACAAAAACAACTACAACAGCAACACTGTAACTTTAATTTAGTCATGTTTGACAGATGTCAAGGTCAGTTTGACAGATGTCAAGGTCATTTGTTCTTACTTGGCATAAACCATGTCAACTTGTAAACATTACAATGAAAAAAAAATGACTGAGTGAAACCCATAGTGTTTTTTTTTAAAGGAACTCTGAAGATGTGCAATAATAGTGTCTTGTAGCCTTGGCAACCGGTTCATTATTAAATATAATCAACAATCGTCAAGAACAATAGATTTGTAAACTATAAAGGCTTTTGGATACAAATATATTTAATATACAAAATATTAAACTCATGTGGGTGCATCTAGAATACATTTAATCAAATTTATTTAATTTGACACAATATTTTCAGGCATTAGGTCAAAGGCAATGGTCCTAATTAGCATTACAATCTCAGTCATTCAATACGTGACCTCAAAATTCCAAATATCAATTTT
>JAEAOA010002224.1:1132500-1145000 GCA_016746295.1 Potamilus streckersoni | reverse complement strand
CTTTATATCAATTGTTCTATCTGCAAACATGTATCAACCTTAATAATATAAGATATATATATATATATATATATATATATATATATATATATATATATATATATATATATATATATATATTTCTACAGCTGTAAGTTTTCTATGCTAGTTTTATCAATGATATTTTCTTCTTTTGGCCCATAAGGAAGACATGCTAAATGAATTTGATAAATGGATGAATAATCACCATTCAAAATTTTAAATTGAAATTAGAATGCTACGGGAAGTCTACCTCTCGCATGCAACAATATACAAAGAAATTAACGTTAAAAAGGGGCATAATCTGTGGTATACTTAAAAGAAATTGACATATATCAATTGATAAATGTACCTAAATATAGTTCGTTTTCTCAGTACACACTCAGAGGCATTGCAACTTCCAAAAGTAAACAATCAGCAAAACATCCATAGCGTTTGTTCTTTGCCGTTTGCAGGACAACAAAAAAGAGAAAAGTTTCCTATGTGAGCACTTTTTTGTTTTTATTTTTTGTTTTGAAAACCAGATCTGAGTTATTATGATGAAAAAATATTCCCAGCAAATTCACGAATTACTTCCATGAAATTAAATGTTCATTTCAGTAAGTATTCATTTTCAGCATACAAATATGATAGAACATATTTTTAATTGTCCTTACGCTTTTAAAACATGCACTGCTGATTAAGCTTAGAGACGCATAAGAAAACAGATGGGAGGGGGCAAATTTTAGGGAGATCCAAAAAAAACCCAACAAATAACAACAAACTTTATTATTTTAAATGTAAATTTGATGATTAGAGCCTAATGATTTTCTAGTTAATTTAAAAAGGGTACAGATCTTGAAAATAAGTAAAAGTTTTTTTCTTAATTCAACGTCACATTTTATCTGATGGATACACCTTGATCTATTTACCGTATGTAGAAAAGCAATATATTTTGGTCAAAACGAAAGAGGTTAACGAATTTTACGTGTTTGAATGGATGAGTATTTTTCGGATATACAACTGCAGAGTCAAGCAAAATGATTGAAGAAAAAAAATATTCCACGTAAAAGTTTGATACGCTGAATTAATTTAGACATCCAAAGGAAGGTTTTACCTAGATCTTTACTTTGTGGAATTGTATGGGGGTGAGGTGTTCTCGTTTCAAATCTTATACATATTTGATTATAAAATCACATAATTTCACAAACACGTACAACGCATGCATCACATGTCAGCTCTCTCTCTCTCATATATATATATATATATATATATATATATATATATATATATATATATATATATATATATATATATATACAAACACACACACACACACACACACGATTCTTGCTTTCACTACTTCCTCTCTTTATAAAACAAATTTTAAAAAAACCTCGTCTATTTGTATTTCATTTATAAATTGTGGAAACTCTATGTGATTGGATCAATTGAAAATGCATGATCAAATCTATGGTGTCCCTTATCGGATTAGAGTTTAGTACTGACATTTATATTTTCCTTACTTCGAATTCTGTTTTTTTTGGTTAATTTATTTATTTTTTAAGCGGCCGTCAGGAAACGAAACAAAAGACACAGAACATGAAAAGCTAATAAAGATCTGACGTGAACTGAAGGAAATGAAGAAGAAAAAAGTTGTATTTTCTGAGGTAATCTGTCGCCAGTGGCCACTTTCGGAAGATAAACGACCTCGATATAAAAAGGAAAATCTTTCTAGCGGGCTTTCTGATTCCAAACATGACCCGATTTGAGGATTGAGAGCAATTAATGGGTTCTGTTGTGTTATTCTTAAGAAAGCTTAACAACGTAATCTTTATTTTATCTTTAACATCAATCTCATCCTAATGGGGTTTGCAGAAAATGACAAGGCTATATGTCGTTACCTTTACCCTCAATTGCGAGTAGCTTTCATTGCGTCAAAGACAAACTGGACTCTTTGCCAAAAAAAATATCAGTTCAAATTACACAATGTATCTATTATAATAAGCAACCAGAGATGATAACATACCTTCAAAATAAGGAACAAAAGCAAAGACGCTTCGTACCCATTTTGGTAAAAATTTTTTGATTACCAAATACAGATATTAAAAAAATATAGCCTTTGGGAAAGAAAGACAACGGTACAGAGAAGTAACAAGTTAAATCAAAGCAGTTCCAATAATATTACCCCTATAAAAAAAAATGAAAGATGATCATACAAACTGAAACAAATACCCCACCCACCTACCCACAGTGCCCCGGATGAACCACCACACTCAGAAACTTATGAACAACGAGGACTCAGCTTTACGTTTAATTTCGTATCCGACATGATGTGTGTGTGTACGCGAGCGCGCGAGCGCGTGCGTGCGTGCGTGTGTGTGATTTGCAGTTTAATACAGCTTCAACAATTTTTCAGTTATATTACTACTATGTCGGTATTTATGGCAGTTTTTAGTGATGTATAGCACTGTGAGATCATGCCACACACACACACACACACACACACACACACATATATATATATATATATATATATATATATATATATATATATATATGTATGTGTGTGTGTGTGTGTGTGTATGTATGTATGAATGTATGTATGTATGTATGTATGTATGTATGTATGTATGTATGTATGTATGTATGTATGTATGTATGTATGTATGTATGTATGTATGTATGTATGTATGTATGTATGTATGTATGTATGTATGTATGTATGTATGTATGTATGTATTTTCTATAATCATAATATTTATTTATTCATCATGCGTGTTAAAATTTATGAACATTGTAGTTCTGTTCATTACATTTTTAATACGAGATTTCCTAATGTGACTGTGTTTAAGACGAACCTATTGTTTAAGACGAACCTACCTCCCTAAAATAATGAATAACTGGTCTTTTTCTTATTGTACTGACAAGTCATAGTTTGAACCTTACAGATATTTTACAGATAACACAGGTCGTGGTGAGACCTTTTATTTTTCCCGCTAGTGTTAGCATTGCATCACTAGGGTTCCTACTATCGTAACCAGGAAATTTCGAGGATAATGTGCCTCTTAACTCGTCTGGGAGTATGGTAGTACGGAATCAGAAAACAATAGTACCGCTTTACCTGCTTGTAGAAAACTACGGTAAAATTAATAGTTAGGTTATAAAAGGAAATATTTCACGATTACGTGGGGACGCTTTGTAATGAGTAGCATTGTGGAAATTACTTAATTTGTGGAAATTACTTAATTTCGGTTTGCAATCAACACTTGTATATGCCAGATTTTTTTCCCGTCGCTTGCAAAGAAGTCGTAGTAGCGGTAGGGTTTAACGACACGTCAGCACAACACCGTCTGCGTGGTTATCATGAAAGACAAGTTTAAAAATGTGTGACTATAACCCTTAGTAGGTAAAATCTTCCTTTTAGCTCAAATATGAAAATACTAGAAGAAAAACGATAAAAACTAATATATTGAATCATGTAAAATATGTATCAAATTAGAACTTAATTATTTTCGCTAACTAAACAATTTGTGGTATAATATTTTATTCAGAATTTTGTCCTCAAGCCATCGACCGTTTGACGCAGTGTGAAGATATTGATTATAGCAGCAACAAAAATCTCCAAAAACACCTCCAACCCCTCCTCCTCCCCTTCGAAAAAAATCCCCCATCAGGTCATGTGAGTTTGGTTAATGACAATTTAAACTATACGTATAGAAAACTGTTATTAATAAGTTAATACTTAGACTTGTAGATGTTTGTAGTTTTCTATATGCATTTTTATAGCAGTTTCTAATTTCTTACAGAAATGCATTCAAGTACAGTGTTAACATAATTTAAGATCTGTTCATTATGTGTGTGTGTGTGTGTGTGTGTGTGAGAGAGAGAGAGAGAGAGAGAGAGAGAGAGAGAGAGAGAGAGAGAGGGAGGGAGAGAGAGAGAGAGAGAGAGAGAGAGAGAGAGAGAGAGAGAGAGAGAGAGAGAGAGAGAGAGAGAGAGAGAGAGAGAGAGAGAGAGAGAGAGAGAGAGAGAGATGTGGAGATAGAATGAAGAAGAAACATTAGTTAGGTGGCAATGTGAAATATAAACATCCGTATGGGTAATATGTTTCCGTAACGCAGATAGAAAGCAGGTCATAAGTTAGTCTGGTCCCCTGCTTAGTATTCTCCCTGCGATGCACTAGCGGAGTGCATCGCAGGGAGCATACTAAGCAGGGGACCAGACTAGTCATAAGTGTGATACCAACAGTTTTCCAGCATTTATATTTCCAGATCTCATCATAAAATGTTAATAAAATGTATTATTTGTCATTGAACATATAAATATTTCTCATAGATTGCGAAAATCAGAAATCAGCTGGCAATGTATTTAAAACACGCCAAGCTCATTTGATCTGTCTGCATACTCTAAAAAATAGATTGATAAACGTTAAGTTTTAAACTAGTCCGGAGCTAATACTGAAAGTTTTGGTCCCAATATGTCATGACTCGTTTGCGTGATACGTACCTTAATATTCTCATTTTCAGTAAAATTCTTGCTACTAAGAACTCACACTGATTGTTCAGGCTTGATTGAGAACTAAAACCATAATTGACCAAGACTTTATTTTCGCTGTCTTTGTAACTTATAACAACGATTTGAACTCCTTCGCAATTTTTTTCTTCATGCTTTAGAAGCAAGGATACTATTGTTGTTGTTGCTGCTGTTGTTGTTGTTGTTATTGTTAGTGGTGGTGGTTAGCTTCATTTCTCAGCGCAAGATAGCCTATACAGTATAGCTGGTGCAGGACGAAATCGTGGGAAACCCGATATGAAACCAAAGACCCATGGTAAGCTAGTAGCAGCTTTGACACATACGCACAATGGCTGAACCCGAAACTCGAACTCACGCGGACAGAGATGAGATTGCAGTGATCGGTAAAGGCGAATGCTTTAGACCACTCGTCCCCCCCCCCGCCCAGGCTCGATATCCAATTCCTGGTGACCTGGTAATGCTTCCAATACAAAAAAAAACACACATAACTATGATTTCGAGTGTATATTATTAAATATAATCATAAAATTAGAATCACCCTAAATTAATGCAGGATAATTAAATCAGATATACTTCTAATTACGTCCAATAAAGTAGTCCTTCGGACAAATGCATTCTGGCTTGTATAAAGATGAATATCACGATAGTCTCAGCGAGCGATTCATTTGTAATCGTCTTAACTTTTACCAGGACTTAACTTTAACCTGGATATAGTTCATTTATAGGGGATCTAACAGAGCCATTTAACGTAACTAATATATAACGAAAACACTAATGTCTTAACCTTTTCAGCGCCAGGGTAGATCTTATTCTATGTCCGCGTGGTTATAATTTGTCAATTTTGTCAGCATGGTTATCACAGATAATCAGAGTACGTTACTCGATTACACATTGAACTTTTAAAGGTGGTCTGACACCGAGGCTCTCCAATTTCCATATATTTTTAATATTTTTTTTTTTAAATTTCAGGCCTCTTTCAAACTTACCACGAAATTATTTTTAAAACAAAAATAGAGGTACACTTGAATATTTTCTTCCAAAGCGATTGATGCTTTTTTATGCACGTATTATCATAATCAAGACCTCCGTCATCGTGACCAAACAATAAAGATAATATCTGAGAAGGTTCTTGTGAGATCGAGTGGCCAGTCTGATTAGATCTCCTACGTCAAGATTTAACAGCGACCGCTTAGAGGGTCAAGTTCTGGTGACGTATGTTACAATAATCACTAATATTACAATATTACACTAATATTACAATATTACAATAATCACTAATTTTATCAACCTTATATCCAAGCATTTGGGAGACTGAGTAGTGTGGCTGAAGAACATCAATGTGTGCCGAACGATTTGATTCACTTTCAGATTTTTGAAAGCTGCATTTCCATTGGCTAATTGAAAGGTCACCAGATCGAG
The DNA here is from genome assembly GCA_016746295.1 of Potamilus streckersoni. Classification (NCBI taxonomy): domain Eukaryota; kingdom Metazoa; phylum Mollusca; class Bivalvia; order Unionida; family Unionidae; genus Potamilus; species Potamilus streckersoni. Next base: position 1,139,048 of record JAEAOA010002224.1, on the reverse strand, counting down.
TGGCCTAAGACTAAAGATCACTTACACATTTTACCTCTGTCAGATAGGGTATATGAGAAACGTTGCTATTAGCTTCCTGTGGGTTGTTGGGTCTTACCAGGTTCTTACCAGGTTCTTTCTCCAACAAATATACTGGCTGCCACGTATAGCCTATCGTGTGCTAAATAACTATTAAACCACAACAAAACCAAAATCAAGGTATTAAGATATTGAATTCTGATACATCCAGAATGTAGCAAGTCATCAGATTGGTTGATTTCCAAAGAATGGTGGTAATGGAATACAGGATAAATTTGGGGAAATTTTTAACAATATTGTGATTTATTGCCAAGAATATTTCCTATAATTTCTTGACGTTTTCCAAAATGTGCTAGCATGTGGATGAGTATGTCCAAGGCCTACCAAAATGGCCCCGCCCTCACAGGGGCCTCGTGCGTTAGTAATTTCTACAATTGTATCTATAGAGAGAAAGCAATTTTAAAGCGATATAAGAAAATTTTAATTTTAATACCATATAGAACTTAATCATTTTTTAAAATTTTTTTTTTATTTTTACAGGGGCCTCGCGAATAAATCTAGGGGTTGCCTCGCCATAATGATCCACATCGGGGTCCGCGTAAGCAAAGGCCGGTGATGAGTATGTCTTCCTCATTTTCAACACAACGTAGTAAAAGCGTAAAAACCCCAAACGAATTACCGCCCTCGGTAGAAAGAAACTTTCTCCAATAAATTTTCGAAGTTTTAGCTTTCTGTCGAATGTTTGTAGTTACACTTTATCCCGTATGTACCCGTGTATAATACCCCACCCATATCCATGTATTCCATTCCAGCTTGCGTCGGCAGATCAGGATCTCTGCTGTTTATTTTAAATTTCAAATATGACGAACACCGTTGAGACTATGACCTGCCGGCGCAATATAAGTCTACACTGTGAGCTGATTGATGATTTTTGTACGGGGTGAATACGGTATTTGTCTAACAAAGGACTAGTTAGAAGAACAAACAGCATATACACAGATCTGGTTCTTTGTTGTTTTGCAGTTGAAAACGACTTATACACGAGTACATACTGTACAGGGTCAACGGGACATTGATCTAATAATCAATTATATACTAGAAGAAATCGCACAGACCCAGACCTACCCGCACATAATGCGAGTGCATATTTAGATAGTCTTCTTCGCTGCTGGATTCTACTTATGAGCAAATATATACCGCTCAATCGTTTCTATTTTATGGTTAAACTGTATCATAATTGTTAATATTGATTTAAACAATTTCCCGATATTCGTTTAAAATTTTCCAACATGAATACAGTTCATAATTTAGGGGTGAAGGACAGACTTCATTTTAATTTACAAATACGAGAATTATTACATTCATTGTATACCGACACCCTTAAATTTTATTTGTTTAATTAAAAAAAAATGCATTACGTACAAGGGTATATAACAACAAAATGAAATGACTTAGATGTTTTCATTCATCTGACATCTAAATGAAATGACTTAGATGTTTTCATTTCCTCTGACATCTAAATAAAATGACTTAGATGTTTTCATTCCTCTGAAATCTAAATGAAATGACTTAGATGTTTTCATTCCTCTGACATCTAAATGAAATGACTTAGATGTTTTCATTGCTCTGAAATCTAAATGAAATGACTTAGATGTTTTCATTCCTCTGACATCTAAATGAAATTATTTTGATATTGTCATTTCTCTTACAGGTAAATGAGATGATTGTTTGGGTGTAGATATGAATCACACATTTATAGCTTTTTAGAAAGTTCTTATGAATGATCACACTGACAGTTAATCAGCAATAATAAACTAAGTAATATCCTTATCACCTGTGTTAGATTTGCTACCTTGAGATACACTATTGCCTATCGACACCCCATGACACATAATGATTGGGTTTACTTATTGTTGACTTTTTACAAAATTGGTCCTGGTCATGATAAAGAAATTGATTTATTATAATTTATCCGTCATTTATAATTCTCTGTATTTCAAGAAAACAGCCTGCAGAAATTGGTAGCAATAGGTTTACTCACTGGGCGATTCTTTCCGCGCTTTCTGATACGAAGTCAGCAAAACTAACTTTCCAGACATTCGGAGCTACTTTAAATCTTCAACATCCAGGGATCTGGCAAAATGCCTTGATGTGACATGCCGACAAATTTTTCTTGATTCAGTGAAAATTGGCAGAAGCGAAGTTACGAAGACATTTCTCGTCAGTTCAAAAATCATCTATTCATGCTTTCTGCAATGACTCGAGCCAAAATTATATACTAACCTTGAATGGCTAAGAATAAGCCATCACTTTTGTAAACGACTGCCCGTGCAGGAGGTGGGTATCGATCAGCAAATAAATATTCCGTGTTTGCCCGAGAAATTGAGCGATATCATCATCATAAACGGCATATTATGTCACAAACAAATCAAATCTCATTACCAAATTTTGGAAAAAACAATCACCGTTTCAAGCTCCGTGTTCAGTACTTAAGCAGAGACTTAGAAGTTTAAAAAGAAAATATTCTTTGTATTTTCCCTACAGGCTATGCCGGTTATAAACGAGAATAAAAACCATATAAAAGCTATATTTCATTATAATAATAATAATAATAATAATAATAATAATAATAATAATAATAATAATAATAATGGCAATGATGATGATGATGATGATGACGATGATGATGATGTTGTTGTTGTTGTTGATGATGATGATGATGATGATGATGATGATGATGATATATTTAAATACTTTAGTGGGAGAATTTATTTTTATCGCAACAGAAACTACATAAATTTTGGAACTACTCTTTTTTTTAATTTTTAAGTATATCTTTTCAAATCATTAAATAGTTTTGAATGACATCTTTTGTAAGTTATCCTAAGCTGTATTTCCATACATAAGCGTATTTTATTATTTCTTCTCCCCCTCTCTCTCTCTCTCTCTCTCTCTCTCTCTCTCTCTCTCTGTCTCTCTCTGTCTCTCTCTGTCTCTGTCTCACTGTCTCTCTCCGTCTCTCTCTCTCTCTCTCTCTGTCTGTCTCTCTGTCTCTGTCTCTCTCTCTCTCCATTAGGATAAACAGATTAAAAATATGTGTCAAGACTGTTGATACTGAATTATACATTTAGGCAATCAAAGAGCCGTCAAAAGTATTATTAAAAATAAATTGCAAACAATTACAGCAGGCTCCAAGTATTAAACTTGTCTGCAATTCGTTTTCTATAAGAATCAAGCAAAATGTCATTGACTTAACTTGCATGACATATAGCTATTCGATATTCTGTAACACTTAGAGTATCGTATACCTGTTGTACTCAACGACAAATGGTTTAAGAATAATTCTTGATTACATATAGTAATAACGTTGTTTAAGTAGAGATTTCAACTGTCATCACTATCATAACAGAGGTTTAAAGCCATGGATAAATTAGTCATTAATAATTCATTACAACATTATAGGACTACATGGGTCTTTCATGACTAACAATGTCATCATCTTCAAATAAAATTTATTATTATTATTATTATTATTATTATTATTATTATTATTATTATTATTATTATTATTATTATTATTATTATTATTATTATTATTATTTATAGAGTTTTAAATTGCTCATAGCAAATTCTTGTTTACAAAAGACACGTTTAGACCAGGGAGACCCTTATCTGCCAGCATATATTGCCAACATAATTGTACAAACATTTTTTACTTGTTATTCATTTATACATCACGACCCAGGAGAAGAGATCGTCACACTTGAGATTATGTTTTAACCAATCACAGACGTCTGTACTTTGTGTCTCACTTTTTTATTGGATGTGAGTATAAATGGTTACTTTCAGTTGTATGATTTACCGGTTCATATTACGACGGCGGATCGGAGTCTATATTGTCCACGATTAGGTTTGTGTTGTCTATAGGTAAATACAACACATCATAAACTGTATTAACCTGTGAAATTTGGAAATGTTTATCCTAGCCATTGCCAATACATCGATAAAGAGAGAAGCTTACTCCTATATATTGTCTATGCAGTGTCCTCTCTCTCTCTCTCTCTCTCTCTCTCTCTCTCTCTCTCTCTCTCTCTCTCTCTCTCTCTCTCTCTCTCTCTCTCTCTCTCTCTCTCTCTCTCTCTCTCTCAACCAAAGGGATATTTGGCTATTAATTTCCGATCACATGACCAGCATAGTAACGGTGGTCTAATTAATATTTAGTAGGATTAATGTTTTGTTGAAATTAAGAATATCCAGTATTTTCCATATAAGGTGGGGGGAAAATAATTTTAGCAAAATATTATTGTAGATTTTCTTTTTGTTTTACCAAACATAATACAAGATATTAATTTAAGAAGGTTTATAAAAGGTTTTTCAAGTTGTGGATACTGCAAAGAATAAAAACTTCCTGTAACAATATCATAAATGAAACTGCAATTTTATAGGATTCTCTGCCTTCTGGTAATACCCCAAAATGGTTGAACTTAAGCATAAAACACGCGACATGGTACATTTATACTAGAATGTTCTATTTTAATAGAATGAATAAAGGGATATCCTATGACCTTGACCTGAATTTGCAAGATAATGTTATATCCTGTTGCCTTAAGGGGAAACGTCTTTTTTGTTTTACTCAAAGTTTCTTTGCACTTAATACCTTCATTTTAAAGACAAAAAGTGAAATAAGGTGAAAAGGGAGATCACTATGAGAATCTCAAATGACATGATTTAAGTAAAACTTCAGAATGATGTTTACTCATGTTTATCCCATAGGCAATTCCCTTTCCACTTGTAAGCTTAGTCTCCATTGAAATCTCTCTCTCTCTCTCTCTCTCTCTCTCTCTCTCTCTCTCTCTCTCTCTCTCTCTCTCTCTCTCTCTCTCTCTCTCTCTCTCTCTCTCTCTCTCTCTCTCTCTCTCTCTCTCTCTCTCTCTGAATTGGCCTTTCATTATTTGGCTATTAATTTCCGATCACATGACAAGCATATTAACGAAAGTCGAATTAATATTTAGTTGGATTAGATGTTTGTTGAAATTCAGAATATACATTCACGTCCATATTGGATGAAAAAAAAAATGAGTTTGCAAAATATTATTGTAGACTTTCTTTTTGTTTTACCAAACATAATACAAGATGTTAACTTAAGAAGGTTTATAAAGGTTTTTCATGTTCTGGATCCTGCAAAGAATAAAAACTTCCTGTATTAATATCATAAATGAAACTGCAATTTTATAGGATTCTCTGCCTTCTGGTAATGTCCCAAAATGGTGGAACTTAAAACAAGCGACATGGTACATGTATACTAGAATTTCTATTTTAATAGAATGAATAAAGGGATATCCTATGACCTTTACCTGAAATTGGAAGATAATGTTATATCCTGTTGCCATTCGGGGAAACGTCTGTTTTGTTTTACTCAAAGTTTCTTTGCACTTAATACCTTCATTGTAAAGAAAAAAATTAAAAAAAGGTGAAAAGGGAGATCTCTATGAGAAACCAAATGACATGATTTAAGTAAAACTTCAGAATGATGTTTACTCATGTCTATCCCATAGGTAAGTCCCCTCCCACTTGTAAGCTTAGTTTCCATTGAAACAGATCTCTCTCGATCTCTCGATCTCTATCGATCTCTCCATCTCAAGAATAGAATAGATATAAAATGTGTGTCAAGAAATAATCTGAGAAAATTTCTCTCTCTAAATTAAATTTGGGGAACAATACATGAACTTGAAGAGAATAGATATAAAATGTGTCAAAAAGAAATCTGAGGGAATCTCTCTGTGTCTCTGTCTGTCTGTCTGTCTATGTCTGTCTTTGTCTGTCTGTCTGTCTATGTCTGTCTGTCTGTCTGTCTGTCTGTCTGTCTGTCTGTCTGTCTGTCTGTCTGTCTGTCTGTCTGTCTCTCTCTCTCTCTCTCTCTCTCTCTCTCTCTCTCTCTCTCTCTCTCTCTCTCTCTCTCTCTCTCTCTCTCTCTCTCTCTCTCTCTCTCTCTCTCTCTCTCTCTCTCTCTCTCTCTCTCTCTGTGAATCGGCATTTCATTATTTGGCTATTAATTTCCGATCATATGACCAGCATAGTAACGAAAGTCGAATTAATATTTAGTAGGATTAGATGTTCTATTGAAATTCAGAATACCCAGTAACTTCCATATTAAGTGGGGGAAAAAATAATTTTTGCAAAATATTATTGAAGATTCTCTTTTTTTTACCAAACATAAGAGAAGATATTAATTTAAGAAGGTTTGTAAAGGTTTTTCAAGTTGTGGATACTGCAAAGAATAAAAACTTCCTTTAACAATATCATAGATGAAACTGAAATTTTTATAGGCTTTTCTGCCTTCTGTTAATGCCCCAAAATAGTGGAACTTAAGCATAAAACACGCGACATGGTACATTTATACTAGAATGTTCTATTTAAATAGAATGAATAAAGGGATATCCTATGACCTTTACCTGAAATTGGAAGATAATGTTATATCCTGTTGCCATTCGGGGAAACGTCTATTTTTTGTTTTACTCAAATTTTTTTTG
>JAEAOA010002224.1:700000-1127500 GCA_016746295.1 Potamilus streckersoni | reverse complement strand
GGGGCCCGGTATGTATGTATGTATGTATGTATGTATGTATGTATGTATGTATGTATGTATGTATGTATGTATGTATGTATGTATGTATGTATGTATGTATGTATGTATGTATGTATGTATGTATGTATGTATGTATGCATGCATGCATGCATGCATGCATGCATGCATGCATGCATGCATGCAAGCATGCATGCATGTATGTATGTATGTATGTATGTATGTATGTATGATTAAATTTACAAGAAATCCTTGCGTTTCGTAAATGCACCGTCGAAATTTCTATACTTTGCACAGGGTCGCTTAAATGAAATAGTTCGTATCAGTTATGATCTAAGACTAATATAAATAATTAGAATTTCATCTTTATATTTTATGTAAATGCATTTTCAGCTCTGTAGCTATTTAATGCTAAATAAGGTATGTAGTTATAAATTGGTATCGCTATTAAATGATAATTAAGGTATTTAGCTATAAGTTGATGTTGATATTCAATGCTAAATAAATTATATAGCTATAAAATGCTAATGTCATTTAATGCTAAATAACGTATGTTGCTATAGATTCTACTAAATAAAGTATGTAGATATGGATTGCTATTGATATTTAAAGCTAAATCAAGTTTATGTTCGGATCTGTTATTATTATTTTTGTTCCGAGTTAACACAATTTAACGCAAATCAAACGTACTGACCTTAAAGCTGTCCAGACACCGTCAATTTTTCATAGTGACTAGATTTGGAGAATCCACGGATAATAGATTTATTAATCGCTACGGAGTAATATTCCCCTGGTATTGATTTGCTTGCCCTTTAATTGATACCCCAAACGCGACCAACAATGCCACCGGTATATTTTAATTCCCTAGCTAAGATTATCTTAATTATATCTCACCTTGATGACATCATATAAGTGTGAAGTGACTTAATCATCTTTATTATACGGCTTATCTTTTTATAACTTATAGGAAGTCAAATTAAAACATAAAATCAAACTTCCGCCATAAAGGCATTTTAAGAGAAATTTCCAAATTTTGATGGTGAAACGAAGTAAATGCCGTACTAAATGTACTCAGCTTATGCTAAGTGTTTAGACAAAATTAATTTCGTCGTTGAAGGGCAAAGGTCATAATTACCAGCAATAAAATAACAAATCAATGGTCGTTTAATTAATATGCCTTTAAATTTGTCTTTTCTAAATTGATTTTTCATCCAAAATTAAATAAATACAAATCCACTTAGCTTATAGATAATAATCCTATCGATTTTTGTCAAGATTTTGTCTCCTCTGTTCGTCTGTATTATTTTTCTTTTTTGTAACTTCTTTTGTCTTCCAATTTTGAATATTCTTAGTAGACCATTAATTGTAATAATATGTCTATAACACGACAGCTTCACTGGTAGATGCAATATCCTCCGAGGATTTTTGAAATTATAGTATTATATCTCAAATATTTTTCTTTTAAAGCTGCTTTACGCTCTATATGTAACGTTTTCGATGCTGCATAAAACAACTTTGAAAAAAATCCGTCCTGTTATCTGCTTCAAAAACAACTGCTAAGAAAAACAGTCGGTCTGACATGTGTTCTGTTATTACTGAAATACAATTAAAACAAAATCTGAAATACATTTGCATTTTTTCGGTCTAAATTAAACATTAAAGTAATTGTTATAATTTAAGAAACAAAATGACAAAGTAAACTGAATAGTTGGAAGTATTATGTTAGTCGCTTTTTGTATGTATGTATGTATGTATGTATGTATGTATGTATGTATGTATGTATGTATGTATGTATGTATGTATGTATGTATGTATGTATGTATGTATGTATGTATGTATGTATGTATGTGTGGATGGATGGATGGATGGATGGATGGATGGATGGATGGATGGATGGATGGATGGATGGATGGATGGATGTATGTATGTATGCATGCATGCATGCATGCATGTATGTCTGTATGTATGTATGTATGTATGTATGTATGTATGTATGTATGTATGTATGTATGTATGTATGTATGTATGTATGTATGTATGTATGTATGTATGTATGTATGTATGTATGTATGTATGTATGTATGTATGTATGTATGTATGTATGTATTTTCTTAGCCACTCTAATAATGTTGAAAAGTCATAGGGGACAACTTAATACAATAAATCTACATATAATTGACAGTAATAAAATAAAATAAAATTTGTAAAGTTTGTAATTGGAAGACCGCATTTAAAGAAAAAAAACTGAGGCAAGACTGTTTTACTGAAACGAAATTTAGATCGAGCAGAGCAAATAATAATGTCAACGCGTTCTGCATTGACATATATTGGCTAATGCTCCTTGTTGTTATTCTGGAGAAAATACGATATCCTAGGGAGATATAGAGTAGAAAGCGCCTCGTGTTTTCTCTCTAATAAACTGCACAGTGAATTATTTAAGCAAAGCGCGAGTAAACAAAAGAAAGTGCTAAAAGACGTTTTAAATTATTATGTACGGATATATTGACAACGATCATGAACATCAATGAAAAATTTCCGTTTGAATAACGTGGCATGCAGTATTTGTTACAGAAGTTTCTTAAGTTTCTAAAATTATGTGAATAAATGGAATTTGTTTGATTGACACAAAAATAAAGTACAATACTCAGTTAATACATTGTTTTACACTGAAATCGGTGTTTTGTGGTTATTATAATACTCTTAGTGATTTTATTGAAACAAACCTTCAGGTCATTATTATTTTCAGTTTACTACGTTTCTGGGGAAATAAGAAACAAAATTATGTTGATCTGAAGCTAGTTGCGAACCTGTTTGCGATGCAGCAAATCCCAATATACTAATTATTGTTTTTGCTGCCAGAGAGAGAGAGAGAGAGAGAGAGAGAGAGAGAGAGAGAGAGAGAGAGAGAGAGAGAGAGAGAGAGAGAGAGAGAGAGAGAGAGAGAGAGAGAGAGACAGAGACAGAGACAGAGAGAGACAGAGACAGAGAGAGACAGAGAGAGAGAGGGGGGTAAATCTTTAAATTATGTACTATTATCCCACGTCAAGCATGAATTTCTGAAAGAAATTAAGCGTTTTTTTTTTTGCTTGTAGAATTGACGTCATATGGCAACGTGAGCTATACGCGCCAATTAGTATATGAGGAAAAAAAAATCAATCTTTTAAATCTTCTCGCCTGTATATCACTCTCAGTTCTAATGGTGCATTATCATAAAATCAATCCCATCCTCAAAAATACACAATCAAAGGTTTAACTGAGTGAGTCAATTTAATAGTTTATTACACTGATAAGAGGGCAGTAATATTAAACGGTTTCATTTTCTTTGAAAAACGTTTTAATAAAGTGTTATAACCATTTCGATAATAGCACCATATCTAGAGTCTGATCTGTAGTCAATTGCGTTTCGTTTCGTATAGGTCGGTCAGTCATCACGGCGGCTACAATTTGCGGATGTCCTTTGATTTAAATCAAACGAGGTGAACACAATGGTCAGCGTTTTATTGACAATAATATTCCTCGTAATATTCAACCATGCCGGGTAAATAAGTAATACTGGAGAAAAACTGATGCCAGTCTAAGATAATCTGGACTGATTCTTTCTTTATCATCAGTTAGCAAACAATTTTTGTTTGCTTTCCCGTATAGAGATCTGGTTGGGTGTATGATTCGATTTTTTCTTTTTCCACTTAACCTTTGTGTTCACGGACAGTTCTGGCTATTGTTGATATTCGTATATGCGCAGCTAATTGTTGCAATTTTATATTGTGAATTGACAATTCAAGTTTAATCTACTAAATCGATCAGTAGTAATCATTTGGGGGCGGAGTTTGACAAGGATCTCCCCTTTCACCAATCTTATTATCAGTGTGATAACGAGCAATTGATCCACTAAGTTTTAGATCGGTGTACGGTTAATCCGTTAGACAGTCGTTAAACCTTGATTATTACTGTCTATGACATGGGGCGCCGTAAAACTACTCCCCACCCCGGGTAGTGTCTCTATGAATAGCACTAGCGAGGACAATGGAACAGCAATTTATCTGTCATTATTATTTTTGACACTTTCGCCGGTACAAATACTCCTCGCTGATCCAGTTATCATTCAGTCGTAAGCTAGAAGGTATAGAGAAAACACTGAGATACTAACGGACCTACTAGTCTCCTTATATTAGACATTTATGGAGATATATTTCACTTGGAATCGCAATTAGTTTTAGTAGTTCCAGAACCAATCTGCGAAAACAATTTTGTGTTTTGACTGAACGGTGCATATTTTAATACATGTTTTGATTTCAAACGAATAATTTGTATTAATTCGAGACTTTTCCCTAAAAACTTATACCAAAATGCAGGGAATAAAACCTGAAGTGGACGGTTCAGATTCTCTGGAGGAGAAAAATGAAAACAACTTGTCGTTCTCAATCAGCCGAATTCTCGGCGATGATAGAGAAAAAAAAGAAAATATAACAAAAGAGTTGGAATTTAGGAACGATTTTATTACTCCAAAGCAACCACAGTATTGCTCAATTCCAGGAATGGGAATGGCATCAACCATACATCATTATGGACAAGTGCTAGAAAATCCAGTGGGACAACATAACAGAATGAGGGGTAAGTTGAGTTTTAATTCCTTCCTCCTTCCTTCCTTCCTTCCTTCCTTCCTTCCTTCCTTCCTTCCTTCCTTCCTTCCTTCCTTCCTTCTTTCTTTCTTTCTTTCTTTCTTTCTTTCTTTCTTTCTTTCTTTCTTTCTTTCTTTCTTTCTTTCTTTCATTCTTTCTTTCTTTCTTTCTTTCTCACGAAGTCTTTTAATTCTCTAATATTTTGTTACAAAAATTTTCCTTTTTGTTATACATCATCTTACTATAGATATTTTATATACGTGCTATTTTCACGGAATTTTGAATAATAATACTAGGGCCGACATAAAGTGGGGAAAGGTAACAGGGGATATATCCATGGGCCCGAGCCGAACAACACTTTTTAATTTTATGAAATAAAAGTTTTGTTTGAACAAGAACTGAGAGAGGCCATGTTATTTCTTACTCCAGATCTCTGCATTATGCCACAGCCTAGTTCTACTTTTTATTATTGGTTGAAATCTACTAAGATCGTCTACTTTTTCTATATAACACATTCTGAAATTGCATGTAGTGATGCAGCGTCTGGCAAAGCTAACAAAGTTTATTCTTTTAATGAAACAATAACTATAACTACCAACGATAACGATAATGTTTATGTCACTGTTGTTGATGTTGTTGTCATAACAACAACAGATACTACTACTACTACTACTACTACTACTACTACTACTACTACTACTACTACTACTAACCAAACTACTACCGCTGCCGCTTTTATTAATGCAACAGCTGTTGTTTGATGATATTGCGTTTAAAAGCGAGTATTATCGCCATTGCTATTCCCACTGATAGTGCAGTTTTACGAGAGGAATGTAAATGAATAAGGCTGTGCACCACCGTAACTGCTAATCATTTCGAAACAACATCACTCACTCCGCGCCATTGATAGCAACATCTTTCGCTGCTTATAATGATTTTGAGTCTGGAGGTAATGGGTACAAAATTGATTTTGATTGTCAAAATTATTCAAAATTTATATTATAATTTAAGTTAAAAAATACAAGCGGTAATATTGAATATTGTTCTATTCTTGTTATGCTAACTTTAATTCTTTTATTTTAAAATGATTCTTTGCGCAAATTTCAATCCCAGATATTGATTATATGAAATTATTACATTTTTCAATTAGTGAATACTTAATTTTGGAGGCTTAAAACTGAAAAAGGTTCTATAAAATTTTAATTTGATTTTCTAACTAGCACGAAACTAATATAAAATTATGTTCATATAATATTATTTTTAAATTATGTCTAAAATTGAATTCGATTTTTTCCCAGTCTTATTGGACAGGTACGATTTAAAAAAAAAGAAAACTTATTTCGCTTCCTTGTAACTTTAGCATTCTTTATGTAAGATATAATTTATTTGTGCTGTAAATCCCCAAAAAACAAAAAAATTAAAAAAAAAATTAAAAATTGTTTTTAAATGTGCCGGACAGGGCGAATAGATCCATACAACACAAATGTATTGAATTTGTTTAAACGATTTGGTCATCTTTAAAGACATTTTGATGCATACAGATCTTTTTGTCGCTAATTCACTAATTTCGGTCTTCACATTATATTTTACAGGCTTTCCATTTTCGTATCCCATGATAAGTCCTTTGGTTCCTTTGGTAAACAGCCTAAATCGAATAAGTATCTCAAACAGTCCCACTGCGAAAGAATACCAATCCAACTGCGCATGTGCAAATAAAGAGCGACCAGATTCAGACGGAAATTTCTGTACAGGATGTAATAATTCCGGAAACGAAACAGATGAAATAGAAGACACACAAGAAGTGTGTGAAACACCGAAAGACGCGTCTGACATGGTTTTCCGAAAAAAGGCATCTAGCCAGGTGAAAGTAAAGAAAAAGAAAACCCGCACAGTATTTTCTAGAAGTCAAGTGTATCAGCTTGAAAGCGCCTTTGATATGAAAAGATATTTGTCGAGTACAGAGAGATCTGGATTAGCAGCGCGGCTAAACTTATCAGAGACTCAAATTAAAATCTGGTTTCAAAATAGGAGAAACAAATGGAAGCGACAAATAAATGGGGAAATGGACGAAATACCCCCATCCTCCTTTCCGCAAATTCACGGAGCGCTTCTCTCGCCATTTCTTTCTCCAACTTTGAATAATTTCCACGTGTCAAATTCAAGGGAGGAGCTATATCGAGGGGGCGTGGCTACACCTGCGCTCTACTCTCATCCCTACGCCAATAAAATGATACCAAGGTATTGAAAACAAGGAAATGGGATTAGGAATAAGTTTGGAATGTGGACATTTTGTATAAATAAATAATATATATTTAACATGCATCCATTGCTTCAATTTTGAGGGATATGTGCAGATTTGATAGATCGTTATATGCTGGTACATTGACGAGTGAGGTATTTTACTGGAAAACTTAATGTTTCACAATACTGTGTAAAAAATACTAAATTCTTCCACAATTTTAAAAATAATGATGTTGAGTTTAAAAGCTATATGTTTAGAAGAATAATTTATTTAATAATAAATCATCTTAAGCCTACTCATGCAGAGCTGTTTTTGCTGTTGTTGTGTTATACTCGTCTTTCTTCTATAGCTTAGTAATAGACAAACTTTACCCCTCCTCTCTCTCTCTCTCTCCCTCACACACACATACAAAATAACTATATATATAACTATATATATAACTATATATATAACTATATATATAACTATATATATATATATATATAACTATATATATATATATATATATATATATATAACTATATATATATATATATATAACTATATATATATATATATATATATATATATATATGATCCTTTGAAGTTGAAAAGACCGTTATTTGCCATAAAATTTGTAGTTTGCACTTGCACGCACGCAAGCACACGTACAGACATACACATACCTCCATTATGCATACATACACACATACATTGGAAGAATCTTAAATTTTTAACTCATAAATGTATTATATTTATTTAATCAATGCGAAGACAAAATTGAAGTTCAACAAAAAAGGCGAGATTTATTGATTTGGAGGGAGGATTGAGAATCGTAGTATAAAGTTCAGAACTACTTTTTGTAGCGGATACACCGGATGGAGATAAGAAGAGAAGAAGAGTTCTCAATCTTCGTCAGTAAACAGTTGCCTATAGTAACACTTAACTCGGGCGGAAATGCAAGTATGCATATTTGCAAGGCCTCTAAAAATTTGTGCGTAGTATCTACGCTGTAACTGATATATAATTCGTATAAATATTACATTAAAGGCAAGCGTAGGTTCTACTTTAAATGAAAAATGTATACATCTCGTGTGACATCAGTAATAGAGCATGTATATATATATATATATATATATATATATATATATATATATATATATATATATATATATATATATATATATATATATATATATATATATATATATATTTAACTTCACAAGTTAACATTTTAAAGAAAATACGAATAAAATAAGGTAATCCATGACAATCTAACTCTCCTATGCAAAGTTATATGTTATGTAGACAAAGTTATATGTTATGTAGAGGAGAGTTTCGGGCATTTTTTAGATGAATTGCAAATGCAGAGAATTCGGTGTCCACCATAAACAGGTTATGCTGTCTTGTATTCTTAGTCAACTTTCGTTCATATACAAATATTCGTTGTTAAAAAAAGAATAATAATAGTTCAAAAATATAATTTTCTAAGTTCTTTGGTGTGTTTCTTATAAATCTGAAAGCATTTAATATAAAATTATCAGGTAGGTTATCGCACGACTGACCAGTAGAGTTAAACAATGATACGGCATTTGTAATCCTTTTGTTACACGAGTTTGGAGTCAACTATAGGTATGTGATACAGCTGCACATCACTGCCATTTAACCAATGAAAATTTTACAAATATTTAGGTTGAGTATTAATTTATTTGAAGGGTAAAATAGCTTCATAACTATCCTACAGATTGGGAAGGTGTAAATATCATAAAGTTACGGCTGATGACTTGAAGAGGTGTATGCGCGCGCATCTGTGTGTGTCTGTGTGTGTTTGGAGCGGAGCGGAAGCAACCGGGTTATGCTGACATGCCAGCAATTTTAATTTCATTATTCATTGGATCCTATGATAAAAGTTGTTTGATCGATATAACAGATCGGCTAACTGCATTTCGCATAAGTTTTGTAATTCCGTTTCTAGGAGAAAGTTTATCATTCAAGAGTCATTTTCAATCTCGTTTTGTTTATGTAATCAATTAAATCGTTATATTTACGTAAATGGGGATCATGTTGATCTGTTCTATATCTTTGCTCAGATCTCTGTTATTCCATCCATTAACTTAATATTTTGTTTTATTGTTTACTCGATTCGAATAATAATACCTTGGTCGATCATCTCCTAGATGGCGATAACCAAAGGGAAAATGCCACATATCAAAATTACTGTCACTATATAGAATTAATTTTCCAACGGACCATGCGTTGGGAACAAAGTCTCAGATAAATATTTTGAATACAGCTAAATTTTTTAAAAACGTTTTCCATCATAAAGTGAGAAAATACTTGCAAAACATGGGAAGTATGATGAGCGCCGCTATAGTCATTAAGTATATTAAGGTAGACCCTTTTTAATACGGTTAGATTTATTTGCAGAAAGTTGTCGAATTGATTTTGGTCTGTCAATTTAAAAATAAAAAACATTGTATGACGTGGGCAAATTAAAATGTGATGTTCTATAGCTGTAATTAAAGAGACTTTTTTTGTAGATACGGTAAACGGAACCTTGGCTAGCGAAGATGCCATTTACTATTCACCGCTAAGACGCGGCCTTTATTTAATTTGTTACCATCGATGCTATAGACAAGATCAACTTTTGTATACAAAGGGTTCACATTTTCGACAATGTGGAGAATTGTAAAATTAATGACATGATTAATGAATCCTGCTTGAGCAATCGTCTTTTATTGTAGGCACTAAAACACGTTTAAAAAAGTATTGGCTGATCCTAACCAACAATTACCTCCGTAATACGTCTACAAAATGTTATGCTTTATTACCTGAGGCCTTTCGGTATACCTAAACTCTTGCACTATAACACCACCACCCACCCACTCTCCCGCACAGAGGTTGCGTATTAATATATATATATATATATATATATATATATATATATATATATATATATATATATATATATATATATATATATATATATATATATATATATATATATATATATATATATATATATATATATATATATATATATATATATATATATATATATATATATATATATATATTTCAAAGTTAGGTAGAAAAAGGTAGAATACAACTCATGAAAATGAAAATGGAACACAATTACTTATTTTATGGTTAATTTAAGATCAAAATTAAAGTTGCACTAATAATTTTTACATTTTGGGAAAATTCCACATATTCTTAAAATTTTATCATCTCCAAATGAAATACTGGGAGGAAAAAAAATACATCAGCGTCTTTTGGAACAAATGTTCATTATATTAGTCCCCGTCTTGTGCAGCTTGCAGTTCCCTTTTACCTGGAAACTATCATGCTTCGAATGTAATATGTGGAAACTATATGTCATGTAATGTTGGTAAGCTTAATTGTTGTGTGTGTGTTTGTGAATGTGTGTGTGTGTATGTGTTTGTGTGTGTGTGTGTGTGTGTGTGAGAGAGAGAGAGAGAGAGAGAGAGAGAGAGAGAGAGAGAGAGAGAGAGAGAGAGAGAGAGAGAGAGAGAGAGAGAGAGAGAGAGAGAGAGAGAGAGAGAGAGAGAGAGAGAGATTTGGATTTTGGAATGTAACCTACCCATTTTAAATATTCGTGATATGAACTCTACGAAAAACTTATTTTGCTCCACAGGGAGGTGTATAGATTCCATGTGTATAAAATGATTTTAATAGTTACCAATTTCTGGTATATATATTCCATGTGTATAAAATGATTTTAACAGTTGCCAATTTCTGTTATATAGATTCCATGTGTATGAAACAACGTTGACAATTTGCCAGTTTCTGCCACAGATGACGTTAACAGCTGCTAATTTATATAAAATTATAGAACAATAATGAAACATTATCCTAAAATAATACTTGATAAATAAATGCGAGTATAAAAGCAAAACTATTCGGAAAACCAAGATAAAAGGTATGATCTAAAAGAATCTGAAAGCATATGTACCTTTTTGCCTTCTTTCTTTCCCACTTCAAAGCTCAGGTAGAGACTTCATTAAATCAACAGTCTTTGTGCCCAAATAATTAACTTTAAAAATTATTGTAATAAGTTCCTAATATTCTTTTCCCATCAATAACGTAAGTCTAAGCAGTTTTTCAGTACTGAAAAACAGGTTTTGCTAAGTTATTATCCAAAGTCTATCTGTTTAAAGATAACTTTCAAAATAAAAGTTAAAAACATTTCTGAGCATTCATAAATAAGAAGAAACAATACTCTTTTTCCATTGTTTAAAGCTAGGGATGACGTGGAAGGCAAAATTAGAGATTTGTAAGATATTTCTTCTTCAGTCGTACGCTTCCCTTCTCTGTTTTAATCACTTAAGTTCTTTAAAGATGGTAGTACATTGTAACATATTAATTCAGAACGTACTGCATATAATACTTTGTTAAGCTCCCACCACCAACGAATTTAAAAATTTACAATTTTTGTCATAGATTCCATTGTATAAAACAATATTGACAGTTGCCGATTCTGTCGTAGATTCCATGCGTATGAAATAATTTTAACGGTTGTAAAAAGCATCTGAAACCATGTGTACCTTTTTGCTATCTTTCTTTTCCACTTCAAAGCACAGGTAGAGACTTCATTAAATCAATAGTCTCTGTGCCCAAAAAATTAATTTTAAAAATTATTGTAATAACTTCCTAATATTCTTTTCTCATCAATAATATAAGCCAGAGCTGTTTTTCAGTACTGAAAAACAGGGTTTGCTCAGTTATTATCCAAAGTCTAACTGTTTAAAGATAACTTTCACAAAAAGAAAGGTTAGAATCCTGCAAAAACATTTCTGAGCATTCATAAATAAGACGAAACAATGCTCTTTTTCAATATTTAAAACAAGGGATGACGTGGAAGGAAAATTTTGTAAGATATTTCTTCTTCAGTCGTAATCTTCCCTTCTTTGCTTCAAACTGCGATAATATTTTGTAATTAGGCTGAATACACTGACTTTAATTGAGTAGGGTGGGGGAAGGTGCGAATTACGTCTATCAATCTCCCTTGCGAATAGAATCGGACTACGATGTCGAGAAAACATGATAGGCATCTCTCAGTTAATCGCTCCGATGACCTAGTGGTTAGAGCGTCCGCCTCAGATGCAGGAGGTCGTAAGTTCGAACCCAGGCCGAGTCATACTAAAGACTTTAAAAAATGGTACTAACAGCTGCCTCGCTTGGCGCTAAGCATTAAGAGGTTAATGTTAGGACTGGTTGGCTGGTGTCAGGATAATGTGACTGGGTGGGACATCATGCTTCATGTCTGCGGCATGATGCCCCAGTGCTAGACATCACTAAAAACTAGCACACTGCAGACATCGTAGTGATATGACTGAATTTTTTAAAAGCTACGCTAAAAATTTAAATCACACACACACATCTCTCAGGTTGTTGTTGTTGTTGTTGTTGTTGTTGTTGTTGTTGTTGTTGTTGTAAGGCTTAACGCCATTATTCAGCACACGATACATGGCGGCCAGTATTAATGGTGGAGGAAGAAACCGGGACATTCGCGGAAAGAACCAACGACCCACGAGAAGCTACTGGCTACACGATACATGGCGGCCAGTATTAATGGTGGAGAAAGAAACCGGGAAATCCGCAGAAAGAACCACCAAACCACGAGAAGCTACTGGCAAGCTTTGTCACATATCCACATTCGCCGAATCTTAGACTCAAACCCATGCAGACAGAGGTGATCTCTCAAGTTGTCCAAAAGAGGGACGATGAAGGCAACGGACATATTGTGTTGTCCAATTAAAATGAGCAAATAGTTATATGTTTCAAACAATTAAGAAAGTTATTCTCCTTATTATAATATAAAAAACTATCTTCTCTAAAATATATTCTTAATCTGAACATTTGGCACCGTTATTTCGTGTGCAGTGAAGTCGTATCTTACAGATTTTGTACAAGATGAGCATACATGTATTCATAACATCTAAACTCTCAATTCACCTGTGGGAGAGATATTTGTGCCCGTGGTGATGGGCCCGTGCAGTTTGATTTGATAGAGAAAAGTTACACTCATTAATCGGTTCATTGTTACTTTGGTTTTTCCTAACTATAGGCATAAGTTCCTATGAATTATATAGAATATAAATCATACGGTAAATAACAACCTTTTCAAGCGCAACGAGTCTATACAGGCTGGTTGAGACATAATGTATAATAGGTTTAATTCATGTAGAGACAGCCATATAGAGTATGACAAACAACTTTTTTGTTTGTTTGTTTGTTTGTATTGTCTATGTTTTGTATATGACTTTGAAAAAGACTCATGAAGAGTCGAAACGCTCAGGCTATTTAGTTGCTAGTTTTGCACTATTCGTCGTCAGTTTTTGGCATCTATCTATATAACGTGAACTGAGGGTCATAAATTCTCAAATTTTTCGATGAAAAGATATCAATAAATCCAAAAGAATTGAACTATTCAGTTTGTTATAGTTAAGCAGATATTATGTCCATGTTATATAATATTTTTCCCAATAAAGAGATAACGAATTCTAGTATAAACTCTGATTATGTTCAATACGAAGCCAAAAATTAATGTTAGAAGATGTGGCTAGCTGAAATAAATTAAAATGTGTTTCAATAGATGAAATCCTGCAGGTATTTAATTTTAAATTAACCATTTTGAAAGTATTCCTTTCATTCTTAATAATAATGCAAGCGATGAGTTGAATCGTAGAACAAAACAAGAATGAATGCCATGTCGAACTTTGCAAAAAACAAAAGTTGGTCCAGATAAGAAATTAAACGGGTACCTTAAAAATACATGTGACTCAATAACACATATTGATACATAAAAAATGGTAAAATATTAAATGGGTACCTAATAAGTACATGTGACTGAATAACACATATAGATACCTGAATAATGGAAAGACATTAAATGGCTACCTTATAAGTGCATATGACTGAATAACAGATATTTATACCCGAATAATAGAGAGATTTTAAGAAGCACATATGATTGAATAACATATACTGATACATAAATAATGGAAAGAAAATAATTAGGTACCTAAGAAGCACACGTGACTGAATAACATATACCGATACCTGAATAATGGCTTACATGTTACACACAATATCCATGTATTTATGGAACAATTACTATCATGAGCCGTCACAAAAAGCATCAGTGCTATTTCAAATACTAGACTGACAAGATATGCTGACTTATAACTGAATCCCTGAATCCAATGCAGGTTTTAGCAACGACTGATTAGTTAATATTTTTTCTTTATATATATATATATATATATATATATATATATATATATATATATATATATATATATATATATATATATATATATATATATATATATATATATGTATGTATGTATGTATGTATGTATGTATGTATGTATGTATGTATGTATGTATGTATGTATGTATGTATGTATGTATGTATGTATGTATGTATGTATGTATGTATGTATGTATGTATGTATGTATGTATGTATGTATGTATGTATGTATGTATGTGATACAAAATCTTTTAACATTAAGAATCACGTGCATGGTGTCAAGTATTTAAAGATGGACTTTATACGGTCTCTCGTTTAAATGCTGGGCACCATTCAATTCATTCTTAATAATAAATGATTTTAACATTTTTATTCAATAAGTCGACTGTAAAAAAAATGTCATAGCATGGTAAGTGGGATTACTGAAGAAACAAAGAGATCAAGTTGAGTCAAAGATCATCTGAAAAATGTGTGTATTTGTATGTGAGTGTGTGTGTGAGTGAGTGATTAACATTTTTAATGTAGCTTTAACAATTTTTCAGTCATATCGCTACGATGTCTGCAGTGTGGCAGGTTATAGTGATGTCTAGCACTGGGGCATCATGCCGCAGACATGTAAAATGTTGTTTCACCCAGTCACATTATCCTGACAACAAACCAACCAGTTCTAACACTAACCTCTTAATGCTAAGCGCCAAGCGATGCAGCTGTTAGTACCATTTTTTAAAAAGTTTTTGGTATGACTCAGCCGGGTTTCGAACCCGAGACCTCTCGCATCCG
This sequence comes from Potamilus streckersoni, assembly GCA_016746295.1. Lineage (NCBI taxonomy): Eukaryota > Metazoa > Mollusca > Bivalvia > Unionida > Unionidae > Potamilus > Potamilus streckersoni. The sequence continues at coordinate 1,112,603 of JAEAOA010002224.1, read as the reverse complement.
AGGCGAACGCTTTAATAACTAGCCCACAGGAGCGGTTCATCTGAAAAGATAGTACCAATAATAACATAGCATGTCCATTTAATTTTGAAGGGAAAAAAGTATAAAAAGAAAATTTGATGCAATCATGTAAGCAGTTAAACTTCATTCGAATTTATACATAGAATATATAAGAATCGCGTCATCTTTACGGTCAACTAAACGAGGGGACAAAAGACGAAAAGAAAATTGGAGAAAAAATAATGCAGAAAGGCACTATGGCTATTACATTCACGACTAGAATATTCATATGAAACATGTCAATCACAAAGTGTCTACAAAGTTCATTTGGGATGGTTTTATAAGTTTAATGCCATTTGCAGTACTTGATAGGCAATAGATGGTGGCCAATATATTTGGGGGAAGAAAAAACCCCAGGAAGAACCACTGACCCACGGGAAGTTACTGGTGAGCTTTCTCACGTGCCCACGTTGGTCGAGCCGAGCTTCTAACCAAAACCGACCGAGGTGAAATGTGAATGATGTTTGAAGGCTAGTGCCCCTAAACAAATTAATGTGTACCATGAAATAAACAATAATGTATATTGATTCTAATGGTTGGGAGAAATATTGATTTGCAAAAAAGTTTTAAAACATTGTGAAATAATAACATCTGTCATTAGATAGTTGAACAGAATTGATGACGTAATAGACGACCAGTGACAATTAAAAGTTTGCTTTAATCATCGGCGAGTAGAAAGAAACACGAGACGCAATTAGGAAGGAAATAAGGCCACGAAAATTTTCTGCTACATAATCGACAAAAACGAAACAAAGTTTGTTTTTGATCTTGATGTTTTTTTTACAAACACGAGATGTCCGCAAATCATGTCGAGCAGGGAATATCTGTAAATGGTACAGTGTTAATGTCAAATAACTAAGTTAAAATCACTTCCTGTAACAATTATACAGGCATTATTGCCAACTACAATGCTAAATTTCTTCGATTAAGTACATAGAGAACATTACAGATATATACTAAATTCAATCCTATATGTGGGTTTAATTTAAACAATAATATATCTCTCTCGGAATAATAACTCCATTATTAGTGTTTGCTAGAGCGTTTAAAATGTTCTCCACGGTGACTGTGTTTCATTTAATGTTAATAGTCATTAGAAGTAATTACTAATGAGATACTATCAATTCTCATATCGTAAAAAAAAAATAAATTAATAGCTTACAGGTATAACTCTATGTTTAGCCGAATTGATGACATAAGGGAGATAACCGAATGTGTAAATGTACAATATAAGCCTCTGCAGTTGTGGGTACTGTTACATCAAATATTCATGGCGATTCAGACCCAAAAATGTGACAGGCAAGTACGAATGTGTCACTCACCTACCCACCAATACCATAGCATTATATTTTACATATTACTTCAGTAAAACATTGTTTTTGTTTCGGCACCTGTTGTATAAGGCTGCTAAGAAGGCTGACCCGCAGAATGCAATGGTACAGCCTGTGCTACAGGAAATATTTCACATTAGATGATTTCTGTAGCTTGTGGTGATGATGTATTATTTAAGATTGGTTTGTACAGAGAGACGACTTTGGATGATACAAATCAATCGGTTGTGCCTGCATGCAACCATGCCAGGCGGAAGAGCCACTTTTGGTACTAAAAAGACATCGGCATGTCCGGTTACCTTACTGTAGGTTGTCTATTCGTTCTGACGTCTATGATTTGTGTCACCTAGGTACTAATACCAGTAGTATAATTGTCTACCCTTAAACAGAATAAACCTCAGCATAAAAGACGAGTATGAGATCACGACCGACTTTGAAGGTATTTCTGAAATGTATGCATTCTATGTAATGTATATGGAAGAAGTATCTTTAAAAGGTTTTAATAACTTAAGTTTACTTATCTTTAATCATTCAGACAAAAAAAAAATAACAGAGAGTGCGTCAATAGGTGACACAGTATCCACTTAAACCTCAACCCTAAAACTTTAATAAGGAACACAATAGCAACTTAAACCTCAACACTTAAACCTTAATAGGTGATACAATATCCACTAAAACCTCAACACTACCAGTGTCAGAATTTTACGTCCGCTGTTAAATTAACTGCCGCAGCTGCTAGTAGGTTTGTGCAAAGACGTGTTGATACTAAAATACGTAAGTTTTTGGAGAAGATAAATTTAAAATATATTAAAACCTGGTGAAACAAGTTGACAGTGCTTTAAAAGTTATTGAACAGAGTAGTAATAAAGTAGCTAACAAATAGTATTATTCAATAGTCTAAAAAAATGTTTTCTCAGAATCTTTTGTTGCCTTGTGACTAAGACTTTTATATGGTTCTTTGCATGGCAATCGTTCAATTAAGATGAGTCTGCATTGTTTTTCACTTTAAACCAAACTGTACGGAAAACTAAAGTTTCTCCAGAGAATAGTGTATTTATTTTGGGTTAATGTTTTCGTGATATCATTTTTATTACTTATAACCTCTCCTGTAATACTGATAAATCACTTTTGTCTTGTAAAATACAACCAGTATCATAATTGTCCGATATTTTGAACAGAGTTTCGTCTCTGCTCTAACTTGTTCATCTAGTTTTTCCTATTTGCTTGACTGAAAAATTGTTAAAGCTACTTTAAAAATCCAAATCACACCCACTCACCCATTTTGCATTTATGTAATGGCACATGACCTTACACATAGATGTTTTTTTTATCTAGGTTGACTTGACCGTTTTTTTAAAAAAAAATTTATTTTAATGATATTCTCTATGCAGTATCATTAGAATTCCACATATTTTTTCCACTCTTAGTCATCAAAAACAAATTCCAATTTGTTGAAAGCTCATGTTCAAAATCCGATGCCTTTTAACTTGCACCATGCACCATGCACCGACTAGGATCAAGTTTGCTGTGTTTCGCAGTCATTAAGAAAAACCATAAAGCTGTCACGCACCAATAAAGTATCTACCGTTAAATAATAGCGTGTATGTGTTAGTTAGATTTTTTAACGTAGATTGAACAACTTTGGCTACATGGCTATGGTGTCTGCAGTGTGTCAATTTATAATAATGTCTCGCAGACATGTAGCATCATGTCCAAACAAGTCACATTATCCCGACACCAGACTGACCAGTCCTAACACTAACCTTTAATTGCCGAGTGTCAGTTTTTATTATCATGCGTGTTAAATCGATATGCGTAGAGTTAGACATTTCTGTTGGTGAAATAGTCGATTCATTAATCCTGGGAATGTTACCAATGTTTTCGTATTGGTAATCTTGTAATTCACCAAAATGGCACCGTCCATTATTGTTTTGATTATGTGAATGGTACTGAAGTACTGAAATATACTCTATATATACATTTATATCTTTTTTAAATACCACTATGAGCTTCAACTGTCGTGGTAATATCTATATACAGAAAATTATTAGAAACACCAAAAAATACTAAAAATCTAAAATACACATATTTTGAACATTAATTTGCATGAAAATAAATGTATTATGATTTATGTGTATTTGAATATTGATAAAAAGCAAAATAAAATTTGATTTGTCAATTTTAATCAATCATTGGCATGTTTCTATTTACAACCCAAAGTGTGTAACAAAATCACTCGATCATACTTGATTGGATAGCTGTAACCTCATTTTGTTATGTCTGTTTCATATATATATATATATATATATATATATATATATATATATATATATATATATATATATATATATATATATATATATATATGATATTTCAAAATACACATTCTGGATTCTCACAATCATAAACTCTATCTTATATTTTAAGTTCTGAACGATTCGTAGTTTATCATACCTGTCCCGTCGGATGCGGGTTTGAACACGAGCTGAATTATACCAAAGACTTATAAAAATGGTACTAGCAGCTGCCTCGCTTGGCGCTCAGCATTAAGAGGTTAGTGTTAAGACTGGCCGGCCTGGAAACAGGATATGTGAGAGGGTGGGACATGATGCATTATGTCTGCGCCATGATGCCCCAGTGCTAGACATCACTATAACCTGCCACACTACGGACATTATAGTGATATGACTGAAGAACTATTAAAGCTACATTAAAATCCAAATTATACAAATACCTGTCCATGTATGACCGAGAAACATCACTGCATGAATTCTGCCAGAAATTGGTAAAAAGTAAATAATATGTATCAAAATCGCATTAAGTTTGTTTTGATTATTATTATTATTATTATTATTATTATTATTATTATTATTATTATTATTATTATTATTATTATTATTATTATTATTATTATGATGCTGATGATGATGATGATGATGATGATGATGATTATTATTATTATTATTATTATTATTATTATTATTATTATTATTATTATTATTATTATTATTATTATTATTATTATTAAAAGTCAAAAGAATTGCAAATCATAATTTCTGGATGTACACAACTGCATTCACGGAAAACATGTCCATGACCCAGTGTTTCTAGTAACCGATACGAGTGTTTCTAGTAACCGATACGCAAATATTCAGTTTTACGAAATGTCTATCTTGTAGAGTTACGTATTTTCTGTGAAAAGTTTTTATTCAAAGATCTGAATAAAATCAATGGTATTATAATCTAATCTTTACTTTTTTTTATAGCTTATTATGTTCTGTTATAATAATTCCTAGACCCAGTTTTCTCTCCAGCCTGGATAGGTCTCCTTATAACAATGACGTCACACAGTCCAAATTGTCTAAATTTTCTTATAATTATTTTCTTCATTACTTAAAACTCACGTGTATGTAATTTTTTTTTTGCTACCACCATACATCATTCCAGTATGAAGCTCAGAATTTTATTTAGGTGATAATTTTGTTTAAATTATGTCATTAAAAAAATTAATTTTTTTTTTTAAATTTGGAAGGAGAAATATTATGCAGATGTTTCTCATTTAGTTTGACATATTTATTTTTTTAAGTGTTTATATTGATTTATTTAGAAGAAACATGCCTATATTTAACTATATTTGAATATCTTTAAAAATTTAAATGGTGATCTTTGTCAGATGTTTTTGCAAAATGCTAATCTCGCTATCTGTAGACTGTGCCTCTGGGGGTAATTACATTGAAAGTACATAACATGCTTAGGGTAATGTTACTATCTCAAAGCAAAAAGTTTATCTACAAGCAATTTCCTATCGTAAGACCGTTTTAAATTGATTTCCTAGTAAGCACTACAATAGATATTTGAGGCATACTTTATTTTTTTTCTTCACATTTTGAACCTCATCCTAATATTACATTCACATTTTATAATTTTGGTTTTATTGCAATACGGATTTGAACAGCTTTTGTTATGTAGTGACAATTAAATACAAGGTAATTCTAAGTTATATAGAAAAATTTAATTCATTTCTCACATGAACCTGGTCTTAGGCCATATTGATGTGAAATGGAATATTGTGATACATAGACTAACCCAATGTAAAAATAAATTACATAAACAAGAGTCTGCCCCAGTAAATATAGGTCCTTGTGACCTAGTCTTAGTGTGCTTATGGGCTTTTAACTTTTTAAAATTATTTTAGTGCTGTCATTTCGTTGAAGCATAAAAAATACACCTCACATGCAAGTGTGTAAAATGCATTAGCATGCTAGTAATTTTTTATGGGGTTAGTGTTCAGTTTCTTGCGCAAATTGGTTGATAACAACAATTATATTGTGTAGTGAATTTTTATTCTCATTTTCAGTGTTGTTGTACCCCTACCAAGTATATGCAAGTAAATATAAAGGTAAAATTTTTAAATCCTTTAAACACATGGTCACGAAATTAAAAACAAAGACTGCGATGGTAACTGAGACAATGATCGTACTTACCGACTATACCAACTTTTAAGTGGAAATTGCAAATTACACAGAATCAGATCTGCTGCTGCCTATAACTCTGGCAGATCAGGATCAGTGTAGCTTGTAAGGAGCAATCAGAAGAACAAACAAAACAGACCCTGATCTCCGTGCATATTTTTCTATAGCTGACAAGAATCTTTGTTGTTGCAGCTAGACTTGACTTATAAGTGAGTAAGGACGGTAAGTATAACATTAAAATTACAAGATTATCGCCTTTTTGATTTTGATATACGTGTACCTGTAAAAGACAGATAATTATTTCTGGAATAAATAATTACAGATCAAATGTGTTGATGATAATAATTATTATGTGAAAGATGCTGATAGCTTCAAACTTTATGTATTAGAAGCAAGGATTGGGGTGTAACTGTTACAGATTACATTATACCGTGTGTAACTCTTACAGTTAGAGTACAAGGGATGTAACTCTTACAGCAGCAGGGAGGGTGAACCCTACAAAATTTTGCTCGTGGTCTTAACCTAAAATAAGGGTTCCTACAACTGGCTGAAAAAAGGTCAATAACCCTAAACCAAAATCTCTAACTTTTATATTACCGTATGTTTAATAAACCGCATGAGGTTAGTTCAGTTTTGTTATACTATTATTGGGTTTTTTTTCTCCCTGACTTTATCGAACTAATTTTTTCGTAAAAGACTCGAGCGAACGTTTGTAGAGGTTCACCCTCCCTGCTGCTTCTGACTTTGTCACCTGACTTTGTCAGGGGATTAACCAAAGATTTTATCTAGGATCATATGTATAAATTAATATATAGAGTTTCGTTTCTTAAGTCAATTGTATTTCCATCTTGATTTGTGATTTTGAAATTCATTCTCGACAATAATGGATTATGTACACGCAGGTAGACTTGATTTATTGGCTCAGGTACAATAAGCCGCCCTGGAGGTGGGGGTGTTTGAATACTGGATGAATACAATATATATCCCTGCTGAGCCTGATTAGACTTAGAGAGGTCAAAATGGTAGCTATTATCAATTATATCGCACATTAAAGTGCCACAACAGTGTATCTACATTTATTCAGTTCATTTCTTAATGAATGAGAATATATATTAAAAATACGAATGTAAAATATTATATTGAAAAATTTTCAATAATAACTGCGTGGGAACCTTAATAATATCGCGTTTGCACCTGTCTACGGAAATAACCGAATGCAACAGCCTTCCACTTCCGGTATTTAGTGTAAACAAAGCGGGACGTCACATTATGAACACTTATTGTAAACAAAGGCCGAGTTGGTATCGTCATATCATGGAAAAGTCTTCAGAAACTCAACATAAAAGCTGCGATTCTGAAGGAAGTGAATTGTCACTATCCTGCGCGTCTTCGCCATTCAAAGATTCGGAGGTACTAAGCTTGGAAGATTTTGATAATGGTGTAGAAGCGGCTGCCGGCTCCCAAATTAATCCTTACCAGTTTTAACCCTATATTTCCAATACCGATGAATCCGAAATTGCAGATGAAGATGATGAAGAAGAAAGACAAGATAAATTGACAGACAATTCATGGTAATTGTTTTCTGAATATGTCTGCGGTCTTAAGTTACGTTAGATATATGTATCCGACGATATTTTTAAAATAGTTTTAACAGTTTCATGTTCGTTTACAAATATTTTTTCTCACCTGTAATAAAGGCTGTAAAAATGTATTGCATTTCATGGGTAGAGACGTATTTATACGTTCATAAGCAAAACGTACATCGGCTCACAGTTGTAAGTTTCGAAAACCTGTCAACAAATTGATACAATAAAACTTTTGATTCCTAGGAGGGGGGCACAACATTACCCTCATGACATTAAATGTGAATTTATATTCTGTACACTGTATTATAAGTCAAAATTTCAAATTTCTCATATGTATCCATATAGTCGGGTTTTGTAAACTATGAAATTAACCTTATTTTCCTCTGGTAAGCATCAACTTCAAGCTTTTATTTTTATTCAGATCAAATTCAATTTTACATTGTTGTAATAAATGTTTTACCTGTTCCTGACTTTAGTCAGTTTGTTTCATTGTAATTTGTGCTATTGATGTCTTCATAAATAAATTTGACAAGCACAGCACTTTGCATTAAAGAAAAAAACTCTGTTTTAGGTGTAGTTGTGGACATTGTTTGGTAATGCCCACTTCAAGAGAATGTGTATGTTGTTGTGACGTAGAGAAGGTCACAAGTGTCCGCTATGAATACCAGGGGATACAATGTATAACAGATCATACGGGGTTAAGACCAGTTTGTTTAGACATCCATGTTTTAAAAGTTGCATGCTATCAGTATAGACAACAATTTGGAGAACGTCCAGAACAAGGAAATGAATAAGTAAAATGTCTGAGTAATTTTTCATGTAGTTTTGTTGTTATAAATTTTGTTTTCATGATCTATGCTTTACAGCCTAGTATTGTGTTTTTTAATACAGCCTACACTGTCTAACATTTATACCACAGTAATACTGACAAATCATGCCAAAACAACAACACATATACACATACAAATATTGTTTTATTTCATTTGCCATATTTGAAAATAAAATGTTTATATATATATATATATATATATATATATATATATATATATATATATATATATATATATATATATATATATATATATATATATATATATAATATGTATATATATGTATATATGTATATATATATGTATATATGTATATAGTTGTATATATATATATATATATATATATATATATATATATATATATATTTATATATATATGTGTGTGTGTATGTGTGTGTGTGTGTGTGTGTGTGAGTGTGTGCATATTTTATTAGGAATTATTTAACTTTATTGATTGCATGCAAAATAACGATAAATCACACTGGGCCACTACTAACATTATCCACTAAACTTTTGATTTCCTAATTTGATCTAATGCATAAAGAATATTTTAGTTCATCTTAATTTTTAAATTATTATTTCAACACACCCAACCCCGCTGCCCTTGCTTGTACCACCACGATCTCCTCTTGGCATGATTATGATGATAAAACTTTTCAAACAAACTAATATGAAACTCAACACGTTCTTTGTTTATGTTTTGACAGAAACGGAAGTTAATATGTGTTCATAATGTGACGTCAGACGATCTTCACACTCCGGAAATTACCGAGCGATTAAATCGGTCAGATGTGCAATTATTTCGAAAACACACCTGAGCGTATTTCTCAGTTATTACGGTTAATTTTTTCATCGGGTATTTTTACACCGCTTCCAGATTCTATTTTCTATTCAAATAATATTCTATTTTATTAACGTTATCTGCACTGGTGAGGCACTTTAAATTCAGTGCGATGGTGGATGTTATATTAGGCGAGATGTGACGACCTGTTCCATATGGATCATTATTATATTTGAGAACTGCTGGGGGGGGGGAAATTAATTTTTTCCAGGAATTTCATATTCTATTAAAGTGTTTATCAATAAGATCACTAACTGACTTTTTTTTTAGCTCCTCGGAGTCAAAACCGGGTATTATAAATGTTGGTAGCTGTTCTTCTGTGATTCCGTAATATTTCAGAAATACTGTCTTAAATAATCGCTTATGACTAACACGCTGAATTAGGTCATCTTCATTAACTATATAATAGCTAGAAAATTTATCTGCCGGCACGTTTATTATTTTCTCTCTGTCAACAATAGTCTTATTTACGTACTCTAAGTCTGCAACAACTTGATTTAGATGTTGTATTGTTTCAATTATTTGATTTTTTAAATCATCATTATAAAAAGTATTGATGCTGGAAAGTAAATTTTTAAGATCATGAAACACGTGTTCATGTTCAGATTCAATCGGTCTTGATAATAAGTTAATTTGCTCAACATCAAGTGTCGATATTCTTGCTAAACCCTTCCTACTTTGAATAAAACTTATAAAATGAGTATGATGCTTATAATCACGATATGTGAATGTAGTGCTCTCCATAAATGGATATTTTTTTTCTATATTCTGGAAGCTGTATAAATTTCTTAACATCTATGTTGAAGTCGGATCGCTGTGGTTCTGGTGGAACTTGATCTTTGATAAATATCTACAGCATAATCAGGAGAATTTATTTCAATCACCGACGATATTGTTGGTTCGTAAACAGTAATTGCTATTTTAGACTCTTTTCCGGTTAAAGACTTAATTCTGCGCTGGAATTCCTCATTAATCTGTTCTAATTGATAACTGCCAGTTGGAATACTAACAACTTGCCAATCGGGAGTTCCATCAGATTTATTTTTATTTGCGAATACTAATGAATTATTTGGTTGTTGTCCACCAAATGGTTTTGATCTAATATTAGGCCAGCTATAATAAACACGTAACTGAGCTAATGCTATCTCTTTTATTGGAATTGCAGTTGGAAAGTTAACGCTAAATTCAGGATTGGTTGAACTTATCGATATCATCGTAGTTTTTGAAGGAGTTGTATTAGTGACGATCTGCTGTAACAACTCTCTCGACTCAATATCCAAACGATGTTTAGGTGCTGACATTATTGTTATTATTATTGTTTAATTCTCCATTTATTTTGTCACCAGAATCATTATCGTTTCTGAATGCTTCATCGTAGGTTTTAATTATCGTTGCAAACTCCTCGTCAGTTATTTTATCATCACTGAGATAAGTGGAAATATATCCAGATAGTTTAGAATATATTGCTGTTGCTGTGTGTAATTTTATCATATCCTCACGCAATTTATCATTCGCACATGTAGTTATTTTTTTTAGTAATAATACTAAAAATACCTGCTATAGTGGTAGAAGTTGATACAATAATTGTTATAATTGCTGGAGCTGTCATTGTTAATGTTGATAATATTAATCCGGATCCAGCAACAATAGCAGAAACTGAATACACAACTATATCAATGACGACCATACGTCTACGATATTTTTTTACTTTTACTGTGTAATGGTCAATGGTATTTTTTAGTTTGGCCAGACATTCACACGCTTGATTTTATCTGTGACATTGAACGTCGATAGATGACGTAGTTATTTGATCCATTATACTATGATGTTAAGTAGTTAATTGAGTTACAAATTCTAAACACCACCAGTAATAAGCTGAGGCCATATATTTATCAGACGATTCCAGCGTAAATGTTTCCTCGGAATCTTTATCTTATACTACAGATATAGTTCTAGAAACATTACCAGTTGATGGAGATGTAGTGGATATTTTAAAATCTGCAACGCTAAGTACGGACATCCTATATATATACCAGTAATCTCCGTAGTATGTGTGATGGTTTTATTTTCTGGTGTCCACACTCCAGATCCAGATGCAATTGAATACACAATAATTTTAATCTACTGGTGAGGAATGTTAACCAGACTATTTTTTTTAACAATATCCGGAATTCCTCCAATAATATCATTCAGATTTTTGTTAATATCAGTAAGTTTTATATAAACATTTGGTGGATTTCCAAAAAAAAGTCGTTATTAATTTTGTTTATGTGTTTGTAAAAACTCAAAAACGTATTTACGTGACCGGTAAATTCAGTTTCGATTTTGGCTATTACATTAATGATCGGAATCTGTTTATCATCGACGTATTTTTTTTTTGTAGCAGCATAAAAATCAGATTCTGGTGTTCTTAAATTATTAATACCGCTATGGTTCATATTGAGAAATGCACGCATTATACCGCCATTGTTTAATACGTACTTTGATTCTTGATCGTCAACATATATTTTTGTTGTAGCATCACTATCTGAAGTTGGATATCCAAGATCTGTGATTTTATTTTTATTCATAATAACGTCTCCACTAAATATACCGTCAGCTTTCCTGACATAATCGATAACTGATTTACCGGAATCTTGTATTCTACCCTTATCAGTAAAAGAAACGATATTATCAGCAACTGCAGTAGGAATTCGTGTAAGTACTTCTGGTTGTTGTATATTACTCGTCTTTAATCGTCTTTGTTTGTCTTGAAAAACAACCACTTCATTTTGATCCACACTTGTAATATTTAATAAATCATCAATCTCATTTCTAAGCTGATCATGGGCTGCATTTTTAGATAAATCACCTTGCTGCTGAGCTTTACCACGAGCAGATCTTCCATAAATATCTACCATTATATTCACTGATGTCTGTTTAAATGTGACATCGTGGTATATTCATGCACAACTTTATGAGACTGTTTTCCTGGCGGTGCCATGGATACAGCATCAAGTACATTAAGTACTTCTCGACCACATATTGGTGGATCAGTTAATGTTTGTGTTATAAACGTTGAATACCAGATTGGGGCAGTATTACTGACTTAATGAAGAAATTCTTTTGGTGGCGCTAATCCATACGAATCAAAATAGATAATTCCACGTGGATCAATTGCATACGCTAACCAATGGGTACCTGGTCCAGAGTTTTGATCGAGATTAACAATACCTGTTTCAGTATTGTTCGGTTGTTTTGGTAATTGATCGCGCATAAAAACACCTCTAAAGTTTTTTTATTTTTAATTTTTTAGTAGCATTGAGTAAATCAAAATTAGAGATAGGCGATATCAGTAAACTGTCCCTGGAAGTCCTAGACCTTTTCCGTACCATGAAGGCGGAATTCCTGGTAATTTTTTTTAGATGTTCGTTTTATTCCCTTTCCGGTTGCTTTCTTTAATGCCATTCCAGCGGCTGTTCCAACAGCGCTTAATGCAGCTGCTTTAGCAACAGCTGGGGCTGCAGCGGCTATTAATTCTGGTATAGCTACGTGAAGGGGAAATATACCACCAGTTTTAAAAGTATTCTTATAGCACCTGCAGAAAGATCAAGTTTGACACCTTTATTTGAATTTTTGTTTCATTAAAGTTTTTGAATTGACGCTCAGTCAACGATAATTTATTTGAACCACTCATTTGTTCCTTTTTTTAAAGATATTGTTATTCCACAGTTATTATTTGATGCTGATTGCAGTCTTTTGACCTGACCAGGAGTCAGGGTAACATCAGCGTGATTATATGGCATTTATAATACTCATAAATGATCTAATTACACATTACATATTTTCTACTGGAGCATCAACGACTTTCATTCGTCTACCAGCACCTTCTATGAGCATTGATCTATCGCTAAGTATAACAGCAATTGCTCTGTAATTATCAATAGCTCCTCTATTAACACTAGCTCGAAAATGTATATCAACTACGGATTGTCTGGTCAAATCTAAATGTTCGAGCGAAAAGTAATAAATAGGATATAAGCTTGTAAAATCTAGTTGTGATATTTGTAATCCAGTATCAACATTTTGATCACGCCCCATAAAAGTCATAAGACGATGATATGCACGTGCTATATGATTTTGATCAAAATTAAGTAATATATCCTCGGATGGTTCTTGATGTCCATTTATCCTTAACGAGATCTCAGAAACACCGAGTTTATCAAATATCATAATACTACGCGTTTGATCATTTACTCGTGCAGCATTTTGTAATGCAATAAATATGTGTCTTAGTGCAGAAACACCTTGCTGAGAGGCTATCTGCCATGTAAATAAACCGTTAATATTACTCTGGATAGCATTGTCAGCATTGATAGCATTGATTTACTACCTTGATTCATAAAAGATAATAATCGTTGTTCTTCAGGTATTGATGGAGTCATCATTGCCATCCACAATGAAAGTTTTGTAAGGATTACCATACCAGCATCACCGACAGGTCTCCATATTGCATCATCATCTGCAGCCTTTCGTACTAGTACAACTGTATGTTTGGCTCCGAAAAGACTTTTCTGACATTTCTGCAGAATCCAAAGATGTGTGAGAGTGGAATTACACACGAAAACACTCTTCTACTTCCTTTCAACATCGCTCGACGTGTTGTAAATCCTAAGTTGAAATTTGCATTAACGCTATGTAATAGCGAAAATGCAGCAGCAGGCCGGGCTATCATTCCTGCTGGTTGTGGATCGGATGCAGTATCCCGCGGTGTTTGTATTAAATTATATTGTCTATTTTCTGGAAAATCAATTATATACTTTGCGAACAACATTGATGGACCAGCTGATCTTGAATAATCATCACTATATCTTGCAAGACCAAGTATGGTTGTAGCTACGTCAACATCTTTTTGAACTGATTCAATATTTTTTCCGTCAATCATGTACGTAGCGCTATCAAACAACGTTATAATACCATTGTTAACAAAACCAACACTAATTTCGGCTCCATATTCAGTAATGGGTTTTTAATATTTCAACTTCGATTTCAATAAAAGCTTCTGATGGCAGGAAATATCTACTTGTATCATGAACATGAAGTTCAATTCTTCCTCGTTGATTTGGAATTCGTGCTTCATAAGAATAATATTGATAATCATGTATAGACTCATCTTTGAAAACTGGTGCGTCCATGTCAAACGCGGGGTCACTCATACGCTTGAACATATTTATTATAATTATTATCGTCTAAAACGAAGACCACTTCGGGAAGTGAGACCACTTCCTGCTTTCAGACTAGCGGTTATGTTTCTCTCTTTTTCTGATAAAGGTATATCAGCCAACTCTGCTAGTTTTTGATTAGCGACTTGATTTAGTTTTTTACTAATATTTGCGGGCATTAATTCAGTACTAGGTAATTTATCCGGCTGAGGTCTGGCTTGAGGTCTGCTTATTAATTGCGCTAGTCTATCTTTAATCGCCGAGAATACTTTGTTAGTAACATTACCAGCAACACCTATACCTTTTTCACGAACAACATGAATAGCTTTCATACCCAGCTGCTTTGCAACTGGTATTGCTTTTGGGGCTATCCTTCTAAGAAAAACCTGAACAATATCACCTAACCCATCTCCGTAGGTTGCCCTGTAAATCGGTATTCGAGAATTAATTGCCCTGCCCATGGTTGGTCCACGTTGAATACTATGTATTATCATTTATTAAATAGTCATTTTATTTAATTACAGTTACTTAGTCACTATAATATTCATTAGCGATTTCATTAATGAGAGACTGATACACATTAATATTCACGATACCGCCACTAAATAATCTTTTACAAATATCGGCTGCCTCATTAATGATTTCTGGGGAATTATTACCAGCTCGTTTTCCTCCAATCAGAATTTCTAGTCGTTCAACATCAGCAAGGACGTTGTTAGGACACTGAGTAATAAGACCACTTCCCTGTCTGGTAAGGCCACTTCCGAAAGAGGTATCCGACGGCCCTTCCTCATTTTTTTATATGGGATGGTTGTGATTTTGGAGATTGTGACTGTTGTTGTTGTTTTATCAATTGCTGTTGTTGTTGTGGTCTTAACTGCGTATATGAGATATAAACACTAATCGCATTATCATAATCAATAAATCTCTGATCGCTGCTTTTAGCTTGATCAACTCCATAATGGATACGAAATATCCATTTATACCACGATTCACGATTAATAACGTCATTTCTATGAGAGGGTTTTAAAAATCTCTCCGATTGTTATAACTATTAACCGCACTTTTAGCTAATTGACTTACATTTTTAGCCATTTCGATTTCATTAATGGCAGCATCGGTGAATTTGTCAACTACATTAATTCTACCCCGTGCTAGTTCTGATTCTTTAGGTGCTGGTTCTAATTCTTGTTCTGGTTCTTCTGGTGGTGGCAACACAGCAGCTATTTCGGCTGGAAGTTCTTTAAGAATCTTTTTTGTTTTCTTGGTTCTTTGTGCTATTTTTTGAGTTGCTTCAGCGGTTTTCTCTAACACAGGTTGAATATTTTTAGAGGTCTCTGTGATCGGTTTAAATATCTTTTCTGTATCCTCTGCAAATTCAACTTGAGATTCCTGACGCGACTGTAGTTGTTGTTTGACAGCATCACGGACAGGTAAATATTTTTTAATTGTCTCTAGACGCTCGCGAGCTATTTTTGCTGAGTGAGATTCTCCAATATTCATTTTATATATATATATATATATATATATATATATATATATATATATATATATATATATATATATATATATATATATATATATATATGGAATCGAACCACAGATGTCTAGATTTAGAGTCCAACGATCTACCCCTACACCATGATGCGTTCGATGAAAATAACAGTTTTAATTATTACTATATGCTTTTCTTATTATGCAATAGTATTAATCTCTGGTTTTACAAATATAATTTTATTAAGATAGTTAGTCATTTATGTGTATGAATCTTACTAAAATATATAAATATATAAATATATAACGATTTAAAATTACAAGCATAAAAATGGGAAATAACCCACTGGGCACAAATACCGGAAATCGATTAACGCATTCGTCATTGTTTGAATAACCCAGATGTGTATACAATGAGAGAGTGTAATTCCTTCTTTATTTGCCTCTTAATTAATTGGAGTATTATGCAGTCTGCAGCTAAAATACCTCAACCGGTTATATGAATCGTATTGAAAATAACGCAGGAATAGAATAATCTGCTTTTGTCACGGATCGATAAACACAAGTCTTGACTCGTTGTGAAGCCAGCTTATTTGTAAATGTAATTGTTATACTGTAGAAAAACCTTATATTACGATATTTGTCTTAAGTTTACAGTGGAATATAACCACACTAAACTAGAAACAAAGGATTCAATTATACAAACAATTACGTCTGTATACACGGGTAATCAATAACTGCTCTTACGTCATCCAAGGTCAGTATGTATAAACCGTTTACATTTATCGGCTGGGAACTAACGGTAGGTTTGGTTTCTAAACAGACAGACAGATAAACAGAGAGAGAGATATACTTCATTAAGATTAAAATACATTATGTTTTGCGGATATCATACAGTATGTGACACAAACACACACAAAGTTCAATGACCTTATCACATTAAGGGAAGTAATCTACTCTGTAGATAAGATTATTTTCGACAGGAGTTATGTCGCTTTATTATCTTTAGTTAAGTCAATTTAAAAATATTTAAATATTATTTTTTTTATTGTATATATATATATATATATATATATATATATATATATATATATATATATATATATATATATATATATATAATGAACAATGAATAATGATATTAAAAATTAAAACATGAAGGAATTCAGATATCTAGTAATCTCGACTCTGAAAAAATCATGTATGAATTTGAATTGTTGCAGCAAAAAAAAATTTCAAAATAAATTCACATTACCATCTGATTATAGGTTTATTAAATCCATTTATAATTCTATGTTAGAATTATAGAATTATTAGCTGTCGTGGATGAAAAACATATAAAGCTATTCATACCTCTTGCGGGCTCAATCGAAAAGATAAAAAATGCACTGTCTCACGAATACGAAATTAAAAAACGCAGAGACAGTCGAATAGTGGAATTGAAAAAATTTATGCTATTTGATTCTGCGATAAATGACACTAAAACTGAAGACGGTAATAGTCAGGAAATATAATTGTAGCTAAGCAGGACTCTTGGCAAGATTGATAGTCAAACTTTGTATAAAAAATGATATTTTTCTGAATATAGTTATTATACATATTCAAATATAATTATTTGGTTATATTTTTTTTGAATATGCAGATTTGTATATGTGATCAGTCACACGTTTTACTGAAGGCACGTAAATACCAAAATATCTGGCAGCTGCATACATAGAATTAAAAACTATTTTTTCACCAGTACATGTGTTGGTAGAAATGACCCTCTTAGGAGTCTTAGGAGAAATACCAGTATTACCTACCTTACAATTCTGACTTTGTGTAATTGATTCTAGGTTCGATAAATGGTTATTTTGTGGATTTCCATCAAGGTGATTAACAACAAGTCCATCTTTAACGATCCCAAAATGACAATCGTATATGAATTTATGACAAAAATAATTTATATCTCCACTCATATTAAATTTAAAATGACCATTCTTATTAAGACTACCGACTGGTTTTTTTTTTAATCTACAGTTTCTAATCACACCATCTCTCGATGCTTCGTAATTGGTATATATTGGATTTCTCGCAAATTCTTTTTGCTCCATTTATATAATATTTATTTGTCTAAATCATTATTTTTAAATCTAGTCAGATAATCCCTTTCTGTTTTTATAGGGGATTTACCTGTCGATGTATTATTTTTTTGTCATAATATCTCTTAAGCTCCCTGTATTTCTTTCCACCGCAATTTGCACATAATTGTGTGCTGCCACTAGCTCCTATTTTACACTGAATACATGGTTTTGGTCCGGTACTTCCATATCTAATACTCTGCATATGGTAACTACAGTATTTGTTTTCGTTTACGCATGGTTTATCACAATAAGAAATATGTCCAATTTGCAACCAAATACACTTATTTTCTGTTTGAATCATTATATATATATATATATATATATATATATATATATATATATATATATATATATATATATATATATATATATATATATATATATATATATATATATATATATATACTAAATTTCAATTTGAATATTTGTCTTAATTATAATGATGGAGGAATTGTCAGCAATTGAATCATCTTCTACTAGATTTGACTTTGACAGATTAATAGAACATAAATTTAGTGTTTCCATGCAAGATCTAACTTTAACGAATGCAGATATAACCAAACGTATCCGTGAGGCCAAAAGGGAATTTCGAGAAGATGGTGCTGTTCACGTGTGGTCAAATTTTAAGAGGGGTTAAAGTTATTAATGTGATGAAAGACAAACGAGCAGAAGTAATTATTAACCACCTTGATAATCAAAAATATCTTTTTTTTAATAAAATTTATTGTGGAGACAGAAGATGATATTTGGATGATTCGTGACAAGAGAGAACCCATTCATATACAGTCTGGAAATAATAAAACGATATTATTAAGTAACAAATCCAAACCTGGTATATTGACTGGTGTTGATAGACTGTATTTTGAGCGAGGGTATCCAGTTACTGCTGTTGTGTACGGATTGTTTTTCTGAATGACAAACCTAATATTGAGGATCTCAAACCGATGAGACTGTCAGAATTAAAAATATGCGTGGTAATGGCTTAACAGATTTAAGACGCAAAAATATATATGAATGGGGAGAGACCGTTAAAAATTCTGGTGCATCTTTTAAGGATGTTGCTAAGCTAGAAAAGTTATTAAGATTTCCATTAACAGTAAAAACACTAACAGGAGAGATATTATACAAACCAAAATATATAAGAAATGTAAGCCCTATAACAATCATTGATCATAATGCACATGCATGGACTGATGCAGTAACGGTATTTCCACAAGACAGAATGATTAAATTTTATAGTGGTCATGTATTTGATTTTATTAAAAATATCAGTAAAATGACCCTGTATCTCTTTGGTTATTTCAGAGTTCGGAACAAGATTGTCATGATCAATTTGTACGACCTAATGGTGATATTTATCGTACAAAATCTCTCTATGAGGAAATGAGAAATCTTGCACTAAAATATATTTCTGACGATGTCAGAATTAGACAACTACTAAATAATTGTTTTACGGTACCAGCGGTCGCGGCCCATTTCGCTCATTAAAAAAATTCATGGAAGCCGACAAGATCAGAATTTATTAAAGATACACAAAAAAGTTGCATAGAATATGGACACGGTGGATTATGGAATACTAAATACGATTATAATGATGTTATCTCAGTCGATATGGCTGCATGTTATCCTGGGAGTTTTCTTGGATATGGTGAGTGTTCTAAATATTTTAACAGATTTGGACACCCCACACATGACATGACCACAGTTTCAATAAATGGACCCTTACCAGATTTTGACCTAACAGGATTTGCATATGTAGGATCATTCGAGTTCGCAAAAGATCTCCATCCTATTACTTATGCTTGGTTTGGTAAACACCTTTCAGAAAAATGCTGGGCTCCAATAGTATTATTAAGATCTATGCTTGATGTTGGAATATTAATATCGTTAAAGGTAACTGAAGCAATTATATCCTATAGTCCACAAAAACAAGTTTGGTTACCAGAACCTGATAGATTTAGTATTAAAGATGCCAGAAAGGATTTTCCTGATCTTACCGAAGATGATATTTTTACAATTACTAATAACATACGTAAATGTAGAAATGAACATGATGAGAAGCGTGCAAAACATCTTGGTAGAAAGATAATTGGTAAATTTACTCAAGGTAGTTATTCGGTCATAAACGACACTGTACAAGATTGATTATGGACGATACTGAGTCAGATTTTATAACCAATGATACAACGGAGAAAAACACATTTATAAGCCGAAGTAATGCTTATTTATCGGATGGGACCAAACTAGGTACTATTGTGAGCTAAATTGAGGGCGATTCACCGCAGTTTACTCATTTAAGATCTTCAATATTAGCCTATGTTTCTATAAATCTACTGTCAATGATAAATAGATTTCCTCGTTACGCTGTTAGAGTCGCTACGGATTCATTTTATATAAACAAAAAATATAAGGATTTTTTAAATCCGCTACTCGGTAATGGTGAGTGAGGAACATGGAGGATAAAGCAAGAAAATATACTTAGTTATTCTGAATTTGCTGACGTTGAAATTAAGGAAATATATTACAGAAATAATAATCAAATATTAGAATCATTTGCACCATCTGTGTACGATCCTGTGGCTAGACATAAAACTGTTTATCTTAATGGGTGTGGAGGGTCAGGTAAAACAACTCGTGTGATTAAATTATTTATGAACAACAATTCAGATATGATCATTTTGACACCTACACATAAACTAGCCAGAGAGATAAAAGAACGAGGTGTAACAATTGCACTTATCATAGTTTTTTTAGATGGTGTGTAGATACATGGTCTTCTGAGCGAATGGGTGAGAAATATATACCTAAGTATATTATATGGGACGAAATAGACACGGTGTCGTAAGAAACACTAATAACATTCCTTGAATGGTTATTAACAAAAAACACGGCTTTGATTATGTGTGGTGATCATGGTCAACCACCGCCTTTTGTTGGACAGTCTCCACATGAATGGCTAAAGAATAACGTGGATTATTATGAAGAAATACATGATGATCATAGAGCTATTGATGAACCGCTGAAAGAGTTTAAAAGATTAATCAGGCTACAGCCAGATAAAATACAATGTGAAATAATGCGTGAAGTAATTCCAGAGACAACTTTGAATGATTTTTGGACTTTATGGAAACCCACTGATTTGATAGTCGCAAGTAGAAAGATAGTTCGTGATGAATTACAGAAGAAATTAATTACGTTACATAAAGAAAAGTTTTCACATCTACCTGTACCATTATGTTATCGCCCAGCAGACACTCGACGACAGAATATTGATGTTGAAATTCCTGGTGGAGACACTGAAAATGTCCGAGTACAAAATCTAGTATTGAATGACATTATTTTGGTAAATATTAATATAGTTGAAGGAGCATTGAATATGGATAAATCACCGTGGACGTTAGGATACGCTATAACGATTCATTCGTCACATGGATTAACTATATCTGATAAAAATATCTGGATTGTAGATGTCCGGATCGAGTGGTCAAATTTAGTATATCTTGCAGTATCTCGCGTCAGACGAATAACTCAACTACATAGGGTTATTATAGATTATGTGATAACTGAAGAAATTACTAATGAAGATGTTGTAATAAAGAAAAAATTATCGTCCTATAAAGAATGTGACCAAAAAAAAATAAACGTGACTTTGATATTGATACTGAATTTATTATAAAACTAAAACAATTACAGAATAATCACTGTGCAAGTTGTAACACAATGATGTTATGGCAAGATTCGAATAATAATCTACGACAATTTACCGTAGACAGAATAAATAGTGATCTTGGTCACACATATTGACCTGTCTTGAATGTAATCGACGTCGTGGCGCTAATTTACATAGTGAAGGTGGCGATAATTGTGTATCTGTAGGAATTACTTGCAATTGTTTACGCACAAATCCACGTTGAGGGGCAGTATAATCTAGTCTGTATATAGCAGGTCTTGCAGTGGATCTAACCACGCTAGAAATTGTATGTGTGGTCACACTCCAAATAGGGTCAGTAGCTCGTCTTTTGCCACCCTCCAACTCCCCTGGTTCGTATAAATATCTCACAATCACATTACCTAATACTGGTTGTTGACCTCGTTGTCCGTATTCATCGCTACGTGGTATATATTTTTTTGTTATTGCATTAGAAGGTTTCATGGAAGTTACACGAGTAATTTCATTATTTAATGCAGTTATCACACCTGGTAACCTTGAAACCCATTCATGAGATCTCTCACCGGACTTAAAGTCAGTAGATATTGCCTTCGCGTATTGATATCCAAATAACCGCTCAGCAAGTGTTCGATTAAATCGTTCAACAATTGCTTGATCACGATGAATTTCAGTATGCCCTCGTCTGATTGTAACGTTATGTTTTTTCATCAAAAATGATACTGCACCAAAAAATTCTTTACCAGGGTAATAGTTGTGGCCATTGTAGACCACCACGTTGATAAATTCGCTCAAACGCAGATGCAACTTCAATGATGTTTTTGTTGATAATGGTTCAGCTTCTTTATATCTACTTGCAATATCAACAACAGTCAATGCGTATTTGAACGTGCGTGACTTTCGTCCACGTGTTTTAATAGTATCGTGTGGTAAAAACAAAATATCTGCTTGATGAACTTCGTTAGGAACACTGACGTCAAAATGTGTGTATTGAATTTGTTTTGGTGGTGTTAAATAAATTTGCCATATTGCCTGTCGTGCTAACCAATTTGCAGCAACAAAATGTAAAATTATTGTGAAATAAATGTGAAACTTTTGCTGCTTTAGCAAGTTTAGTGATCGCTGCTTTACCTTTCCAATACCCTCTTGGGCTATAATAAATAGATTCCATTATAATAATTATACAATTAATTACCAGCCCCTAACATTATTTTACTTTTCATAGCGGGTTTTATTAGGAAACTAGCGAGTTTCTCTCTAGCAGATTTATTAGGTACAGAATTTAATGCATTAATCAATTTTACATCTGCAAAATGCCGTTGCTGCAAATCTTTACTTTTATAAGCAACGTCGTGAATATGACATGCTTGATCAATTTTATTTACTGGATGCTCTCCTGGTCTTGGTTGATCTTGCTCATCAAGTCGGATATCAAGTCGAGTTCCAGGACCACAATAATTATATCCAGGAAGGTGTTTCTCACCAACATATTTAGCCCATGGTAATCCGGGTAATTTTCCTAATGATGCGGCTATATCCCCACCTATATTTGTTGTCCCTGAATCAGACATGGAGATAAATTTATATTTTTTCGTGCCGCATTTTTTACATTCACCCGTTAATGCACGTCGTTTAGTTTTTGTTGTTTTTTTTTGTCAATCCAGTGGTGGGTGTAGATGATCTACATCGAAAACAATATAGACTCATGTTATTAATAATATGGATACAATAATTGATTTTTCGGCGACACGAAAACAAGAACCAGTAAAACACCATCCAGCATTACCAAATTCGATAAGGATGATTATGATAGGTCCATCTGGATCAGGCAAAACACAATTATTATTAAATTTAATAATGAGATGGATGAGATGGAACAAACTATATTTAATAGCACCTTCTGTAGATGATCAGCATTGTTACGAAGTACTTTAGGATTTTAACGAGAAAGCAAAATCAGTTAATAAAGACGGTGAAGATATTATTGGTTTTATCACAGATATAGATGAAGCCCCATCTGTAGATGACTTGGATGGATTCATTAATAATCTCGTAGTATATGATGATGTGATGTTGGACAAACAATCTAATCCAGCTAGAATATTTTCTCGAGATCGTCACAAAAACACAGATGTAATTTGTTACACAACGATATACACAGATACCTAATGTGATTAGAGATAACTAATATTTTGGTTGTGTTTAATGGAGTAGATAATTATACCCTGCAGAATATTTATTATACTTGGTGTTCAGGGGACATGGATATGAATAAATTTAAAAATTTCTTTTCTAAAGCACAATTAGTTCCGTTCGGATTTATAACAATAAATCTACATGACCTAAGATCCAGATATCGTATAGGTCTGGATAAAATCTTCGGTTAATCCCCTGACAAAGTTAGGAGCAGCAGGGAGGGTGAACCTCTACAAAATTTTGCTTGAGTCTTTAACAACAAAAAATAGTTTGATAAAGTCAGGAAAAAATAACAAGTGCATTACAGTCACTTACATGATGCATGTTCGTAGAATTTACACACTGCATATTAAACTAAAGTTTTGGTAAAGGTGTTAATAATAAGTATGCATACAATCAAGAAAAAAGAAAGTTATATTTAAATGAGTTTAGCTAGGAGTTGTATGATACCAGTGATATGTGTACCAGATGCTGTTGGGTTTTACCATTTTTCTTTAAGGTTACAAGATACTCAGAATGATTTATAAAAAATGAAATTGTCCAATTTATTCCTTGGTGGTCATGCACAGTTTGCACATTTTTACAATTTTCATATTTTCAACATCTTGTACCATGTGAACATATACTTTTTTTCTATAAAGACTACACTTAGTACTAGAATCAAAAAGATTTTAAGACGTCAAAAAATTATTTTTTTTATTTGCAACTGACACAAATGATTACCATTTTCAAAAAATGACATCATCTTAAAGGTGTAACAAACGTGATTAAATATATGATATATTTTGATGTTGTCGATAAAACAAAAATTATGAAAGATGAGTTTCTTCAACACATCATCAGATACATTCACATTCAACAAAATGTCTTGTTGAATTTCATTAAACAGACTCCTAAATTTTTAAGTAAATCAGTTTTGAGGCAGAAAGAGATCTGGGTCTCAAAATTTCATATTCAATACATGAAAATGAAAGAGAGAAAAAAAATGATGACAGACAAAGAAAGAATGGAAAAGAAAAGAACAGAATATGAAATGTTGATAGAAACATATCACATGACTGTGCTATCTGAGTTAGTATACTCCTATAAAAATTTTTTCAGTATGCAACACATGTAATAACACCTCATGACCTCACCAAATTGTCATGATGTCATGCAATGCAAAGGGGAAATAACCATGTCATCCAAATGCATTTCAGAGTGATTTTGCTATACATGTACTTTTCTCTGGTTCTGTCAAATGACATAAGTATTCATCATCATTACATTAAAAAAAAAATTCATAAATCCATGCTCAGTTTAAATAAAATTTATCCAACTCATTGAATAATTTTAATATTCATCATCATAAAATTAAAAAAAATTCTTAAATCCATGCTCAATTTAAATTAAATTTATCCAACTCATTGAATAATTTTAATCTTTTCTTCAACTAGGCTTACAAAAGATATAAATTATTTGAATCATTTAAAAAATTTCATACAAAATCAGCTCACATTTATTATTGTCTATTTTGTCTAATTTACAGTAACTTTTAAGGAAATTCAAGGCTTATCTAATTGCTGAAATTTTTTAACATCGATTGTCAAAAACTGGGTAAATTTTGTTATAACATAACAGGCAATTGAAATCTGAACTAGACCACATAACTAAGTTTAAATCAACATCTTATAAGAATTCATATTTGTACATATCTACCTGCATGAAAATTTTGGTTAGAAAATATTTGAAAATCTTGTTGCAACTGAAATTTGTGTACATGTGATATTTAACCCCCTCTCAGGGGCACCTGCAGCAGGAGAACAAATAACACTTTTCACAGATTTCACAGATGGTTTTACCACAATGGCATATCATAAATTTCCATGCAGAAGTTTAGGAGCTGTGAAATTGTGCAGACAAACTCTGAGTAGAACAATATTCCATGATTGATACTACAGCACTGGGAATATATATATATATATATATATATATATATATATATATATATATATATATATATATATATATATATATATATATTCCAGCATCAAGTATTTATTTACATACACCCTTTCAGGAAGGGTTGTTGCTCATGAAAATGTTCACCAAAACCTTATTCTATATTTTCCTCATTCGCTTATTATGTACATGTTAACAACCTGACTTTTAAAATTGGTTCATATATCCCATCATCCTACAGCCATCACATGCTTTCATCACAGTCGAGAGCCAAACAATGACAACAAATGAATATAAAATGAACTTAGAGAAATCATTTAGTTACTTCCCGTTCATTGACATGGTATTACTGATAAACTGTTATTTTTGTCTGTAATAATAAAAATAAGAAATACAAAGATAATAAAAATAATAACTATATCATTGTTCTTTTTTTGTGATATTCTTCTTCTTCTCATTAGCTAATGCTATCAGTCAAATGTTATCATGTGATAACACTTACAAAATTTAAGACAAATGCATTTTCCTAATAAAGGATCACACACTAAATAAGCACAACAAATATAAATTTTAGGACAAACTATAAATTAAACATCTTTGTAAAATAAAATTCCTTGAACATATATTATGCAACAGTTTACAATTCAAGAATTTAGAATTCAAGTGATCACAAAAAAATCAAGACATTTTTAATGCTCAAAACTTTTTGTCATATACAGAAAATATGACACCATATCATTCAGTTTATGCTGCCATGAGGGCCGACAAAAATAAAAGCATTTCAACTAACTTCATCCTGTATGAACACACACCAGCATACTCACAGTGCATAAGAAGCAACAAACAGCCTAAATCACAGTCTGACATCACTGAGAGGGACTGCACCAATTGTTGCATGGAACCGCTTATTGCACAATGGTTATTTTTTTTCCACTCTATGCATTATGTATATTTTTTAACATGCAAATAGTACTCATTATGTGGTAACTTTCTAATCTGCATGTAAAAGACATTGCTAAAAGTCAAGAATGGCAAATAACCGCGCGAAAAACCCAATGTTTTTCCATATGGTAACTGCTGCAGGAATGTAATGAACCCAGTAAACCTGGATTAATGACATTCATTAAGCAGACCCTGACTTTCCCACACATTAATGATAGATCTCGATATATGCTGTTTTTATAACAGGTATTAATTATTTATGTGAATATGGAACACACATCAGAATAACATCTATGCATGCCATACACAAGTATTTATACACTTTAGGGTAGTAGAAGTTTACACTCTATTTCTGCAGAAACAACAATCTTTCAAAAGGTCTGGATTTTGCTTTGGACACAAAAAACACAATCTAATACCAAACAACCCATGGGACTTTTTTGAAGAGCATAACATGAAGATGCTCAAAGTATATTTGAACTATACAAATTAGATGCAACCATGTCTCAATTAACATGAGCTAAATTGAACATTGTTATCAGACTAATTAATAAATAATAATTAATAAGTAGACAAAAATTAATAGTAATTAAAGTAAACAATAAACTAAATAAAATTCCATCTAAAATCTTGACTCAAAAGCTTTGATAAAACAAGAAACATAACACAAAACTTTGACATTTAAATTAAGAAAAAAAAGGGAAGCTGAGTTTGAAATAAGGATTAATTTGGATTTCTAACTGTACAATCTGGTAAAAATTAAATCAATGGAGAGACAAAATTTAGATTAAATAAACAAATACATAATTAATAAACCAACATTATTCATAACATAAACAACTTAACATTGTGGATGCCACCAATGGCGCATGAGAAGTGACAACAATTTTTTTTTCCAAATATGTTTTAAAAGTGAGAGACTATAATTTAATAGATCCATAAGTAAACAAACTTCAAACTAAAAAATGAGAAAGACTTACTAATTATTCTTTTCTGTCTTTTCTATTAGACTAATTGACAAACATTGTTTCAAATGCAAAATAGGAATAGTTCACGATTCAATCTTTTTAAATCACTACACATGCCATAGCATTTGCACATCTGAATGATCACTATGCAAGACAACTAAAACATCGTCACAATAACTTTTAATTCCTCCAGAGAACACATTTATTTTAAATAATCTCTCTCTCGTACCACTATTTAGACATAATCAAATGCCAGTTAAGACTTAAGCATACAACATTCTAATTTTCTCCTTGTAGATGTACAACCTGCACTTTCTGTACATTAGTCAATATTCACACACATATTCATCAATGGACAAGTGTCAGTACAAGTGTAGGTTACTTCAAGGGAAGTAACTTGTCTGCTATTATACAAATGAATAGAAAAAGAACCAAAAGTGGTATCATTTACTAAAATGATGAAATATAAAAAAAAATAAACCAAAAAACCAAAGAGGAATGCACCTCTTGGAACTGTTGCTACAACAGAAAAGTTTCAGAAATGTATGTATATTTGAGACAAAATGGCCTTTCAAATAACCTGAATGCAAATTTCATATCATGTAACAAGCCACTATATCCCAAATTTCCCCTAAAATGATAGAGGAAGAACATGTTATATCAAATATAAAGAACAAGTTTACAATAAGTGATACAATAATGAGTCCATAAGCCTTCTTTACACCATCCTATTGGATCATGATATTGTGTTTCCAATGATAGTAGTGGGGATCAAAATGAATGGTTGAATCCAATTACATTGTAACATAAAATAATATCTGCTGGGGTTACCGCAATATTTAAAAAAGCAATTCCATGACTTTTCCATAACTTTTCAACGACTGTTTTACCAAATTCAAGAATATAATGTGTAAATTTGTGACGTCTTAATACTTACCTAACAAAAAAATTTAACAGATAAATTTAACACAAAAGCATTTTAAATCAATTGTAATCTTTTTCTTTTGAATGCTTCAAGTACAATGATTTTGAATGACAGCAAGATCCCTAGATGTAGTAAGACTGTGAATTATCAGGGGAGCCTACTCTAACAAATTCATTATCAAAGTTATGTAGGTCAGTAAAACTTTTGTGGTGGTGAATGAAAATGCAACCAGATAACATAAAATAACCAAATTCCAAAATTTGTCCAAAACTATGAAAGACTTATGAAAATTTCAAAACTTTTCAAGGCCCTTGACATTCCTTTCTGTAATTTACAAAATTTCACAGGATTTAAATGATTGCAAGAACCCTGAACAAGAACTGTAACACCTTCAAAATTATGATTCATGCATTATTAAACCTAAAATAAAAACCTTGACTTTGAGATAATATATTTAGTTATTGTCCATGGGGAATATGCAACTAATTGACCAAGTTCACTATATTGTTTAGAAAGATCAAATGGATCTTTTTTGTATGTTAGATCTATCTCATAACCATTCTACCTGCTTTAAAAACATACTTTTTAAAATCAAAGTCAACCAAAATCCTCACACACATTTCAGATAAATAAACATTAAGTCTGAAAATTAAATGCCAACATTTTTCTACAAATGCACTGTTATCAAAATATTAAATGTAGGTCATGGTGAACTGTATTCTGAGCATTAATGGCATGCTTTTGATTTTTGGTAATAAATACATACATATAAATTATTTACAAATTAAATTTTTTTTAATCAAAATGAAATGAGGATTTCAAAATCGAAAAAAATGCTTCACCTATGTAATGTTGAAGTACCAAGTTTCTTTTTTAACAAAAAAGACTAGTCAGTCTTAATTGAAATGTTATGGGCATCTGATTATGAAAAATACTGGAAATCTTAAGATTATCTGAGGACACACATTTCAAATGGGAATGAAATATTATATGGGTACCACAACCAAATATACTCACAAATGAAATCCAACAGCAAACAACATAGCCCTGGTATTATGTCACAGAATGCACTATCAGATTAGTGTCTATGTTGTTTTTTTCTACTTATTAGTCCAAGCAATGTTCATAGATCCATATCAGCTGGCACATTATTGGATGACAGATCTATGTCTACGCAAATTGAAGTTGAACTTAACTAAAAAGTGAATATAAATGGTATCTCCATTAGTGAACAGTATGTGAAAGAACCAAAAGTGTTCTCAAATAAAAACTGACACTTCTAAAATAATTCCTAATAAAACATTTTATAAGCAGTGAAAATTGTCAAAGTGTTATACATTTTGTAACGACAAAAGAAGAGATCCACACCCACGTTGCTTATATTTAACTCAACTTTCTCTCTGGACATGTTTTAAAAAGTGTGAAATGATATAAATGCCTGGAATGTTAACTTTGTGACTTATTCATATATTTTTACAATTACAGAAAGGTATTACAAAGCCCATGTAAAAACAAATATACTGTTGACCTTAAATAATACCTTGAAAAAAAGATTATCTGTCCATGTGAAACACATTTTTGCATTTTCTACATTGCAATAATTCGCTATAAAATTATCATACTGATGCATTTACGAAATGGAATAATAATATAAAATCTGCAGCTGAGGCTGATTGACTTCTTGTGACATCATGTCAAAACAGACATGTCATTGACATCATGTCAAAACAGACATGTTATTGACATCATGTCAAAACAGATGTCATTGACATCATGTCAAAACAGACATGTCATTGACATCATGTCAAAACAGATTGATGTCATTCACTTCAATTAGAAATGTCAAAATACAACAGCTAAGTATTCTTAGTCTATGCAAAATACTATATACTACACTGCATAGTATATCTCTAAATATTTTCTATCATCAGTTAGTTTTATAAGTAATATGAAAAATAAATTGTTTACTTCATTTCAAACTGCCTGACTGGACTGTAACTTTTTATGCAATATTGGTTTGTTAAAGAGTAGATTAAACTTCGTCTATTGATTTAGACATTAGTCTATTGATTTAGACATTAGTCTATTGATTTAGAAATCTGCTTTTTCCCAACACTGTACTTTGTTACAACTTCATGTCAAACACCCAGTTAGTCAATTTTTTTTCAAAATTTAAAATTTTCATTTTTTTTTTACAAAATGGAGAAGTAAATATTTTGAGCAAAATATTTTGTCGGAGAATATTTTAACTAATCATAAATAGACAAGGGGAAGAAACTCTTACCTATTACCTCCCCTTATATCAGGATTGTTATCATTTATCAAATTAAGGTAAGGATGCTGAATTTGCAGGGGAATTGGAGAAGGGTTTAACAGTAATGTGATCAGGTAAGTAATTTACTGACATTTACTTTTTCATTTCCTGATCACATTCACGTCAAGAAAATAGATAGGAGTAGGAAATAAAAATCCGAACATTTACCATCAGCATTCTTTGAGAAAAGGCTGTCTGAACTCCCTTTAAAGAAGGATGAAACTGCTCTCCTAATATGAAGAGCGCCAATTTGACAGTCATGTGACATGTGCCATTCAGATAAGAAGAAATGATTCATAATTTCCTCCCAGAAGAAAAAGAATCCAGTGTAAACATGAAATCCATGCCTGTTAGCTTGATCCCAATTTTAAAATGGTTTAAAGGTCATCTTCACGGTGGCAAAATGACACACCAACATGAAATCCATGCCTGTTAGCTTGATCCCAATTTTAAAATGGTTTAAAGGTCATCTTCACGGTGGCAAAATGACACACCAACATGAAATCCATGCCTGTTAGCTTGATCCCAATTTTAAAATGGTTTATTGCCACTCTTCACGGTGGCAAAATGACACACCAGATTCAGTTCTTGTACCTGTCAACCTGGGTCAAAAAGATAACAACTCGCGACAGTTGACATGTATGGCAGTAAACTGCTTCTGTTGTATCTGTCAGTTGATGCCACTAAAACACTTGTGTGTTCCTTAGTACTTTCAAGACTGGATTATTTAAGACAATTCTGTCTAGCTCTTCTCAATATTTACTTTACAAACTTCAAAAGTTCAAAACACTGCTGCTCGGATCATCCTTAGAGTACCATGATCATAATTTTTGTGGTGTTTTTTTGTAAACATTTCAGTATATGTACTTTTTATTCTTTTTAAGCGTTGACAAATGTAAAGCATTTAGAGCTTCTAAATATTAGGCATTATATAAAGTCATCATTATTATTATTATTATATCTGTATTTGAATGCAAAAATATCTTAGATGGCTCTGATGTGAGGGCTTGAGTGGTTACATCCATTTTTCCTGCTTTAAATGGATAAAACAATATTGTCTGGGACTCGTGACTATTCTCTCGGCATTTCAAGTAACGCTTGAAAACAAAAACAAGGTCTTACATTGTTGCCACTCTTGATGTTTTCATGGAGGGGAGAGAATGAACTAAATCGAAGGGATCTGTGTGAAGTTGGATGCCTCAAATCATTCTTATAATGTGGAAGAATATTTTGAAGTTGAAAAGATGGAGGAAGAGGTAAGAAGAGATGGAGGGGAACTTCTGGCACTGCATGTTTCCACACTAAGATACGGCAATAAAAAGGCAGCAAATGGCATGGAGCATAAAGCAAAGAAGCTTTAGAGATTATGAATACGAAACTAGCTTGATATGTATTAATCTGAGAATAGTTGAAGTCATAAGGATCTTGGTCACAGAATGATGTACTGCCCTGTTTAAGAATTTGACCTTGTGGGCAGGTAATTCCCATGCATGCTCATTTCCAATGTTTGGCTGGAAGGCCAGAAGGAAGGTTTGAAAAGGTCAGCAAACTGAAACTGATTCATTGGATTGGCTGGAAGACCAGAAGGAAGGTAGAATAAAAAGTCAGCCAACTGAAACCGAATCATCTGATTGGATGGAATGCCAGAAGAAAGGTGGAATAAAAGGTCAGCCAACTGAATCATCTGATTGGATGAAAGGCCAAAAGAAAGGTTATAA
The DNA here is from genome assembly GCA_016746295.1 of Potamilus streckersoni. Classification (NCBI taxonomy): domain Eukaryota; kingdom Metazoa; phylum Mollusca; class Bivalvia; order Unionida; family Unionidae; genus Potamilus; species Potamilus streckersoni. The sequence continues at coordinate 1,079,997 of JAEAOA010002224.1, read as the reverse complement.
AAACTGAATGTCCTGATTGGTTGGAAGGAGAGAAGGAAGGAAGTAAGGAATGTCAAAAGGCCAACTCAGTGTTCTCCTGGATAGCCAGCTGTCTTGCAAAATGGACTGATGAATTATACCAGTCAAAATAAGGTTCTGTATACAATGGGATGGATGGTCAGTATGCAACATGGTACACTGACCAGACTGGTCATCCATCTTCTGGATGCACTGCCCACTGGAGGTCTGGACTTTATAGTCAGTAACTGGGGCAGTGGCATGTGATGAAGGTTGGTAAGAAAAATCATCCTGCCATTCCCAATGCACCCCAATGTAAAGACACAGTGTCAATATTGATTCTAGTTACATTAGAGTGATATTGAAAATATATTTCCATTACTACCCATATTGCCAATCTCTATATGTGACAGGAATTTTTAGAAGGAATGGAGCAAATGGAATGTCCCCAACTATTTTCACAACAAAAACGACTTTTGGGATGTATGCCTGAAATACTGCCCTTCAATTACTTTTTGTGCATCTCTTGCCTGTGGTCTCTTCCTCAGAACCAAAGATCAAGTTCTGCTTATACAGACTTAGTTTCATGTTTTCATGCTCATCCTTGTCAACCTTGAACTTTTTGCATTTTCAAGTTGCCATGATATTTTGACAAAAGAAAACAATAAATGACAAAAGAAAAACAACCCCTCAATACTTTAAACAAATAACAACAGCACCCATAAAAACACAAATAAAGTGTTACAGTACAAAGTACTTCCTGAATGTATGCAGCTGACTTAAAAAGTCAGAAAAACTAATTCCACAACCAAGAGCATTAGCAAGTAAACACAATAGGTATCAGTTTCTTCACTATGTCTTTAAGTAGTTCAGACGGGAAAGACAAAATCTGAATCTTTCTGGTACTGGGTTGGTTTGAAAAGGAATGGACCATTTTTCCTAACATTAATATCGCCAGGGAATGTATATGATGCAGAAATCTGTATACTGATCATAAATAAGCTACCCTCCCTATTAACCCTCCTTTGATCTATATTTTCTTAATTTTATTAATGTCTAAACTAGGAATGCTTTCAAAGATAAACACAACATCTTAGCAAGTGGAACATACATCCTTCATTATCAATCAACTCTATCTCAATATGAAAAGCTGTTTTTTTTTCTCACTTGCAATGTTGAATTTGCTTTTTCATTTTATGTCTCCCAAATCTTGACCCTGTGTTTCCCTCAAACAGATTTGTATCCCTTTAAAAAAAAAATCAAGGGGATAAAAACTGAAAGACGACAGTCAATATCAATTTTTAAACGATGTACCTGGCAATAAAAACATTTAAGATATGTGATAGTCGGTTAATTTTCAAAGTAAAGTGTTTGATTGCATTTAGTGGAGCACATTTTCAATGTTAATCTTGTCCTTAAAGAAGAGGAAGATTTAATTTAGTTTAAGCTTGAAATAATGACGAATGAGACAAAATTTATGCAAATACACAATTTATCATTTTTAAAAAGTTTTTTGTTTTGGGAAGAAAATAAAATTCTGAAATCAGATTTTTTTTTTAGCAAATGCATATATATATATATATATATATATATATATATATATATATATATATATATATATATATATATATATATATATATATATATATATATATACATATATATATATATATATATATATATATATAAATATATATATATATATATATATATATATATATATATATATATATATATATATATATATGAGTATACACTAAAGCTAAATGAGCACAGGATCTAGAAGGGAATATTCCCTTTGTGCAACTTATTTCAGCCTAACCATATAGTGCAACAAGTTAATGTTTTCTTAAGTTAGTTTAGTTGAGCAAATGGTAAAACTTCTATTGCAATAAGCATTCAGAAGAATAGAAAGCATGTCAGTACTGTGCAGACCACAAACTTAAGGTAGCAAAACTGTTCAAGCAAATAATATTACTTATAGAATTAATAATTTAATTCATAATTCATTAATAATATAATTTGTAATTAATTATTAATTAATTAATAATTTAATTTATAATGAATTGATAATGAATATTGCATTATATGCTATTATTTTTCTTTGCTCTTCTAAAATGCTGTGTGTCCCCCATATATGGAGCATTGGGTACCAAATTTCCCTTACCCTTGCCACTCTGCTCTTTCGTAGAAATAATGTCATGGATCCTAATCTGATAATGCGATGGTAGATCTGTTTCCAAATTGGTTCCTCACTATGAATAATATAATAATTTATAAAGTTGTAAACATATATTACAAAACAAAATCAACTCAATTAAAAATTAATGAAATTAATGCTTAAACATAAGACCACCAGTAATTCAAATTATTTGATATTATCCAGCTTTCAGAATATCAAAAAACTGAGACCCAACACAGACTGGTCACAAGCATATAATTTTACTTCATTTAAGCTGCTTGTGCTAGCCATGCATAACAGCCATACATATGTATACATAAAAATCCAAAATGGAAGGAATGGATTAAGTATGGGTACATAAAGTCATACTGACAGGATTATGTATGGATACATTAAGTCATATAATGGGTATGTGTAGGTACATGAAATGATATGATGGGAGAATGTACAGGTACAAGAAATAATATGACAGGATTATTAAAATCATATGATGGATGTATATATAGGTAAATGGTAGGATATTTGGGTTCATGAAATGATATGAAAGGAGTATGTATGTGTGCATTAAATCATATGATGGGAGTATGTATGGGTGCAATAAATCATATGACAGGAGTATGTATGGGTGCATTAAATCATATGACTGGAGTATGTATGGGTGCAATAAATCATATGACAGGAGTATGTATGGGTGCATTAAATCATATGATGGAAGTATATATAGGTACATGGTAGGATATTTGGGTACATGAAATGATATGACAGGAGTATGTATGGGTGCATTAAATCATATTATGGGAGTATGTAAGGGTGCAATAAATCATATGACAGGAGTATGTATGGGTGCAGTAAATCATATGACTGGAGTATGTATGGGTGCAATAAATCATATGACAGGAGTATGTATGGGTGCATTAAATCATATGACTGGAGTATGTATGGGTGCACTAAATCATATGACAGGAGTATGTATGGGTGCATTAAATCATATGACTGGAGTATGTATGGGTGCACTAAATCATATGACAGGAGTATGTATGGGTAAATGACATCATATGGCTATCTTGTCATAGCCAGCAAATTCTTACATAAAGTACAATTATATGTATAACCAAACAACACATCAAATTCTGTGCATCCGAAAAAAAAAGCAAATTTATCCTAGACTGGACAATTTATATTCCAACATTCTTCAGTTGATTGATCATGTACAAAGATTCTAATTTTTGCATAAGATAACATTTTATCAAATTATTTTGTAAAATATTACAAGACAAGATATCTATCTACCCTACAAATGCATATTACAAGATCAAGTACAGTAGCATATATTTCTCAAAATGAGCCTTCATCACATAAAAAAGAAATAATCTTTTTCCTGACAAATAATACTATGGATAAAATACAGTATCATCACATTTTAAAAGACTGTGAAAATCAAATATACACATATCTCATTGTAAGGATTAATTGTTTCAAATATAAAATTTGTTCATATTATATATATATATATATATATATATATATATATATATATATATATATATATATATATATATATATATGCACACACACATACACACATATAAGGTACAGTACCTGTGAATGTGTAGAAACTTTAGCCTCTTTACCAGTAAAAAATCATGACCATATGATGAATGCTAAAACAAATAGCATTAAGGGCAGGAAGGAACATTTATGAATCCAGGGATTGATGGTTCAAGCCCAAAGAGCAGTGATGCCTTACTCGACTAGAAATGTGTTCATGGAACATGGACGTCCCAACAAAGAGCCTGAAAATAAACCTTAACTGAGGTGTAATGGAGAGATGATGATAACACTATGTGTTCCTATAACAGTTGTTCTGGGGCAAAAAAACTGATTCACTAGATTTACAAGAACAAACAAAGACCTATATTACTATAGATAAAGATTGTGACTCATTTACAAAACACTCTCCAGCTGAGATCATACCACAGTGTCAGACACATTTATGTTCTATTTTACTTATAAACATTTTGAGTAATATAGTACAATGATTATCCAACAATATTGTCAAGTACAAAAAATTCTTCAAACATTGTGACCAAGGTAAACTATATTATAATTAAGGATAAATACGCACAATTAAAAAGTAAATAATGTAATATGGTTGACGCACATTACAATATTTAATAAAATATATGCAAATTCAATTGATTTTATTCATTATTTTGTATTTTATACATAATTTATATCCAATACTTTACAATTACATTCATTGAATTCATTGTTTATGAAATAAATTCAAATTATATTTGAAATTTTTAATTTACATTTAATACCCACTGAGCATGTTCAACTAAAAAATTAATTTAGGCTTCTAAATATTAATAAACTTTATTTTTTAGAATACTACAATTTGTGCCCAATATATATATATATATATATATATATATATATATATATATATATATATATATATATATATATATATATATATATATAAATAATATACTGAGTAGAATTCAGTATAGTTAATATATAAGTATATATACATTATGCATGGTTGGTTGAGTTCACACCTTTTGCTAAAACATAAATTAAATATTTTGACCTAATGTGAAGCCAGAGGATTCAAATTTGTTTCCAAGTGTTCCAGCTGTTTTTTTTATTTTGCTACCCATTTTTTGTCATTATTATTATTACATAACTGACCAGTTAATTAACAATTAAATGTGGACTACACCACAATTTAGAATGTTTTGAAATACTGTTACAACAGACTGCCTTTTTTCTAAACAAAGGGAGATAAATCAGGTAAAAACTAGCTATCAGAAACATTAATTGGATGCTTGTTTTTCCAATAGCTTTGAAATCCTCAAGTACTATATGTAAACTGGATACTTATTGCTGCTTGAGATCATGTATACTGCCCAAATTCTTTTCTTCAAAAATGTCTAGCAAATATTTCTTGTTTTTTTTCTTTTTCAAATACCTGTTACAAATGCCTGTGACACTGAGAATCGAAGCTTTGTGTCATTTTGGTTTATGTCAATAGCAGATTATTTTTTTCTAAAGCTCTGAAAGAAGCGTGACAGCTTTCCATTTCCATGGCTAAGACTTGGGCTGGGTGGGGGAGGTTTTGTCTCTGGAATGTCTACTCTGTATGTGGAATGATTCAAGGGTGATTCAGGGGATGTTGATGGTGGGGGGATGTTCTCTTCGAGGTCGGCAAGATTACTTGAGGCTGTGCGGCTTCTGGTTATCTTGGAACAGAATTTGCGAGCAAGTGTCACATTTTGATTACTTGAACTTGACTGGTTGAGCGGCGCTTTTAATCGAATACTCCTCCTTTTGCTATCTGACTGCAACAGGCAAAAATTACAAAGTAAAAATAAAAGGTGCATAATTATCTATATACATTAGGAATCCTTTTTTAAAGACCAATGAAAATCAGAATCTTAATTCATACAGATTCGCAAGCTATAATATAATTTAAACTTGCACAGAATTTTTAAAGAAAATAATTCTTGTTATTACATGTAGAAGTGCAAGAGGATTGTTCATTAGCCTGTCAAGCTCAGCTTGTCGTACAGCAGGATCAGCAATTTGTCTTACAATTTCGTTTACAATTTTTACAGTTTCTTTTTTCGATCTTTCTCCAAGTAAACCTAACAAATCTTTTACTTTCATTTCTGCTAGTTCTTCCACATCTTACAATATATATATATATATATATATATATATAAAAAATATATATATAAAATTTAAACTTGCAACAAATTTTGAAAGAAAATCATCGACCTTTTATTAAGTAGGTTAAGGTTGCTGACACAACTATATTTCAGTTGTACAAGACAATCTTAAAGTAAAGCACTGCTACATGAAAATTCAGGTTGCATGGTAATGTATTACAGCCAAAAGAATTATCATAAAAAAAGTTAAAGACAGGTATTCTGATAACATAGAAGTACACATAAATATTGGTACAACACTTTTCTTAAAATAGATACTGACACAAAGGCATAATTTTTTTCAAGAAACAAAAATCAAAGTATCTTAAAACATTACACACTTCCAAACCAAAGGGATACCTATGCAAATACGATGTAACTGAAATGCAAAGCTTTAAATCATTAACCCCTAGCACTGCGTTTATGGGGCAGGAGGAGGTAGCCTACTTCTGAGCTTTGTAGCATTAAGGACATGTGCAACACAATAACGTGGGTGGTATTATAGAAAGGTAGACAGATGTAGCTTTATGATGGTACCAAATAATATGGATGTTCTAGTTGCACTACAAAATACAGAGGGAAAAACATCACTTTTTGGACCAGAGTTTTTCCAGCCAAAATTCTCTTAAGCTCGTGATTTGGTTTTGTGTCTGGATTTTAGACTTTTTGGCTTCAGAACAAAGACAGACCAGTCTGAATTGCACAAAGACATGTGAACCTTTGCAAAAATTAGGATAAGATGGGCATTTAGAATGTAGAGTGGTCTCGACATGAAAATGATGGGTCTGTTTAGAAAAAAAAAAGTCTAGTTTTTACCCTTCTGCTTCTGTCCATGAAGTAGTGGTACTAATGTTAGTACTAAGTCCATGAAGTAGTGGTACTAATGTTAGTACTAAGTCCATGAAGTAGGGGTACTAATGTTAGTACTAAGTCCATGAAGTAGGGGTACTAATGTTAGTATGAAGTCCATGAAGTAGGGGTACTAATGTTAGTACTAAGTCCATGAAGTAGGGGTACTAATGTTAGTACTAAGTCAAACAGGGACTTTAATTCTGTATAATACTAGCAAAAAATGTTGAAAATCAAACTTGACCTAATGCAAACCATGTTCCAAATCAGGAATCATGAACTTCTTGAAAATGTAATGAGCATGCACAAAATTTGTGATGGGATGTTACACAATTGAATGTGGTGTGATGTGACATTATTGGATGTGATGGGATGAGATGGGTTAGACAAAAAATACATCATGCCTCTACATGGTTGTTGTTGTTGTTGTGGGGCTTATGATCATTTTTCAGCACATGATAGGCTATACATGGTGTCCAAAATTAATGGTGGGGAAAGAAACCAAAAATCTGCAGAAACAACCACCAACCCACGAGAATCTACTGGCAAGCTTTCTCACATATTCACATTAGACTCGAACCCACACAGACGGAGGTGAGATGGCAGTGATCCTTAACGGAGAGCACTTTAGACCACTCGGCCACTCAGAACAACCCGCCTCTACATGGATATCAGAACATAAAAAAATACTCGTACCAAGATGAAACTTACATGAACTGACATCATATCCTGATCAAAGTCCACCATATCTCGGTTTACTAGGACAAATCTCCCAGTGGTTTTCCATTCTACCTGAGCCTGGTATACATTTTCATCAGCTGCCAGGATTCGCCGATAAATCCGTTCCACACTGTCTCGTTTGCCTTTTGCTCCACTCAACTGACTGTCCAACCCAAAGTCAAGTTCCTCCACCAAGAAGAAGTTACGAGGGTCTTCTTTGTCAGAACGATGAGCCTTCATCATTGCCTGCAAAACAACAGATCTCTTCAGAGAAAATAATAATAAAAATCAGCCATAAATGTGTCCATATAACATTGATGCTCCTGCCAGTGTGGTTCAGTTAAGAAAATCTTGCTTAAACATACAAAAGCAGCAAACTTCCAAGTCAAACAGGGGCCAGAACTTAAGCAAATGTATAGAAAAATGGTGAAAATAGAAATGCTATCTAGAATTCCCAAGTATTTTGACTCATAAAAATTTTGTTTCCATTCAGATAGAAGTTGACCTTGACCCATTAACATAATGCCTCATATGAAATTTGGTTTCAATGAATGATGGAATTTGACCTTGACCTATGAAGATAAAGCCTCTAATCAAATTTGAATTTAATCAGTGATGGAAAATGACTTTGACCTATTTAAAAAAATCTCGCATCAAATTTGGTTTCAATCCAAGATGCAAATTGGCTTGAGCTAATAACATAAAGCCTCACATCCAACATGGTTTCAACGAATAATGGAAACTGACCTTGACCTATTAGTATAAAGCCTCATATCCAATTTGGTTTCAATCCATGATGTAAGTTGACCTTGACCTATTAGCATAATGCCCCATACCAAATTTGGCTTTTCAAACATTATTAGACTGACAGCAGTTGCAGGATGCAAGCAGTGGACAGACATGTTTAACACTGTTATGTTTGCTCCATTAACATATGGTATGGAAATAAGATTTAAAAAATGCAGCTTGACTGTTCTAGCTGGTTGATTATATACAGTTCAAGCACTTTTGCCTGCTTAAAACTGTTTGGGTTTTTTCATGGCCATATTTTTCATGTGGAAAGGAACATATATCAGTGACAGCAATGCTTTTATAATAAATAATAGAGACAATCAAACAATGTTTAAAGACTGCCAGACTTCCTTACCTAGAAACACAAACCACCTTGGGTGTCAAAATAAGCATATCTTTGAAAGCAGCTAGCATTACAAATTTAAGTTTATAATTTTTTCTCTTCAGTCTTATCACCATGATGTATGCAGTTTATAGCAATGTCAAGCACTGGGGCATCATGCCTCAGACATGTAATATCATGTCCCACCCAGTCTCTTTGTCCTGACACCAGGCTGACTAATCATAACACTAACCTCTTAATGCTGAGAGCCAAGCAAGGCAGCTGTAAGTACCACTTTTATAAATCTTTGGTATGACTCAGCCAGGGTTGGAACCCACAACCTCCCACATCTGAAGCTGATGCTCTAACTATTGAGGCAACCAGAGCATTGATTTTCATCAAAAGAAAGTGTACATTCCTCAAATGATTAACCATATACACACGCTTATAAGTTGAATCAAACTGCAACAACAAAGATGGATAATGTGCCTACAGATCAGAATCTATGTTGTTCATTTTACTGATTCAGGGTTCCTGCAGACTTAACAAAAACAAATTCCATGACTTTTCCAAAACTATTCCAGGGCCATTTCATAAAACTCAAGGACCGTGCTATCTTGCATGGTCAAGTAAATGAACATAAAGAATGACATCTTTCAATCTAAAATAACAAATAAGTTAACAAATATTTTTAATATGTACATTTTAAATTTAAATGGGTTAGCACACATTGTTTTTATGTTGTAATTCATGTTATAATCCAATTATGAATGTAATCTTTGTATGTGTTCCTATTGACAATATTTACAAAACACATTACTTTCCAGTTGCTTTCTTTTATTTATTGAACTACACCGGAAATCATGTGATACTTCCATTAAGGGAACTTACTCTTGTTATATGAATTGAAACCATTTATCGATTGTAATTTTACCATTTTATTTAATCTGTTCATGTTGCTCTATGAAATTTGTAGTAATTAATTTCTTTAACTCTACTGTCACAAATTCCATGACTTTTCTAAAACTTTGCAAGGTTTTAACAAATTCCATAGCTTTTCAAGGCCCTTGAAATTTATTTTTTAAATTCCAAAACTTTTCCAGGATTCCATGACCTGCAGGAACCCTGCTGATTATATTTCTAACAAACCCAGATCTGCCAGTGCATTATGTGACAGATGATCTTGGTCTGTGTAGTTTGCAGATGGAGTCAACTTATAAGCGAGAATTGACACTTTATGGACGGATCTCTTCTCTTTACGAAGTTTACATGCACTTCTATTTATACATCCAGACTGACTTGTGTAAAATCATACAGTGGTTTATCATTATAAGAATGAAAAATTTATAAAAAAAATATTTATGTCTGTATGAGTGAAATTTCTGAGTCAACAGACCATCCTGACTCATTCAGCTATAATGTCCTAACTAATGATAAACTACAATGACTGATTAAGCCATAATGCTCTAACTAATGACACACTATAACAACTCACTGAGCCATACTGCCCTAACTAATGAAACACTATAATGACTCATTAATCTGCAAATGCCCTAACTAATGATTCAATATAAAGACTCATTGAGCCATATTGCTCTAATGATACACTATAATGACTCACTGTGCCATAATACCCTAATTAATGATACACTATAATACTCATCAAACCATAATGCCCTCACTAACTAATGATACTCTGTAATGAAAGCAGTATTGCCCTACCTAATGATACACTATAATGACTCATTGAGCAGTAATGACCTAACTAATGATACACTATAATGACTCATTAAACAGTAATGTCATAACCAATGATTCACTATAATGACTCACTGAGCAGTAATGACCTAACTAATGATACACTAAAATGACTCATTGAAAAGTAATGCCATAACCAATTATTCACTATAATGACTCATTGAGCAGTAATGACCTAACTAATGATACACTATAATCACTCAATGAACAGTAATGCCATAACCAATGATACACTATAATGACTCATTGAGCAGTAAATACCTAGCTAATGATACACTATAATGACTCATTGAACAGTAATGCCATAACTAATGATAAACTATAATGACTCACTGAGTGGTTTTTCTACTGTATAAGCACTGTTTTAAGGTTTTGCCATATGCAAGCTGTACTTGATAGCAGATTAGTATCTATGTAATTAATCTGAAAAGCCTTTAATCCTAACATCCAATCCTTTAATCCTAAAATCTAATCCTTTAATCCTAAGATGCAATCTTATGTGATAGACTAAAATTGGTAAAGTCATTGCTGCCAAGTCAAAAACAGTAAATGCTGCTAGAGGTCTAAAACTTGAGGCACAGTTTAAAACTGTGAGCTTACTTTATCTTTTGGTCAAGTGAGGAAGGCTTGATGCACAATGATTCAGTTTCATACATGAAGTAAATCTACAGAAATTCGGACATGATGGCTAACCTGTGTGATGATATCCTGAGCAGTGCTTGAAGTGGGAGCCTTGAAAACGGTGTATGGCTGATCGGGGGACACGTTGTACACACAGACCAGGAACATGTTCTCATCATGATCCCAGTCTCCAGTCGAGCTGTCAGTTGACACTTTCTTCTGAAATGATACAATATTGTGAATTATTTACTGTTTATTGTATCAATTTCCATGTTTTTGGAGAAAAAACACATTTTTGGAATGTGTAAAATCTAATTGCATTCAATCCAGATCCAAATGCATAGATCCAGATTTGCAACTGCCTAGTATGCCGTCGGCTCTAAGTCTATGTAGTTTATTGGAATTAAACAACACAGACCCTGAACTGCTAGCACATAATCATATGGGGTCTGTTTTCACAACTGGACCCAATTTGTACATGAGTATATATAGTACTTAAATTGGAAGAAAAAAAACAACCAAAACCCCAACAAAAATTGCTACCCCAACTCCCATCAACAGCGTTCAAAGTTACAAGTTAAGCCCTAATTTATTTCTTGTAAATTCTTTGCATTAAAAGCAAATGAAACATACCCGAAGTGGTGAAACAATGAGCAAGAAAAATGGTTTGCCCAATGTACCCAAGGTAACGGGGTATGTAACTACATGGCGACAGACAAGGCCAATGCAAGATACTTGTGAGAAGACAGATGTAACACACCTGTGACATGGCAGATGCAACATACTTGTGGCAATACAGATGTAACATACCTGTGACAAGGCAAATGTAACATACCTGTTACACAGCAGATGCAGGAAAGTTGTCACAAATTAGGTGCAACATATATGTGACAGGACATAAACTGCTATTAGTACCATTTTTAAAAGTCTCTGGTATGACTTGGTCAAAGTTTGGATCCCCAACCTCAAGCATCCAAGGCAGATGCTCTAACCACTAGGCTACTGGATCAGTCTTTGCTATTAGGTATATTGAGGAAACTTGGTAGAACAAGCACCAACCACTGCACAACTGTAACTATGACTGAACCAGGACAGCATATGTATAAACTGAATGCATTAACACTACAGTATCCAATTTGCAAATTCTTAATATTAACAAGAGATTTACAAAGAAGCATAAAATATTTGTCAGTTTACTGTTGTCTTCAATACAAATGAACTTTATCTGCCTACACCATATATACTGTACTTGCTTACACATTGAGTCTAACTGCAAACAACATAGACTCTTATCTGCTGGCTAGCAGATCAGGGTTTATGTTATTTATTTTACTGATTACTCCTAACAATCTACATAGATCCAGATCTCCTGGCACAATATGCAACAGCTAATCTGTGCTTTTTGCAGACAGACCTGTCTTATAAGGGACTATTTTTGGTACATATCATGTAGATATGTTAAAATAGTTTAGCGAAACACAAAATTATTACAGCAACTTTTAGCACAATAAGGCTCATAAATATCATTTTATGAGATAAATGTAACACACACATGTCTGTCTGTCTGTATGTATATGTACCTGTGTGTGATAAGAACTGTTCAGTGACAATTTAGTTTTAGTTTGCTATGAGTCTAAATTAATGAGAGAGAGAGAGAGAGAGAGAGAGAGAGAGAGAGAGAGAGAGAGAGAGAGAGAGAGAGAGAGAGAGAGAGAGAGAGAGAGAGAGAGAGAGAGAGAGAGAGAGAGAGAGAGATGCACTTGAAGAAAGATACTGTTACCAAAGTGTACACACCTTCTGTTCTTTCGATAACATTGTAGTCACCCATGCTCGGCTACTTGGGTCCTGAAAAAATTACAAGATATGCTGTGCAAAAATTCAGCTTATAATAGATTTGCTATTGCATCTAAGTTAACATCAATAATAACCTTTCCAGAAGCATTAGAAAGCTAATATTTAATATATTTTTCACTTAGCAATGACATTGAATAAAGAATATTTTATTCATGAATATTCATACAACATAGTCAACTGCATAAATAATTAAGCACTGTATTTTTCTGGATGTGTTGTACAAGTCAAATTTGCTAAGCACTATTTTTCTGGATGTGGTGAACAAGTCAAATTTGCTAAGCATTGTATTTTTCTGGATGTGGTGTACAAGTCAAATTTGCTAAGCATTGTATTTTTCTGGATGTGGGGTGCAAGTTAAATTTGCTAGGCATTGTATTGTTCTGGATGTGGGGTGCAAATTTGCTACGTTTATAAATTACCAAGCCTTCATCCATGTAGTCAATGTGGAGTACAAGACACCGCCAAATCAATACCATGACGTAATCTTTCTGGCAAGCAACTTCCGGTTACATGAATCGGTTACATGAATATTAATGAGATCACTGTATGGTATTTCAGAATCTTTTCGAAACTGCAGTCACCAACACAAACATGCTAATAATAACATGTTCCCCCCATTTCATTTTAGAGAGAGAGAGGGAAAGAGGTTTCAAGGCGATTATAATGTCTTGTTCAGTCACAAGATAATTGTGATTTTCTCCCCGTCAGACCTGCCAACCCTGACAAGTCTGTCTCCGTAAGGCAGTTAATTTTTTTTCGTAAGCTTGACCAATTTTCAGTTAGATGTAAAAAAATACCATAAACTGCTAATGAAAAGCTTGAAAACATAATTAAAAGTTTGGTATTCTTTACATGCAGTGAAAATAAATATTATGTTCAACTGAAGAGATTGTAATATATGCATAGACATTATTTACCACTAATACAGTTGCACAAACTCAAGTTCAAATCCTTATGCAGCTCAATGGCTTGTTGCTGTCTCTCAGCGAGACCGAATTCTTATCTTTTTCCATTGCACATGACAAAAGCATATCTCCCGCCAGAAGTCATACTCAAATTGGCATGTGAAGTCCAAAAACCTTTTCATTTTTTTTATTCAAAAGCATCTGAATACTCCTTTTTATTCTTCGGTGTTGATTATTAACACTTTTTAAGAGGTTAATTTTCCCTTTCATCTTAAACATGCATCGCTTGCTGGATGCCATTTTTAAACAAATTCTATTATCAACAGTTGGATCATGCAGACACTTCGCATGAACAAATAGTGGCAGTTTAAAGCATCTGAGATGCTGCTGTAATGTTAGTCTGGTTCACTGACATATTTCACTAATTCTAATATGAAACTTGGATCCAAATCAAACACGGATGAACGAATTTTCCGGATTTTTTGGCAATGATCATTTTTCTGTAGTTTTTGCTTTTATGCCATAAGTCCGTATTTTAAGGGTAATTTTCATAAGACTTATGGTAAAATCGTAAGAGTTTGCAGGTCTGCCATGTAGAAGGCCACTACTTCTCTCCAGTAATTTTTAAAATTGTGAGTCATCCAGGCCATTTTGGTGCAAAATTAATTTTAGTCCACAAATGGAAAAGTATCGGAACATGTTTATATACCATTTCACCCTAAAATAACTTCCATTTCCCTGTAGTTTCCCAATTCTTACACTGCTGACTTTGCGAAGTATGAACTTTCCGGCACCCTTCCACTTGTTCTGTGCCTGAAGAACCTTCTCCTGCATGCTGATGATACGCTGGGAGCTAGTTCCTTCCTTCTCTTTCTTCTCCCAGCTGTTGTGGACATCTTCCACCAAAACGTAGTCCTCTACTTTCTCTTCTGGCTTACCAGCTTTCATAAGCGCCTGTAAGAAAAACAATAACATCCAGGCAATGCCATTTTACATGTACTTCTACCCCGATCTCCATCTTTTAGCCCAATGGAACATACCCATTTACTAAAGCATGGGTGCACAATACATCAATCTCGATCAAAAGTAGTGTGAGTAGATCGTGTAGCATTAAAAAAATAGACCTCAGCCTATATATGTTTTGCATTTTTGTGGTAGGTATATCATTTTGGCTTGGACATTTTATAAGTAGTTCACATGCTGAAAAATTGCACACCCCTGTACTAAAGCAACACCATAATGCATCATAAAAAAATGGGTCAATGTCTTAACATGGCAAAAAACTTGTGCTGTTAAATACAAAATGATAAAATACTGTTCCAAAACGTCAGGATGACCTCGTAATACTATCTGTCCCTATAAAACCAAAACTAGTCTCTTTAAAATATTAAACTTTGATGGAGGCTGTGTTTAAACCAAGAGGAATCCTCCTCAATTAATGACTGGTCATTAGGAATACTTTCATTATTGTGATTTGATAAACAAAGGACTTTACATACAATGGCAGCTTTTCTTTGTCTGCTGACTAAAGAAATATGATCTTCACATTTCCTCTCCATAACAAGATATTAACTTTTGATGTTACATTTAATATTCATTTTCAATATTAATTTTCACTTGATCTTCTGTCCCAATCCCAAGATATTTCAATCTAAACTTAATTATATATGAACTATTCTTCCTCAACAACATACAATGGTGACAGTGAGTTTGCATACAACTACATGTATAGATGGAATATGGAAAAACTGCATAAGTATCAACTTAAACATAATTAAACTGGGGTTCTTTGGGAATTTTGTTTGTTTTTTTTTAAATTGCAATATTTACTTAAGGGGGAAATGAAAAGGCCAAAGTTCTTGAAATGATCGTTCTTCTCCAAGACTGACAAAATTGCATATATGGCAAATATGATATATCAAAGAATAGCACATATATATTTACACTGTGTTGATGTATGTCCTACCTGAGCTATTGCATCATACACAGATGTATCCTGAGTAACCTTTAAGATGACGTATTCATCAGGGGAAGTAACTCCAAAGACATTGATGAAAAATATTCGCCTCCTCAGTTTCACAGTACCACCAATAAGCTGGAAAGATAATAATAATGATATCTTGAGCTATAAATGACAGGGCCTAGCTTGCTACAGTCTGTGCCACAGGGCTTTAAATAGAATACCTTGTATTAGGGAAAGGGCTATAACTGCTCAAAATGAAGTAGATGAGACAAAACTCATAAAAAGACCAATCTAAGTCTATGAGAGCAACATTCCAAGCTTTCATCTGACGATAAGAATTTGCTTGAAAAGGGGTATAACTCTGTCTGGAGCTATGTTTGTTACAAGAAATATGTTTCAGGGTTCATGTGGTCATACTCCAACGTTTTCCTTTTTTGAATTCAGTAACAAAAATACGCAAGTTTGGCAACAAACTTTGTGACCATCTTTTATGAACTTCTGCAGATGTCTTTAGGTAGTATACAACCTCTACAGATATCTTTAGTTGTTATACAAACTCTACATATGTCTTTAGGCAGTATACAACCTCTACTGATGTCTTAAGCGAGTATACAACTGCTATGGGTGTCTTTGGGCAGCATGCAACCTAAACAGATGTCTTCAATCAGTAGATAACCTCTACAGATGTCCTTAGTATAAAACCTCTACAAATGTCCTTAGTATACAACCTCTACAGATGTCCTTAGTATAAAACCTCATCAGATGACCTTACTATACAATCTTAACAGATATCCTTAGTGTACAACCTCAACAGATGTCCCTAGTATACAATCTCTACAGATGTCCTTAGTATACAACCTCTACTGATGTCCTTAGTATACAATCTCAAGACATCCTTAGTATACAATCTCTACAGATGTCCCTAGTATACAATCTCTACAGATGTCCTTAGTATATAACCTCTACAGATGTCCTTAGTATACAGTCTCAAAACATCCTTAGTACACAACCTCTACAGATGTCCTTAGTATACAATGTCAAGACATCCTTAGTATACAACCTCAACAGATGTCCTTAGTATACAATCTTTACAGATGTCCTTAGTATACAATCTCAAGACATCCTTAGTACACAACCTCTACAGATGTCCTTGGTATACAATCTCAAGACAGCCTTAGTATACAACCTCAACAGATGTCCCTAGCATACAATCTCTACAGATGTCCTTAGTATACAATCTCTACAGATGTCCTTAGCATACATTCTCTACAGATACCCTTAGTATACAATCTCAAGACATCCTTAGTATACAACCTCTACAGATGTCCCTAGTACACAATCTCTGCAGATATCCTTAGTATACAATCTCAAGATATCCTTAGTATACAACCTCAACAGATGTCCTTAGCATACAATCTCTACAGATGTCCTTAGTATACAATCTCAAGACATCCTTGGTCTACAGTCTCTACAGATGTCCTTAGTATACAACCTCTACAGATGTCCTTAGTATGCAACCTCTAGATATCCCTAGTATACAACCTCTACAGATGTCCTAAGTCAGTATAAAACCTCAACAGATGTCCTTTGTATACAACCTCAACAGATGTCCTTTGTATACAACCTCAACAGATGTCCTTAGTATACAACCTCTACAGATGTCCTTAGTATACAATCTCAAGATATTCTTAGTATACAACCTCTACAGATGTTCTTAGTATACAACCTCTACAGATGTTGTTAGGCTGTATACAATCTCTATGTCTTCAGTCACTACACAACCTCTGCAGATATCTTTAGTCTGTGTACAACCTCTACAGATGTCTTTAGTCAGTGTACAACCTCTACATGTCTTTAAGCAGTATACAGTCTCTATGTCTTTAGTGAGTATACAACATCTATAGATGTCCTAATTCAGTATACAACCTCTGCAGATGTCTTTAGTCAGTATACAACCTCCATAGATGCCCTTGGTCAGTATACAACCTCTACAGATGACCTTGGTCAGTATACAACCTCAACTTAGAATACAACCTCCACAGATGTTTTAGTCAGTATATAGCCTCTACAGATGTCTAGAAATACTTTATTACTAAGGTCATTTCATCTTTGAAACTCTAGTAGCAATAGAACCTGAGGCTCCTGACATGGCATCTTTCAACTGGGAATTATCAACTCTAAAGATTTAAGTAAAACTTAGTACCAAATTGCAAGGAAAATCTAATGATGTCTAGAGCATATTGTGTTGAAACTCAGGGGTCACTTACAAAGCAAGATTGTCTAGATTGAAGAACTACAATCTAATTTGACTCTTACCTTCTTTTATATATTGTCCATATCTATTATTTCAAATGTCTTTTGATCTGCATTGCAGATTTAGTTTTCATTTCTGTCTATACTGCACCAACGAAATGCAACAGCCAAGTGTGACTGTTGTATCACATGATGTAGATGGAGATGATGGAAACTGCATTATAAATACTGGTGCCAGTATGATTTGAAGCAATCAGGTCAGGCTAAGAATGGTGCCAGTATGATTTGAAGCATACAGGATAGGCTGAGTATGGTGCCAGTGTGAATTGAAGCAAAGGGTTAGGTTGAGTATGGTGCCAGTGTGAATTGAAGCAAAGGATTAGGCTGAGTATAGTGCCAGTATGAATTGAAGCAAAGGGTTAGGTTGAGTATGGTGCCAGTGTGAATTGAAGCAAAGGGTTAGGTTGAATATGGTGCCAGTATGATTTGAAGCAAACAGGTTAAGCTGAGTATGGTGACAGTATGAATTGAAGCAAAGGGTTAGGTTGAGTATGGTGCCAATATAATTTTGAAGCAAAGAGTTAGGACATGTATGTAAGAAAGACTTTAAACAAAGATTCTGCAGAGTACAATGTCTTCTGTCAAAAACTGATTTTACCTTGTTGCATGACTGTATCATATATGTAGCATGTAACATGATTGTATTTTGTATGTAAACCTGATTTTTAAACATATTTAATCAAAACTCATTACCTTGTTGAAAATACTTCTGTCACAGGCATTACTATTTAAGTGATAACCTATATTTTACTATATAATAATGCAGACATGACAACCTCCCCCACCAACTCTCCCATGTACTCTGAAAAAATATAATCAACTAATTTACCTCTTTGCCTTCTTTGCCCTCCTTTCCCAGTTCCGAAAGATCTTTGACTTTGGCAAAAACAGATTTGAGAATTGCTGATGTTGTCTCATGGCCACTACCACTAATTCCGCAGGGTTCAAGAAGTTCCTCCTCATGTTTAGAATAAATAAAAAGAGTTGCAAGCTCAAGGGGTTGGTTGTTTGGGCTACGTAGCCGAACATGACGGTATCCTGTAAAACAAAATGCAAAAATCATCATGTGTGTAAGGTTCTCTGAAACACTATGCTTCCTTTGCTAATCTATTTTTTACCTGTGAAATATTATGTTTCATTGCAAACTTAGCTATGATCACTGTAACAAACTCTTGTTTGTAGTAGAATTTTGTGTTCACTGAGTGTGATTAATTTGGATTATTAATGTACTAGTAGGTTTACAAATTCTTCAGTCATATAGCTATAATGTCTGCAGTTTGGCAGACTTTAGATATGTTAAGCACTGGGGTATCATGTCACAGACATTTATGATGTCTCACCCAGCCAAATTATCCTGACACCAGGCCAACCAGTCCAAACACTAACCTCTTAATGTTGAGCACCTAGCCAGGCAGCTGTTAGTACCATTTTTAATGTCTTTGGTATGGTATGACTCAGCTGCTCTAACCACTAGGCCACTGGAGCAGTCAAGTTTATGCTCAGAAAAATTGTGCATTGATTTAAATCTATTAGACAGAGAAGGAGTCCAAATTTAAGTGCTATGCAATTTTGAGCCATCAGAATACTTCAGTTCTTATACAACCTGTGTTGGAAACCTTGATTCACCAACAGCAAATTCAATGGATGTGAGTGAACCAATAACATAAAGTACCCTTGAGTGCTAACTAAGAATGGGTGGGATGGTATCAGTGTCCACAGTTAAGGCATGAAACCTGAACATTCGTAGGAGACTTCATTCAATTTGGCAGTGTACTAGAGAATTCAAAGCTGATAGATTTGTTAATTACTGTGTTCTAAGTACAAGGAACTGGGGTAAGGAGGAAGTAAATTCAAATGAAAATTCTAACTCAGATTATTCCATGGGATTTGAGTGGCTTGTTCAAGTTGAAAAACTTGAGAGCTTTGATGTGATGTGATCTAGATTTTTTTTAATGAAGCTTAAATGAATTTTCATTCATATCGCTACAATGTCTGCAGTATGGCAGTTTCTAGTGATATCTTGCACTGGGGCATCATGCTGCAGACATGTCCCACCCAGTCACATTATCCTGACAATAGGCTGACCAGTCCTAACACTGACCTCTTAATGCTGAGTGTTTCCCTTCCTAAATGCACTATGATTTGTAAAACAATTGCACTATAATCTGTAAAACAGTTTCCCTTACTAATCATGCTATGATCCGTGAAACAAGGTTTCAATTGCTAATTGTGCAATGAAGTGTGAAATAGTATGTCTTCCTTGCTAATTGTGCTATGATCTGTGAAACAGTTTCCCTTACTAATCATGCTATGATCCGTGAAACAAGGTTCCTATTGCTAATTATGCAAAGATGTGTGAAACAGTATGTCTTCCTTGCTAATTGTGCTACGATCTGTGAAAGTTTCCCTTGCTATATTCTGCTCTGATCCATGAGGCAATATTTCCATTGCTAATTGTTCAGTGAAATGGTATGTTTCCCTTGCTAATTATTCAATGATGTATGAAAGAGTATGTTTTCCTAGCTAACTGTGCACTGATCAATGAAATAGTTTCCCTTGCTAAAGGTGCAAGGAAATGTGAAATTGTATGTTTCCATTGCTAACTGTGCTGATCTGTGGAAACAGTTCCCCATACTAATTGTGCTATGATTTGTGAAACAAGGTTTCAATTGCTAATTGTGCAATGAAGTGTGAAATAGTATGTCTTCCTTGCTAATTGTGCTATGATGTGTGAAACAGTTTCCCTTGCTAATCATGATATGATCTGTGAAACAAGGTTTCCATTGCTAATTATGCAAAGATATGAGAAATACCATGTTTTCCTTGCTAATTGTGCTATGGTCTGTGAAACAGCTTCCCATGCTAATCATGATATGGTCTGAGAAACACTATGCTTCCCTTGATAACTGTGCTATGATCTGTTTATGCATAGCTATCCACTACTTACAGAGGGGATCAATGTGGATTAAACTGGTGGAAAGAAACAATTGAATAAATTTCAAACTAACCTGTAATTCATATCATTTATGTTAATTTCATTTTATTAATATTCTTACATACATATATATATATATATATATATATATATATATATATATAAATATAAACAAATGAGGACTCTCTATAGATAGATACATAGTCTGAGTTAATATGTTATAAACTAATTAACTGAAGGTGATACTAAAAAAAAAATCCATGAATTTTGGCATGTGGTGAGGGAACAAAACATGTCAATTTCTTGTAAAACCAAAAACCAATTGATTCACACTCACTAATTTGTTACCAGTTAATTATCTCAGACTTATAGCATAATGTAGAACCGCTCCAGTGACTTAGTGGTTAGAGATCGGATATGGGAGGTTGTGGGTTTGATGCCCGGTTGAATCATACCAAAGACTTACAAAAATTGTATTAACAGCTTCCTTGCTTGATGCTCAGCATTAAGAGGTTAGTGTTAGGACTGGTCGGCCTGGTGTCAGGATAATGTGACCTGGCGGGACATCATGCTACATGTCTGCGGCATGATGCCCCAGTGCTAGACATCACTATAAACTGCCATACTGCAGACATGTTGAGAATAGTGATGGAGGTGGGTGTTGATAGAAAAATAGTACAGTAAGATGAAAGCATTGTTGTTATTGTTGTTGTTAGTGTGTTTAATGCTATTTTTCAGCATAAGATAGGTTATACATGGCAGCCAGTATAAATGGTGAAGGAAGTGCCAAGGAAACCCTGGAAAGAACCACCAACCCATGAGATGCTTCTGGCAAGTTTTCTCATGTACTCACATTGGCTGAGCTCAAGACTGGAACCCACGAAGACAAAGGTGAGATGGGAGTGATCCATAATGGTGAGCACTTTAGACCACTCAACCACTCGGGGTCCCTGATCAAAGCATTACAAATGGTGGTGGAATTAGGGGTGGGTGGAAATTATGGTGCATCAATCAAAATACTAAGAACATTAATGGCTTGAGGGTGAAGGAGATTAAATAAGATCGTGTATCATGTTTCTTCATCAGCAATCACCCAAAATCCTTGTACAATAATATGAAATTTAAACATTTTTAGTATTTACTTCTCATTATCTCCTAACAGGAAATTGAGTAAATAATTCATAACAAATGTTGACAGAAAATAATTAAGCAATTACCTTTCAAGAGCATTTTGTATTGAAATGATTTTACCTAGAAGCTGTCAAACAATATCAAAGGAGATAACCCCTCCGAGTATAAACATTACCTCAAAAGATTAAAATTTTAATTACATAGTTAAACCCATTTTATCCATGCCAAAAGTCCACTAAAAGTAAACATAGAAATTAGGTGACTTATTAGAAATACAAACTATTCTTAGCAACTGACAGAAGAAAACATGCCATAAGTTTGAAGGGGTACGTGAAGCCCACCAAGCGAGAAAAGGTAATAATGAAAATCAGGTCTACCTGGACGGAGACATTTCAATGGAATGACGCGCTGAGCTACCATGTGGTTTGTACTGGTATCGACAACAACAAAACGGATAAAGGCAAGGTCTGAAAACATCACCTGGTAATAAAGAAAAATATTATATAGAAAAATTAAATAATAGGTTAATTAATTAATTAATTAATTGACATACGTTTCAATAGATATTTTACTGTTCACTATATTTGGCCAACCATACTGTGTGCTCATAGTTTAATGGCACAAGTCCTTGCTGCATTACAAAAAAAAATTAATAAAAATCAAACAGTCATTTGATCAGCACTGTATTGCAGCATGCTTTGCATGCCATAAGCAAATGTTACAACTGTGAAAGAAAGAAATATCAGAAAAAATTTCTGAACATATTATTTTTAATAATGACTGAAGAAGACTTTATGAGGATCAGATCCAGAATTGGTAGATTAAACACATAAGTAAACACAGTATATATAGAATATGTAAGTGGACAACACCATGTATGTGACAACACAATTCATGTGTAACTCCTCCAACTACAGGCTTACCAGTGATACTGATGTTGTTCTCCTTGAGGTGATATAAAAATGTAAATTTCACCCTTGGCTGCAATTTGATATGTACCTATTAACACAATATATCTAAATGATATGGACTATAAACGACGATTCCTGTGTGAGACAAATTTACATGCTAGTGTTCATTAACACTGTTAACAATATTTCATAAGATTGATTGTTTGTAGTTTTATGCCCTAACAAGGATATAGATGGGGCAACCCAAAGTAGGTCACTATGACATTCATTTCAAGATTCAGTGCATTGGATCAAATTTTGCATTTAGGTTCATTTCTCAGACATCATTGGTAAGACTCAAAACATTTTGTGCAGCTGTTTCTTGATAAGCACATTATTATTCCAATAATGTGACTTTGGTCACAACAACCTGTTTTCACTTTTAGGCCATTTTCTACCGCACTCATGAAAACAGAGGCATTTCATGCAAAAAGGTGGGGTGGTAGGACATTCGTGTTCTAAAAAAAAATTGTATTCTATAAAAACATTTAAAAATCATATTACAGTCTATAAACATCCACAAATACAACATACTTTGGGAAGTTTTGTCTCCACAATATGGTCGGTAAAATCCAAGATGAACACCTTGACAAAATAACATTTTCATAAAATTCCATGTGACACTGTACATGTACAGATAATCATTTTTCGACAATATCTTGGCAATAATCACCAAAACATGTCAGAACAAGTTTAACCATAAAGTATTCAGGGATTTGCAAACATATATGGATTTTACCATCACTAATATCTATTTTACCAGTGACAGGTAAAATGAACAAGAGACCCAAGTGGCCTGAAATTACTCACCGGATGATACATTTAGTCTTAGTCGTTGGTTGAATTAATACAATGCAAGAGCAGCTGCTCAAGAAAGCTTGCAGAAATTTTATCCAGTGCATATGTTATGAAAACAACTGTTTCAAGATTTCAACCATATTTCATTGCACATCTGCTATTGTTTGTCCAATACTGATAAGCTGTTTTCTTTCAATCCTCACATATTCTGATGAATAGCTTTTATTCTGATCAAGTCTTTAAACTGTTTTTCTACTTCTAGTAATAGCAACTATATTTGAAGGCAGACTGGCATTGTTGATATCGAATGAAGGGCCTAAAAGCCAAGAGCTTCATGTCACATTTGGTTAGCTTTGTGATGAATGCAGTAATGGTTCCTTTTTTTTATTAATAGCAGCCATATTTGTGGAATGGCATCATTTTAAATGATTTACAAGACATTCATGTTAGGCTGCTTTGTGTCAAAATTTCTAAAATCAACAGTTTGATCATGCAGATGCTTCGCACAAACAAATTGGTACAGATTAAAGTGTCTGGGGTGCTGCTGTAAAGTTAGTCTGGTTCCCTAGCTAATTTCACTAATTTTAATATGAAATGTGGACCCAAAATAAAACACAGATGAATCAATTATCTGGACTTTTTTGGCAATGATTATTTTTTCATAATTTTTCCTTGTATGCTGTAAGTCTGTATAAATTTTTAAGGGTAATTTTCAAAAGACTTAAGGCAAAATGATAAGAGTTGGCAGGTCTATATTTAGTAATGGAAACCATATCTAGTGGTGGATTAATATTATTTTAAAGGTAATAAAGCCCATAATGTGAAGTTTGGTTGACACCGATTCAAAAGATTTAAGAGTTGAAAATAACAAATATTGAATGATGAACAATGTACATGTCACAGTATTAACACACATTCTGATAATTTTCTCCAATCCTAAAAAAAAGACTGTTATTTTTAAATTGGTTATGTTTACTTACCTGGAAGGTGAATACGTCATTCCAGATGGGATTAAGAGAGTTCCTTGAAATAACCTTGGCTTTGTGTTTGGCACAGTCCACGGGTATCCCAATGATCTCTACCTCCACCTGTACACTGGCTGTGTAATTTGAACTAACATACTGACCTGATATGAGCTGAAACACAGGGAAATGAAATGGTCATATTCAATTTCTGACTCTACTCATGGTTGAAAATTTTCTTATCAATAAACTCTGGGTCAACTAATATTAAAAAGAATGTTAAATTCCAACTTTTCGTCAAAATGTGTTTTGATATATTAAAGAGATCAATAAATCCATCAGAACATATAATGTATTGATTAGATATTTTTGAAGATAGTACATTCACACTAAATATAGTTTTATAATCTATTTCAGAAAAAATGTAAAACATTATACAAATATCATTTTTGTACTATATCTTCAAAAATACATTTAGTATCTTAGTCGGCAGTTGAATTAGTCCATAATACGTTACAGGAGGATGACTTTTTTAATAAGTGCATGTCAACAATACTTTACTGGTGGGTAAATGAGAAAGCATGCCAATAGCTTCTCGTGGGTCAGTGGTTCTTCCCTGGGTTTCTCAGGGTTCTTTCTCCACCATTAATACTGGCCACCATGTATAGCCTATCTTGTGTTGTTGTTGTTGTTGTTGTTGTTGTTGTTGTGGGGCTTAACGCCATTTTTCAGCACACGATAGGCTATACATGGTGGCCAGTATTAATGGTGGAGGAAGAAACCGGGAAATCACTGGAAAGAACCACCGACCCACGAGAAGCTACTGGCAAGCCTTCTCACATATCCACATTCGCCGAATCTTAGACTCGAACCCACACAGACAGTGGTGAGATGGCAGTGATCCGTAATGGACTGCGCTTTAGACCACTTGGGGCCCCTATCTTGTGCTGAAAAATGGCGTTAAACCCTACAAAAACAACAACAATACTTTACTGTTCCACAGTATGATTAGGATTTTAGCACTGATATACTTACTTATAAGATGAGTCCAACTACAAATTACACAGACCCTGGTCTGCCATTGCATAATGCACTGACAGATCTAGGTCTGTACAGTTTGTTGTTTAAAGGAGTATTCAGTAGAACAAACAATATACACCCTGATCTGTCAGCACCTTATACTACAGCAGATCAGGATCTTTGTTGTTTACAGTTTGACTCAACTTATAAGCGAGTATTTATGGTATGATATTATTATACGTGACTATTATTATACTGAAATGTGTCATAAAGTTGAACTATAATTAGAGCTGGCATCATTCTAGTTAGATACAAAGTGATACCGTAAATATCACTAAAGTTTCCTTAGCCATGGCTCCTATAAAGTTGATTTCAAAATATTTAAAAACTGAGTTCAGCATGGGGATAACTTACATGCAGAGTAAGAATGGTGGCGTGAAGGCCGTCAAACTCCTTGTCCCATGGATTGAAGTGGTTGTACATTACGTGACTCTTGTCCCACATAACTGCTGGCTTCAGTACGTAGCCACTCCTGCCATTCTGCTCAAATATAGCTGTGTTGAGAGCCATAGCTGTATCTAGGAAAGCAATTTTTGGAGTACAAAACAGCTGCTTTTTCTTATAACACTAACCCAATTTAATTATGTTAAGAGAATATCTACTATCTCACAAATTCAGCCCTTCCAAACTACAAAAGATCTTAATGTCTTTGGCTTGCTTAAAAAGGTAATGCTCTACAGTTTCATATTTTGTACAGGGTTACATTTTTAAAGAAAAAATAATGTCCCAGATTTTCCTCATTGGTTATACTGTTTACTTGCTAAATAAAAATGAACTTTTATATCTTATGTATTGTTCAAATAACTTTTAATTCTCTTTATTTTGGTGTATGATTGATGGGTGTATTTTGAATCATTGAGTATACAGCTTGGCCTTGCTTTAGATGTACACTTTTAAAAAAACTGCTAGCTCCACTTGGTCATTTTCATTTCTTTTGGTTGCTGACCCATATACATCTCTATCCACCTATTGGTCTCCCTTACAAAGAAGAATAACCCATGTCATTACAAAGGTAGTGAGTGACTTGGGAAGGTAACCATTGCACTTTCAGAAATTGGTTTTGTCCAGTCACATTGAATTTTCCTACTTTAATAACTGCTGAAGTAAGCATACTTTAGACTAATTCAGGCTGATTTTTTGAGCACATGAATGCAATCATTTTGGTCAGCTGCATGCTTAGATTCATGTACAATTTCCATAAATATAACATCCAATAAAATTTCAGCCACAGCACATGAATGTTGTTGTTGTTGTGCTTAACGCCATTTTTCAGCACACGATAGGCTATTCATGGCGGCCAGTATTATTGGTGGAGGAAGAAACCGGGAAATCACCGGAAAGAACCACCGACCCACGAGAAGCTACTGGCAGGCTTTCTCACATATCCACATTCGCCGAATCCTAGACTCGAACACTCGTAGACAGAGGTGAGATGGCAGTGATCCGTAACGGACAGCGCTTTAGACCACTCGGCCACTTGTGGCCCCCCGCACATGAATGTGACATAGAGGTATGCCAAAATTCCAGTGCACATGTTGTGAATACAAACAACTTTGCTTTACACTTGAAACTCTCTCAGGTTCATAATATTTGTAGAGCACCCATTTAGCAACAAAAATGCTAAGATATATATCATAAAGAGTCAGTTGAGTAGTCTCCCCTTATATAAAAGACTTGGCACTAAATCATGTCAATCACTGTTTAATAATGGAGAAGATATACATGCTCATCCAGAGTTGTAACTATGGGGATGGCTTTGGCTTGAATGACCATATTTTAATATATTATTATTATGTATTACCAAAATAGTAGCTTCTCATGGGTCGGTGGTTCTTTCCGGTGATTTCCCGGTTTCTTCCTCCACCATTAATACTGTCCGCCATGAATAGCCTATTGTGTGCTGAAAAATGGCGTTAAGCCCAACAACAACAACAACAATCCTCAAATACGTTACCAAATCATAACACATTAGTAGAATAGGCAAGAGGTGGATGGATATGGGCCTGGTTCTGGTCTCCTAATATACAAAAGTAGCTTCAAGTGTCATGTGACACAGTATGGATCAGTATATGGAAGTGGTCTCCCTTACAAAGAAGACTAACCCATGTCATTACAAAGGTGGTGAGTGACTTGGGAAGGTAACCTATTGGACTACTTGTACGAGATTCACCATATCCAATTGAGCCCTTTGAAAACGAAAAGGCCTCTTAGATAAAAACTGGAGAGAATCTACTTAGACCATCATCTTAAAGTTTTTCTGTGATGCCAAATATGAAACAATTGCACTCAAATGAATATAGTAGCAACTGCCCTAACCTCATAGGCCACAATGAAATAAAAAAAATGTCTAGTCTTGGGCAAGTTCCCTGTATGATCAAACAATTACCCAAGTGATACGAAATTGTGAAAACAGCAGAAATTTATCTCTTCCTTTTCAAGAGGTAAGAGCAACTGAGAAATCCTTCATCTGATTTTCTCTGTAAGCTTCACATACCACTTCAATGCCCTGATGTGGTGCTGCAAAAAAGGTTTTAATGCTGGTGCTCACCAGTTATTATGTACTTTTGAGAGAGTGATGTATGTAAGCTGAAGTTGATTACATTTTAAATATGCACACTGGAGAGAATGTTGGCATACCTGTATGCTACTTTGATGTAATGTGGCTGACATTTCTTTGGATATTGTACTTTTGGAAATTGTAAATGATCTTAGCACACTGCTAACTAAAATGATTGCTCCCTTGTGCTCCAAAAATCAATCTGATTTTGTCTAAAGTACACTATCCTTGGCAGCTATTGAAACAGGGAAAATTAATCTTGCAAGACTAGACAATACCAGCTTCTGAAAGTGCAATGAATGAATTACCAAATACATAAAATGTAAAAAAGTTATCTGCTCTTTTTTTTAAAATTTACCTATGAAGTTTGGGAAGTGAAAATGAGCAAGTAAAGCTAGCACTATTTTGAAAGATGCACATCTGGAGAAAGGCCAAGCTGTATACTCTTTAACCTGTATTACACCCATCAATCATACACCCAAATAAAAGAAATTAAAGGTTCTTTGAACAATACATGAGATATACAAAGTCTTTCTTAAATAGCCAGTATAACTAGTGCAGACCCCTGGCAAAATTCTTTTTATTTAAAATGTTAACCATATGCTAAATATGAAACTGTAGAGCACCACTAATAAGACCGTGGTTTCAAGTAAAATGGACTGGTTTCCCATTATCCTAGGAATAAAATGAAGGATAAATAAGATATAGCACTACACCTGTCTATCCAGTGAGACAACTCTTGTCTGACTTCCATCTCAGCAAGCAGAGTTATAGCACTTTTGTTACAAAAATAAGCTAGAGCTGTACTTAACATGTTAGCTTGGGAGGACTGAATTAGCATGGTCATATATATTCTACTAATGTATTATAATCAGGCAATGTATTTTGAAGAAACAAAAAAAAGGGAACTTGTTAGTCTATAATGGTAAATGCTTGCTCTTCCACAATAGTTTGCAAAATTGGTGTCTGGAAATGTGCAAGAATTACTAAACATAGTTAACTTGCCTTGAATAAAAGAATAAAAACTCACCATAACTAATTTACCAATTGCAATTCACAATATGGTATATATTAATTACAAAACAGGATGGATACAGAATGTTACAAACTTGAGCAAAATAATTAACATGTTTTACAACATTCATTTCCCATTTGCTAATTAGCACCCTGGGAACAAATGTCTGAAACACTCGTTGCAGAGTTTTACAGATAAATCCACCAACTGTCAGTGAAAAAGAATAAATTAAATTAAAAGATATTAAATTAATTAATTAAAGCCAGCAGATTCTCCCTAAACCCAAAAGTATTACTGGATCATTGTTCTGTTTTAATTATTGTGTATTACTTATGGTCATTGCTACATTTTAATTCCTACTTAGCATACTACTCCAGTGGTCAAATGTTTAAACTGTCCACCCTGGATGCAAGAGGACGCGAGTTCAAACCTTGGTTGAGCAATATTGAAGACTTATAAAAATGGCACTAACAGCTGCCTCGCTTGGTGCTCAGCATTAAGAGGTTAGTGTTAGGAATGCTCAGCCTGGAGTCAAGATAATGCGACTAGGTGGGACATCATGCTACATGACTGCAGCATGATGCCCCGGTGCCATGTAGCGATATGACTGAAAAATTGTTAAATCTACGTTAAAAACTTAACACACACATTGCAGGATAACTGAAACATCTAGTAACCAGCACCGCAGACTCATTGTTTATCTGTTATCAAGTATTATTGCACATGATTAGAACATGACTATTTTACAATTTTATTGTATTTTTGTTTTTTTAAAAGCTTTTAAAATGCACCATTTAAAGCCAAAAGCAAATTCCTGCTAAGCTATATTTTCAATCGAGTGTGCCTGTGATTAGATTTCCATATTTCTCATGAATATCCACAAATAAAACGATGTCATCAGCAAGCCATTGAAATAAATTCATGCAAGAACTCTATAAGCAATGTAAGATGAAATCTGATTGACTCAATCAAACAGCAAGAAAGGTTGTGCTTGGTCAGCATTCCCACAAAATTTTACTGTGTGTATTTCGATTTTTAACATAGCTTTAACAATCTGAGTCATATCGCTAAAATGTCTGCAGTGGGGCAGATTTATGGTGATGCTTAGCACTGAGGCATCATGCTGCATACATGTTGGCATTATGTCCCAACCGGTCACATTATCCTGTCTCCAGGCCGATCAGTTTAAAACACTAACCTTTTTATGATGAGAGCCAAGCAATGCAGCTGTTAGTACCATTTTTATGTCTTTGGTATGACTCAGCCAGGATTCGAACCCATAACTTTCCTCATCACATGCAGATGCTCTAACCACTTAGGCCACTGAAGCAGCCAGAAAACTTTACTCAGGCATGCAAAGATACATTGGAAAGGCTTATGCACATTCATGAGGAAATCTCACTGCAGACAGCTGTATGAAAATTATAGCACATCTTGGCCGATAGTTTGCTACAATGTGTAACATGAAACTGTTTAGGAGCTGTAATATAAAAGAGATTTACCAAACAATTATGTGACCAAAACCTGATTACCTTCTGTCTGGTAATTAAGAGCCACCATTTGGATGCCAAATGCCCAGAAGATGACGGGGTTCAGATTGGAGGAATCAATCCTCATCCCTGCTGGATAGATCCGCATCAGCTGTTTCTCAGTATGACTAGGGACAAGAGTCAAGGAACAATATAGCAGTTATTATTTTCTTTTGTGAGTTTAACAAAATTATGCTAAACAGCAGCATTACATGACATACAAGAATTCCACAGAATTGCCTGTTGTACTTGCCCTACTGAGTCATATTCCAAATTCCCAGTAAAGTCATTATAATGTTAAAAATAGGTCACTATGACCTCCTGTGGCATTGATGACCAATCCACTCCACAATGAGTATGTTCAAGAATTATAGGTTACTGCTTTTGTATGGGAAAATATGACCGAGTTTTTCAGATGGATACTGCTCAACCTAGGGAGTGCAATATATCCATCCGACTAAACGAGTTCATATTTTCCCATACAAATACAGTAACCTTTATATTATGTGCTCGTTTCTTATTCTTCCCAAGGGTTAAATATATAAACAAAAATACACTACAAGAAATAATGTAACTAAATGTATGCCATATTCCAAACTAAATACACGTGTTAATGCATCATTACACAAAAACATTATTAATGAGCATATAACTCTAAATTTGAAGTTGGTTGCATGCTAGACATAAGTTTCAAAAGAAAATGGTGCTTGGTCTACTTAAAATTGAAATCTTGAGTAATATTGTTAATGAATATGCATTGCAATAACTTTTCCATTTGATCTGGAATGAATATATTCTGGTATTTTTGTCGAATCAACAGTCTTGTGATATTGGTCTGGATTTATCTACAGGAAGTGACTTACATCAGATTTCAGCAGCGTCTGCCAATTTAATATTATTGAATTTTGTTGACATCGGCATGCATGTTTCTGTTGTCATTTAATAATTCAGATCATAATGTGGAAAAATTATGAAGCCTTTCCATTGGAATTATTGAAAAGATGCTTTGGAATTTAATGTTTATTTCATTTTGAGTGCTTTAAGGAGGATATAACTGCATTTGAAAAATAAAACTTGAAATTACAGTACAATTTCAAAATGTGTAATCAACCTTGAGAACCCATGACATGGCTCATGTAATTCAGATTTACATAATTAAGTATATTTTTGAGGAATTCAAGATGCAAAATTGCAAGATAATTTTTGGCCACTTTTATTACCATCTAAAGAAGTTTATGTGTTATAACTTGCATGTTATTGTGAGGACCCTGTATGGAGTCTATAGCTAGCCTAAATCTGAAACGTATCAAAAACGTAAATGCGGACTGTGCCAAAGCAGTTTGTATGTGTCAGTCTATAAACATTTGCTGGTATGTGGCAGTTCATGAAACATTTGCTTTAGTTCATTCATAAAAAATTGTTTACATTAGAAAATAGTTTCTTTTGAGTGAGCATGAGGAGTACAGTATGAAGGTATGCAATATCGATAAATACTGAACGATTCTGACAATGTAAAGTTAATGGAGAAAAAATTGAGCATATAATAAATTTAATTACTAGACATGCAACAAACAGTACTGCAGAAAGGAAAATACCAATGGAAAATTAATTCTTGGGTGTCATTGGCAAAACAATAACAATGAAGAAGGAAATCACCAAACAATGTATAATACATTGAAAGTGAAAATACAGATTTGTAGTGAAAACAAGCTGTTATTAAGCATAAGTTTTAAAGTAGACATGTTTATGCTTACGTTTGGCTTGTGACTTAAAACACATAATTTGTGCAGTTGTTGTTCTAGGTAATGTAAACCACCAATCAAATGAAATGCATTCTTTTGTACACCTAATAACCTCAATCCAAGAGCAAATATAATTTCTGATCAGATATTGTGCCAATAGGTCTTCAGAAGGTAAACATAAACAAGACAGTAAAAACTATCTGCTCACATCCTGTGAAAAGAACAGAACTGAAACAAGTTGCAGTCACTCAGATTCCCCAGCCTCTTTCTTGCCCCAAATTGTCATGCCTTGGATTATCAACTTCAATATATTTTATTCCGGTCATTTATTTTAGTCATGAAATCATTACAATATGCTTAAAATGTGACCCTATCCTTTTACTTTCTTAAATGTCAGCAATGTGGATTTCAGTTTCACATTAGATATTCAAGAGTTTACAGACATTTTACAATAAATTATGAAAACTGTAGCTGGACATCGACTTTAAAACAGAAATTTAAATTCAACAAGTTGAGGATTTTGCCATTACAATGAAACTTGATACTGTTTTTGCTGTGCATCAGAACAAAACCATACTTACCAGGATATTTTTAAATTAATGCACTTTCCCATTCAATTTTGAAACTGATGTAATTGATCTTTAGGAAGGCCTCTAGTCTATCCCAAAACTTGGTTGAGGCATGGAATGAATTGCATGATACATGACCCTGTCAGAAGTTATAAAACACTGTTAACAGAAGCCCTAAATCCAATTTACACCAATGTTTATATGAGTTCAATACCTGTGTACTGATTTGATCTAAAACTTATTTATCACGACTGAATAAGAATTTCTTATGGCTTTGCAGAAACTCTCAATTGTCCGATTTTGCTATTTTACCATCAACCAAAAAGTCAGTCTTATCAAGCATACAAGACACTTCCTTGAGTATTTCTGAAATAGTCCCTGTACACCATTCTTTAGATAACTTGTGCCCTGATAACTTGCGAACTCGCTCATAATGCGGGTACAGGTGTGGATCCCATTAAATTGGTAATGGAAACTTTCGATTTATTGCTCGTTTTATCGTCAAAAACGGTATATAGAACCTGGAAATTTGAATCAATGTTATGAAATATCAGAAGTCATATAATTTGTTACATTTCTTTTCAAACAACATTCTTAGTAAACTGCAATTAACAATATTCAAGAACATCAATGAAAATGTCACTTACGCCAAGTGGAGGCAGTACTTTAATAAATAAATATAAATTAAATAATATTTTATCAACTGAAATTTGTATTCTAATTCTCTCTTTTAGTTTTTTTTAAAGTGTGATCATCTGATCATCATAAATGCAATGTGTCCTTGTAATCAAACACTATGTACTAAGTAAAAAGCAAGCCTCCTTTTCTATTATCAAGGTAATTGTGTCTTTTGAATCAAATAAAGCAGGTGGAATAAAAAAAGTCAAAAGGCATGCAAATCCTACATGAATAACAACCAGCAACAAAGATTTTATGTGGTGTAACTCATTTCAGTTGATCAATCAAACACTGTGATATATTTTAATGTGTTGATATCTAATTAACTACCTTAAATTAACCTACTCAATTATAAATGTGATTAAAGATAGCAAGGCAACCGAGTGAAGTGAGTACTTTGTAAAATAAAGAGTTTTGTTTAACAAATATGGACCACTGTGGGAAAAACGAGTTTCAGAGAATTCCTGAATTTATATGCAGTGATATCCACAAGGATGATAAAAAGTTACACTATTACTTTTTCAGAGAAATCACAGCATCAAATTTTTAATAATTGAAAAATACAAAACTTGAATTTTCAACTTAGATGATTCTCATGAAATAAAAGTTTCGTCTTTTTGTTAAAAAGGAATTTTTTTGGTAGTGTATCAATAGTTAATTTGGTTCTCTGCTTCGTAGACCCCAAGTTTTGTAAAGTGCACATCACTCCAGGGATCTGACTAATAAAAAAAAGAAAGAAAAAAAAGTGACATACATGAATGTTTTCGTGTACCATGTTTGGTTGTTGAAAACAGTTGCAATCATGGTATTGATCTTTCAGATGTTGGATAATTTGAAAATAAATGTGATATATAGGTAATAACTAACAACTTCATCAGATAATGTATTTTATTGATAGTTTATTTGACTTGATTATAAAACAAAGATTCAGCCATTAAACAGCCGAGTTCCTCTCCCCAACCCTGCAGTTTTCTGGATGTGTAGAGGGATTTTTAGAAGTCCCTAGGTAACTCACGCCCTGGTTTATAGTGCAGTCTATGCTTTTGGACCTCGATGTGCACGAGTTATCAAAGGAGAAGTGTATTTAAATTAATGCTGGTAATTAAGAGTTACTGCCCTTTGTTAGTTCATCTTCAGCACTACAGTAATATTCATGGTTGTACTGAGTTTGAAGATAAACAAGGAAAAGAACACCTAAATTCATTTGATTTTTTAGCCTAATGCCCAACAAACCTCAAAAATGTAATTTAATTTCATTTTGATCACTACTTTCAGTGTTTACAATGCAATTTTGCAAGGAGACAAAGACCAGAATGCAATCAATAACTAAGTAGCTGATCTCTGACCTCTACATTACTACTTTCCTGTAACCAAAGCTCAAAACATCATGCAGAAAAATAAATTCAGAATAAAGCAATCTTGGTTCCTTTTCTAGCAACAGATTTTCCCTAATATTTTATCTTTATATTAAAATTTGGTATAATTTTAAAATTAAGATTCTGAACTTTCAATTTGCATTATATACCTACCTAATTACTATGACAGGGCAGAAAAGTTATAACTAAAAGAGAAGATTCTTTCTATGATATGAAAGTAGTTGTTGTTGTTGTTGGGCTTAACGCCATTTTTCAGCACTCGATAGGCTATTCATGGCGGCCATTATTAAAGGTGGAGGAAGAAACCGGGAAATCACCAGAAAGAACCACCACTGACCCACGAGAAGCTACTGGCAAGCTTTCTCACATATCCACAATAGCCGAATCCTAGACTCGAACCCACACAGACAGAGGTGAGATGGCAGTGATCCGTAACGGACATCGCTTTAGACCACTTGGGGCCCCCATATGAAAGTAGAGGTAATATAATGATTTGATTAAAGCTATTAATGTCACTTTTGTATTATTTTGTTTCAGTCACACACTAATGAAATGAGAAAGTAATGCTCACTAAGACACAATCCTAATGTATTTTTTTATGATTCCTGGATAGGATAGTATGTACAGAGCATGCAAACAAACTGATACAGTCATGAGCTAAATGCAAAAACTTAATCTAAGTCAGTAAAATGTGAAATATAGGTCACAGTGACCTGTTCTGAAATGGTTGCATTACTAAGAAAGATGTATACAATCATCTAGTTCAAAGATTAAACAGTAAACCAAAGATGTTTGTAAAATTTAACAAATAATTTATTTACCTAGAATACAAAGTGAAAATTGTGAAAATGAACTTAAAGTATTATGAATTAAATCCCAAATAATCCTAAAATTTCTATCACAAGTCCAAATGTATGAAATTCCAACTGAATTCCAGTGGTATTCCAAATAAATTCCAATACTGAATGTCTTGATATGGCTGAAGTCTTGAATGTGCTAATGTGCCAATGGCCTGAAATGTGGTGATATATCATCATAAAAGCAAAATCCAAAGTATTTTGTTTGAGTTCACTATAATTCTAAATTAATGTTTCAGTCCAAGAATATTATATTACTGAGCACTTTGTAATTTCAGTGAATAATAATTTGCAAAAATAATTCCAATCAAATTAAAAACTGAACACTGCAATAAGACTGATTCTACTTCAAGTATTAAGACAAGAAAAAAATAATTCTTAGGTATACAAGGTTATATACCGCTCTACTTGACCAAAGTTCCAATGAACATTCTCTAAAAACTTTTCAACTT
Organism: Potamilus streckersoni; assembly: GCA_016746295.1. NCBI lineage: Eukaryota > Metazoa > Mollusca > Bivalvia > Unionida > Unionidae > Potamilus > Potamilus streckersoni. The sequence goes on along the minus strand of JAEAOA010002224.1, from coordinate 1,043,374 downwards.
CCATTCTAGACAATTCTTAGGTCAGAATCAAGACTTTATCTTTAACTCAAATTCAAATAAACATGTTTACCATTAAAAATGATCTAAATATTTAACCCACAATCATCTAGAAAATTTACGCTATGTATGCTGTTGTTTGCGAAACGAAAGTCACTGGTCAGGTATACCATGTAAACTTATTTTTTGGACACTGTCAGGTACAAAATACTGATATACAGAATATACAATTATGAAAAAAAAAACAATAAACAATACAAATCAAATATACATAACACAGTACAAACATTAAACTTAATCAGAGTCAGTGAAATGTGTAGCATGGGTCATAGTTAATGGAGTGCATCCATAGCCCAAGCTTCTGGATGAGAAAAGGTGGGGAATCTTGTGATTATACTTTATTTCAAAATGGTCAAGCCCCAAAAGTGCATCTAATCTGAGGAAAAATTGACAGGTGAAAGGAACACCCAGTCCTTCCAAAGTTGCAAGGCCTTTATGATACCTTTCATTTCTAGAAGGCTGATGTGAACAAAGCAATTCATGTTCCCAGTTTGCCACTTCACTTACATAAGTCTGGCAGCAAGTGGGCTCCCCAACCAAATATACGAGTGTCTGCACACACAATCCGTTCTGGTTGGGGTTTCTCCAGAGGAAGTCCTGTTTTGAGCCAGGCATTATTTTGCCATTGGCATAGGAGTGATCATACATTAATCATATTATTGACCTTCTGGATGAGTGGACTGGAAAATTGAGCCAGTAAAGGGGTTGCAAAAACTATCTCACTGAAATCCACATCCTGCTGAAAACAGATGGAATGAATTTGATAATCCATATGATGTGGACATAAGGAGGAGGTCATGGTGACCTATTTTTAACATTATAATGATTGTACTAGGAACTTGAATATGACTCAGTAGGGCAAGAGTGTGGTATAAACTCCACACCCAGGTGGACAAAACAGCAGATGGGTGAAGGTTGAATCTTTCCCAGTTTACTTGAAAACTGAGATGCTTCAAAAGGAGGATAAGATCATTTCTGCCCTTGTGGAGAGTAACTCTTACCATTTGATTTAGGATGTCATTCATATACACTGCTATTACAATAGAGGATAAAAACATTGCTAAAAGACCCAGGGAATAATATGTGAGATCAAGACTGATCGCATAATCGAATCCCTGAGATTGTTGTTTTTCGACAATCTCCTGCTGAAAGAATATGGTCCTTTTTCTGATCTAAAAACTTGGCTTTTACCTGGTCTTATGAAAAGATAGCATTAGCGTTTCTTGGATCACAGCTGAATATTAACCGCCTTATGTTTTGCTGATAAGAGAAACAGACAGAAAGGTGGAGACTCTTCCGACTCGTTGATGTTGACTAACACTTAGCCATGCATGGTTGTAGGTGGTGGAGGGCATTCCAAAGCTGGCAACACCCAGTATATCTCTTGAACAAATATTCCTAAAACTATGGTCAGAAACAATAATAAAACTCAAAACAATAAAATAATACACCAGTGTGTTAATAATTCAATCAACAACTATAGTTATAAACAGAGAGCATGAAATATAAACAATTTATTTTCAATTCTTGAAAATCAATGTGTATCAATGATATTTTGTACCATGCCATCTAAACGTGTTTAAGTTCTATAAGTTTCGCAAAACATCCATCAAATTAAAAAAAGATCATGTACATCAAATGTTTTTAAATGCATATAAATCCAAAACCTTGAATGGATGGATTGAATTTGATACACAAAGACTTGTTTATTTATGGAAGGTTTATTTCATACTATGCAATTTACTGAAGCAAAGATTAAAAAACAGGCAAGAGTTGTGTTAAGGGAGGTTATATCCAAGATTATTGCCCTTTGTCTATATGATGTAGAGAGAAAAGACGAGTTTTTGTCTTTGAGATGGGATGTTGCAGGTTTATAACATACCTTCATGTTCATGTGATTAGGGAATGTATTCAAAAGAAAAAAATATGAATTTCTTAATTCCTTCAACAAAATTTTGAAACTTTGATAATTCTTCATCTGGGAAAAAGGATACTTAATGACTGCTGTAGGACTCCTGCGGCACAACTGTTTGGCTTTGTTCTCATTGAGGGATGACACGAGGTAACATTGAGGAATGTCATCTGGATGCTTCTGACGGATGGATATGTTGTTTGGCACATTTAGTTCTGCCTTGTCTGGATATATAGAACAACAAGCATAACACACAGTTTTATATGGGGCAAAAATTGCTAGAATAAGTTATATATACTTCAAACTGAAAATTCAAAATTGTAATATGAGGAAAAACTTATTTCCTGTTCAAGTATTTAACCGTAAGTTCCATAAACCTAAAGAACAGTGTGAAGCTCAATATGTTTAAATTCCTAATGATTCTACAATGGCCTCATTTTCATTATTAATTGATTAATACAATTAAACCGCAAGATGGAACTTTTAATGTAGAGATTTATGGATAACAATCACATATCCAGGTAAAAAAATATCTGCATGATCAATGCTTTGCTTCAGTTAATATTTTTTGTGTGATGAACACTTTGCTTTACCTTGCACCTGTGGAGGGGTTCCTGGAGGTCCAGATGTAAGTGTCTTCTTACTGGATACTGACCCCTTACCCCCCACTTTATGTTTCATGGAAGAGTTGGGGCTAACATTCAAACCTGGTCGAAAGAAAGCAATAATTCCAAGATAAATTTAGTAACAATGTAACAATTAGTTACAATTTTCAGTTAATATTACAATCAGAATTATGTGATAACTGATCATTCTCATGCATATAAAGAGTGTGGCAATGCAATGTGCAATAAATATTTCTGCATGTTATAAACTGTGTCTGCATCTCCATTAACATACAATAAAATGTGTCTGCATCTCCATTAACATGCAACAAAATGTGTCTGCATCTCCATTAACATGCAACAAAATGTGTCTGCATCTCCGTTAACATGCAACAAAATGTGTCTGCATCTCTGTTAACATGCAACAAAATGTGTCTGTGTCTCCATTAACATGCAACAAAATATGTCTGCATCTCCATTAACATGCAACAAAATGTCTGTGTCTCCATTAACATACAATAAAATGTGTCTTCGTCTCCATTAACATGCAACAAAATGTGTCTGCATCTCCATTAACATGCAACAAAATATGTCTGCATCTCCATTCACATACAATAAAATGTGTCTGCATCTCCATTAACATGCAACAAAATGTGTCTGCATCTCCATTAACATGCAACAAAATGTGTCTGCATCTCCGTTAACATGCAACAAAATGTGTCTGCATCTCTGTTAACATGCAACAAAATGTGTCTGTGTCTCCATTAACATGCAACAAAATATGTCTGCATCTCCATTAACATGCAACAAAATATGTCTCTGTCTCCATTCACATACAATAAAATGTGTCTGCATCTCCATTAACATGCAACAAAATGTGTCTGCATCTCCATTAACATGCAACAAAATGTGTCTGCATCTCCATTAACATGCAACAAAATGTGTCTGCATCTCCATAACATGCAACAAAATGTGTCTGCATCTCCATTCATATACAATAAAATATGTCTGCGTCTCCATTAACATGCAACAAAATGTGTCTGCATCTCCATTAACATGCAACAAAATGTGTCTGCATCTCCATAACATGCAACAAAATATGTCTGCGTCTCCATTCACATACAATAAAATGTGTCTGCGTCTCCATTAACATGCAACAAAATGTGTCTGCATCTCCATTAACATGCAACAAAATGTGTCTGCATCTCCGTTAACATGCAACAAAATGTGTCTGCATCTCCATTAACATGCAACAAAATATGTCTGTGTCTCCATTCACATACAATAAAATGTGTCTGCATCTCCATTAACATGCAACAAAATGTGTCTGCATCTCCATTAACATGCAACAAAATGTGTCTGCGTCTCCATTAACATGCAACAAAATGTGTTTGCATCTCCATTAACTTGTTATACTACAATAAATATTTATGGATCTTCATTAACATGTAACAAACAATAAATGTGTCTGCATCTTCATTACATTGCAACAAAATGTGTCTGCATCTCCAATAACCTTACAGAATGTGTCTGCATTTCCGTAAACTTGCTAGAAAATGTGCCTACATCTCCAATATCATGTTACAAAGTGTGCCAGCATCTCTATTAACTTGTAACAAAATGTGTCTGCATCTCCAATATCATGTTACAAAATGTGTCTGCATCTCGATTATCTTGTCACAAAATATGCCTACATCTCTAAGATCATGCTACAAAATGTATCACAATCTTATAAAATGTGTGTGCATCTCTATTAACATATTACAAATATTAAATGTTTCTGCTTCAGATCTCTATTAATAAATAATCCCAAATCTGCAACAGTACAGCGATCACTATAGGGCAGTTTTAAGCTTAAGAAACCATCAGATGCATGTGAATGACTGCTTTGCTTTAAATCTGCTGGTTATATGGGAACAGGGATTGTACTGAACAAAAGACTGTAGGATGTTCACTGATCTATATATTCAAAAGTTGTGAAAAAAATTGGATGATGGTGACAGCAATTACTGGGCGATGCACAACAAGGCTAGCATTTGGTGACATCAGGCTAATGATTCTATTGTATGGAGATGCTTGATGGCATAAGTTAACAGTTGAGAGAGTTAGTTCACATTCAGTAATGCATCAAATTTTGTTTCACTAACAAAACAGGTTGTTTTTTTTTTTGTTGTTCTGGGGCTTAACACCATTTTTCAGCACACGATAGGCTATACATGGGGGCCAGTATTAATGGTGGAGGAAGAAACCAGGAAATCCGAGGAAAGAACCACCGAACCACGAGAAGCTACTGGCAAGCTTTCTCACATATCCACATTTGCTGAATCTTAGACACGAACAGACAGAGGTGAGATGGCAGTGATCCGTAACGGACAGCGCCTTAGACCACTCGGCCACTCAGGGCCCAAAAACAGGTTTTAAATTGAGGCTAGGAATAAAATGATGAATAATTAATTTACTTTGAGTATTATTTGTTTTACATGTTTTTAAACAAATAATGATATATATTTCATAAAAGCAAGTTGTGTTTATTTATTGATCTAGTTTGAATGTTTTTGAACGATTGCTACCAGCAATTGAATTACTTCCTCTTATGTTTTCCCTCACTTGAATACTTGTTTAATGAAATCCAGGGAATTAGTTTTAAGTTCTATCTTGCTTATGGTGGATTCAACATAAAAAAGATTGCCACAGCTAATCTTTCATCTTCCGATAATAGCTGCCATCTGATTCAAATGAATTGCAAATTTTATTGGCAGTGACCTTTTCAAAACCAGCAAAATCATACTTGGATACTTTCTCACCCTATGCAAAATCCAAGAGGCATAACTATATAAACATTTTTTTTTCTAATTAAACTCTAATGCTGCTTTATTTAACTAAATGCAAGCAACACTTGTCTCTGGTAGTAAATCTCGAGAAAAATCTAAGAAAATATATAAACTTTTTTTTACGAACTACAATAGGATGCAATAACAGCTTATCAGCTCAATCAGTGTAGATATCTTAATGCTAGAAAAATATTCAATGCTATTCTGTCTTGATACAAGCCTTGTCCACCATGTTCAAAATTCCTACAGAAGAACAGGCCTGTCAGTCTAAACTTCTACATTGCTAACAGTGTAGAACACTTTCCTTACTAAACAGAGCATTAGTGGCCATACCCCAAAACTTCTGCCTAGTCTGCAGACTTTTCTTTTCCCTTACCCCTGAATTTGGAAGCACACGTGTAGACCACTATGTCAGACAGTTCCTTGTCAATCTGATTCGACTTTTTCTGCTTCTGTTTGGATTGACTCTGCTTGCCCTCATGAAGATCCTCATCAAACTGCCAGTCCAGCATTGGGTGACTTTTGGGCCTAGATTTATCAAAATAGGAGGCAGTGCGGCTGTAATAAACAAAGGCAAGGTACTATAATCTGAATACCCCCCCCAACTGATAAAAAAAAAGGAAAAGCACAAATGAGATAAAAGATGCACAAAACTTAGTTCATGTCCAGGGGTACCTAACACCATTATCATCTACACATTATTCCAAACATTAAGTTTTCTGTGTAAAAGATGACTTTTCTCACCAGTCATTTTCAGTTCTATGACAAGTCCATTTTCAGCAAAGGGGTGTGCACACAACAACACATACATATATACAGAAGGAAAATACTATGTTGCCTTCTTCCAATATTTACAATGTTGAATCAAGCAAAAGAAAAAAATGACAACTACAAATTTGCCTTTCACATCGATTTAACAAGCAGTGTAATATCTATGTTCATGAATGCAAAGGGATATAACTCTAATCTCTCAACATTATGGCAATTTACAGAATTATCCAGCAATTACCAAATAGAATGAACTACATCACAATGTTGTCTGAGGAAAAGAGACTTGCCAATAATGTAGTGTGTTAGTATGGAAAGTCTGTTAAGCATGAAAGGAACTGAATATGCCAGTGTTTGGGCAACTCTGGTCACAGTCTGGTTAGAAATTATGAATCAATGAATGAACTAAGTTTTGTTCACTTTTTATCACATTAAAAATTTCCGTTATGGAAATCAGTTGGGGGGGGTTACAGACAAATACGGAGGAATGTTCAGACTATAAATCTAACAGCAAAGGGGGCATATCTGACCAGAAGTATATGACCTTCACTGTGGCAAGATTAATGAAATATGGAAAAATGCAGAATCTTTCATATCCGAATTCATTTTTGATAATAGGATTTTTCTTCTATCAACTATGGATTTTTTTTTAGATAATATAACACTCCTGCAAATTAAATAGAGACTATATTGTTTACCACCTAGACATTTAATGTCAACTCAACACCTTTTGAAAATATCATTTTACAAAAATCAAAAAGTATTTAAGACAGAATCTGTTAATTTGTCAGTTACCCCCCCAAAAAATGCCATGGCTTCTTGAGTTGTCTTGTTCACTGTTAATAAAGAAATTGTGGTTTTGACAGAACTAACTGGATGTAGAGCAAGAAATACTGTGATTCTGAAACAAATTTAAATCTCTTTGTGACTGCAGTAAGATTTGTTTGTCATGCCAATACAAGTTTTGTAAAAATAAACCTTTGCTGATTAATTAACACTTAGAAAATTAAACTAATCTTCTGTACAGGACTAATTTCCTAACTTTGCTCTGCCATCATATTTGGAGAAATATTTTTATACATATTTTTTTTGATAGCAGCAATCTTCAATTGCTTATCAAGTGTGTTTATCATATTTGATTTTTAAGTGGTAATTAATACTTTCTATTTAAAAAATTTTTTTTCTTCATATTCCTGATCAGACAGTATTTGTTACCACATTATTAATGGATTTATCTTGTTTTTTTTAGGAGTCCAACATTATGTTTCTAAATACAATATATATATATATATATATATATATATATATATATATATATATATATATATATATATATATATATATATATATATATATATATACAGAGAGAGAGAGAGAGAGAGAGAGAGAGAGAGAGAGTACAAATCAAATGGCGAATAACAACCCTTTCAAGCGTACTTGATCCACCAAGAGATCACATGTGTCAGGGATTGATTAAAATAGATGCAATAAATTGATGACGAACAGTATGAAACTAGTTACTAGTTTCATACTGTTCGTTGTCAGTTTATTACATCTATATATATATATATATATATATATATATATATATATATATATATATATATATATATATATATATATATATATATATATATATATATATATAAAACAAAACAAGTCCTACCTTTCCAGATCTCCACAAGATCCTGAAGAGTGCATAGACTGTGTTTTGGATTTTTCCTCTGTCTCAGGAGTTGCCTGGCTGTCCTGACTGTCTACTGAACGTCGTGAGTCCTTCACTGAATTACAGGGATGAAACACATATACACCCTTTTTAGATTTTCATGTTGTTTATTTCTAACACTTCTAGAGATGCTTACAAATTCAATTGTTTTCACTGACGGTTCACTGGGTACTCAAATTCATTGTTTCCAGTAACTTTAAAATTTGTAACAATTTGTACCTTTAAAATAAAATGTAACTGATATCAAGGTAGAACATTTTTTCTAACAGGACAAATATTAAACTTAAGACTGTAAACTCTGTGTTTTATTTAGACAGCAATATGATGTCACAATGCCCCATGTGGCACAGTACCAAAGAGTTATATATTTCATAAAAAGTGGTCCAGTGCATATTTTTATTACTGTATAAAATTGATTAGTCGTAATTTATTAATTTGGTGACACTATTGGTGATTTTACATGAAAAATTGGTTTAACTGATAATGCCTCAAAATTAAATTTGCAACAGTAAAATCCCATTAATGTTGTCAAATCTTTTAATTTAAAGTTCTTTTCTACACACTGTACTATATCATCATCATCTAGTGGTAATTTATTTTTTCAGTTCTCCTGTAACAATTACCAGTCTTTTAGTGGTAATTTATTTTCAGTTCTCATGCAACAATTACCAGTCATCAAGTCGTAATTTATTTTTCAGTTCTCCTGTAACAATTACCAGTCCTCTAGTGCTAATTTATTTTTTTCAGTTCTTCTGTAACAATTACCAGTCCTCTAGTGGTAATTTATTTGTATGTTCTCATGCAACAATTACCAGTCATCAAGTAGCAATTTATTTTTCAGTTCTACTGTAATAATTACCAATCCTCTAGTGAATTTTATTTTTCAGTAATCCTGTATTAATTACCAGTCCTCTGGTGGTAATTTATTTTTTCAGTTCTCCTTTAACAATTACCAGTCATCAAGTAGTAGTTTATTTTTCAGTTCTCCTGTAACAATTACCAGTCCTCTAGTGGTAATTTATTTTTTCAGTTCTCCTGTAACAATTACTAGTTCTCTAGTGGTAATTTATTTTTCAGTTCTCCTGCAACAATTACCAGTCATCAAGTAGTAATTTATTTTTCAGTTCTCCTGTAACAATTACCAGTCCTCTAGTGGTAATTTTTTTATGTTCTCATGCAACAATTACCAGTCATCAAGTAGCAATTTATTTTTCAGTTCTCCTGTAACAATTACCAATCCTCTAGTGGTTATTTATTTTTTCAGTTATCCTGTAACAATTACCAGTCCTCTAGTGGAATTCTATTTTTCAGCTCTTCTGTAACAATTACCAGTCCTCTGGTGGTAATTTATTTTTTCAGTTCTCCTGTAACAATTACCAGTTATCTAGTGGAAATTTATTTTTCAGTTCTCCTGCAACAAGTACCAGTCATCAAATAGTAATTTATTTTCAGTTCTCCTGTAACAATTACCAGTCCTCTAGTAAATTATTTTTTTCAGTTCTCCTGTAACAATTACCAGTCCTCTAGTGGTAATTTATTGTTATGTTCTCATGCAACAATTACCAGTCATCAAGTAGCAATTTTTCAGTTCTCCTGTAACAATTACCAATCCTCTAGTGGTAATTTATTTTTTCAGTTATCCTGTAACAATGACCAGTCATCTAGTGGAATTTTATTTTTCAGTTCTCCTGGAACAATTACCAGTCATCAAATAGTAATTTATTTTTCAGTTCTCCTGTAACAATTACCAGTCCTCTAGTGTTAATTTATTTTTATGTTCTCATTCAACAATCACTAGTCATCAAGTAGCAATTTATTTTTCAGTTCTCCTGTAACAATTACCAGTCCTCTAGTGGAATTTTATTTTTCAGTTCTCCTGTAACAATTACCAGTCCTCTAGTGGTAATTTATTTTTTTCAGTTCTCCTGTAACAATTACCAGTCCTCTAGTGGTAATTTATTTTTTTCAGTTCTCCTGTAACAATTACCAGTCCTCTAGTGGCAATCTATTTTTCAGTTTGCCTGTAACAATTAGCAGTCATCTAGTGGCAATCTATTTTTCAATTCTCATATTAGAATTACCAGTTCATTAGTGGTAATTTTTTTTTCAGTTTCTCTGTAACAATTTGCAGTTCTCTAGTGGTAATTTATTTTTCAGCTCACCTATAACAGCAGTCATCTAGTGTTAGTTTATTTTCAGATTTCTTTTAACAATTACCAGTTCTCTAGTGGTAATTTATTTTCCAGTTCTCCTGTAACAATTAGTAGTTCACAGTGGTAATTTATTTTTTATTTCTCCTGTAAAAATTACCAGTCAAAACATCTTCATAGAATTACTTTTTGCATCAACATCTCTTAAGAAGGTTTTGTATGAGTTTCATAGATCTTCACAGCACTATAAATCTATTTTCTTACCTATTCAAATGATGTCAACAGTTGTAAATTTCATAGAATAGATTGCATGTGCTGTGTCATACTTTCCGTCATAAACTCTATCTTAGTACTAAATTCTGAACAGAATCAATTTACTATTTAGTGCCGAAGGTGTTTTCTTGGCTATATTATATAAAAACAAATTATGTAATAAACATGATGGAAGACCTATACCACTTTTTATCTATATTCATGGCATAGATAAAATTTGTCGATTCGTTTATAGATGACAAGTTTCATTTTCTATTTCAGTTCAAGTTTTCCAAGGCCTACCGTACCAACAACTCACAAGAAAGAGGTTCATTCTAGTTTGATTGGCATGGGTTGATTAAGACAGCTGAACATGTAAATGGCTATCTCTGGATGCAGCACCAACAACTCCAGAAGATGATGGCACCCATGAAAAGTTCCCCCATAAACGACAATGATGCTTCAATATGAGAACTGAAATTACATGCCTTGCAAAATAGCAAATACTGCAGCGATCCCTTAAACTATTTAGATTTAGAACCTCAATGTCAACAATACCTTACTTTGAACACTTTATGTGTCTATTTTTTCAAACCTGAACTTTTCAAAACTATTACATCGAAATACATATTGACACAATTTTTAAAATGTTAAACTTAATTTATATGAATGATTACCTTGAGTTACTCTGAAATTCTGATGGTTTTAGAGTCATGGACAATTTTTAAGCTTTTGCATGAAATGTGTTAAAACAAACTCAACCAGTCACCTCTAAAGAACTAAACAAGTACAGTAAGGCCTGTCTTGAAAGACCACTGTTACGTGAAACCACCTGTCTTGAGAGATATTATTTTTAATGCACAGAATTATTGATTAAATAGTGTTATGAGACTACCTGTCTTGAGAGACCATCAGTTTTTGGCAGAAGGTGTGGTCTTTCAAGACATGTTCTACTGTACTTATGTAACTATATTATGAGGGCTTAAGTAAGCAAATCTGAACAAATATGAATTTGTATTTAACAGCTATATTATAGAAAGTCACATTATCAACTTCAATTGGTGGGTGATTAACAAAATCTTCAATGTATTAGAAAATATTTACCATCTGTAACATCATCTTCATCCTCATCATCATCATCATCTTCATCAAATTCATTGACATTATTGTCACCCATCACCAAAGGAAATGACCTGCTATAGGAGGCATTCTGTTGGAATAATAAATTTATCGTAAATTAGGTTTCTCAAAGAATACTTATATATCTGTTAAGGGGAATTTAACATTTACTACAACCCAAATCTAGTTCTTCCAAAAGGGTTAACACAATCTGTCTTTCCCATCTATATACATAACAGATTATATTAACAGTATCATCAGTAAGAAAACTCTTCCACGACAACATTTTAATGACTTTTTCTGTCTTCACAAGATGACTCTGTATATCAGAAAGTGTGTGCGATTTGAATTTTAATGCAGCTTTAACACTTTTTCAGTCATATCACCACAATAGCTGGAATGTGACAGTTTATAGTGATGTCTAGCACTGGGGCATCATGCTGCAGACATGTAGCATCATGTCACACCCAGTCACATTATCCTGACACTAGGCTGACCAGTTCTAACACTAACCTCTTAATGCTGAGCGCCAAGCAAGGCAGCTGTTAGTACCATTTTTTAAAAAAAGTCTGAAGTATGACTCAGCTGGGGTTCAAGCCTGTGACCTGCATCTGAGGAAGGCACTCTAACCACTAGGCCATTTGAGCAGTCCTTGTATATCAGATGCTTATCAGTTAACCTTGAGTGATATATCAACGAGGATCGTTGGGAGGTGTTGGATTGCTTTTGTGAATTGTGATTTGGTGAATATTGTTTGAGAAACATAATTTATAATAAAAAAAAACCCTTACTTCTAGTGCCATTACATAAATACCAACCCTCCAAAAGGTGTAAGTGCAATTATTGCCATTATAATTGACATATTCTACATATTACATACTATAATTACAGCATGTACAAAAAATATACATTTTTCCTACTAACCTGGTTCTGCATCTGGTCAAAATTCTTATCACAATGGGCAAAATTCATATGGATTAGAACCAGAATACAAACACAAAATAAACTGAACACTTATTTATGTTCCGCACTAACTTCATCCAGTCTACATATGTAACTTTCGCTGAATGATTGCGAACTGAAATCCTATTGTGATCATAGTGAGGTGCTGAATTAGATTACGTTCATATTCTATTTTTAAAGTTTGTAAAGCAGTGTTGATTTGTGTTTCGCTTAACATCTACTGCCATTTTCTTTAAAAAAGAAAGACTGGTTCACTAACTAACTAGCATATCGATAAAATGAATCTGTTAGGCAAAGTTCACTTTTGAAAAAAACAGTCTGTTTTTTTGGAAAGGAGTCATATACAGTTGCTATAAATAGCAAATAAAAGGAATGTGATCTTATGCTATTTTTATGCAGCAGTCACAATTTTAATAACATTCTCAAATTTATGTTAGTGAAATTAAAGAGATGGTAATAAAAATGAAAACTTTTTATTGCTTTATTTTTTTTTATTTTTTAAGATAGCTTCATGAAATTTTTCAAGTCTTTCAAAAAAGCAGAATCATATTTCACAATTTGATCAATGCATTTTACTAAATATAATAATTTATAACAATATTATAATAATAATATAATATAATATAGTAAAATATAATATATAAAAATATTTTAATATAATAATATATAATATTATAATTATAATATATAATATAATATAATAAATAATATATTATAATAATAATAATATATAATATAGTAATAATAATAATAATAATAATAACAACAATAATAATAATAAAATATGATATAATACTATATAATACTAATAAAATATAAAAACAATATAAATAATGATAAAATATAATATTATAATATAGTATAATAATATAATATAATAATAATATTAATAAATATGCTAATGAAGCTGGATCAGAATTAAAGAAAGTCCTGCTTTATTGTCAATTACCTCACCTTGATGGAAACAAAATTTTCAAAATATTATGAAAAAAAAAATGAATATATTTATTTCCAAGAGTGATACTGGTAATGAGATATCAAGAGCACTTCTAAGTGATGTAGGTCTAAATTTTTGGCTCAGTTTTACCTGATTTACTGGCTAGTTAGCAGTGATTGTGATTTACAACTCACTCGATAAAACCTGTTATAACGCGATGCTCTGGGTCCAAAGAATATCATCACAATATAAGTGGGATCTTGTTAACAAATTCTCGGAATATGTCAAAATAGCTACAAGTTACTTCCTCCAAACAGAAAACAGTGCCAACTGCATTAAAAATCTTTTAACTTGTCTGAACTAGATAGTTTTTCTTTATTTTTATTAACAAATGTAACACTGAAATGTTTTAGAATAGTTTGGAAGTTAAGGCAACATTAAACACAGTGCTGGGATTAAAAATCGGCTTGGGATATGAATAATCAGCTATTTTGAGAGTATGTATTTAGGATGTTAAAAAGTGTTAAGTCACCTTAAATTAAAAAATGGGAGCCATGCTGCAATCGTGTTATAAGCGGAATCACATTATAACGAATTGCTTTATAACGGGTTTCACCTGCATGTAATGATTTATCTTTATCATCAGGAATAAAACTTTGTTTAAACCGTATTGTTTGAGTCTAGTCTTGATTTGTTTCCTTAAATGGAAATGAAATCGATATTATTTATTGTGATGAAAAATTAACATGAATTATGTCCTTAAAAAACTTTGAGAGAATTTGTTAACTATTTAGATAAATGGCATTTATTTAACCATGTGTGATTTTAATTTTTAATGTTGCTTTAAAAAATTTTCAGTCATATTGCTGTGATGACAGTTTATAGTGATGTCTAGCAATGAGGCATCATACTGCAGACATGTAACATCATGTTCCACCTAGTTACATTATCTTGACACCAGGCAGACCATTCCCAACACTAACCACTTAATGCTGGCAAGGCAGCTGTTAGTACCATTTTTATAAGTCTTTGGTATGACTTGGCTGGGGTTGGAACCCGCATCCTCCTGCATCCAAGGTGGATGCTCTAACTACCTGGCCACCAGTGCAGTCTTGGCATTTATTTAAACCAGGAACATGAAAAAGATTTGAAAATATACACAAACTAACATGCTTCATCCAGAAGTTCCACATCTACATATTTCAATATGGCGAAACACATTCTTGATATAATGATGACTGTAAAGCTTATAAATCAATCACCTGTTTTGTGTTTACTTTCCTCAATTAAAATTCCACATTAAATTTTTTGGTTTTGGTATGAGATTTTTTTCAGCATATTATAAGCTACACATGGCAGCCAGTATATATGGTGGAGGAATAATCGGGGAAAACCCCAGATGAACCACTGACCTACAGGAAGCAACTAGCTTTCTTACACACCCCTTGTTGGCTGAACCTAAATCCTTACAGACAGAGACAGTGATGAGATGTCAGTGATCTATAAAGGCCTTAGACCATGCAGCCATCCGAGACCAATAAGTCCATGGGCCCAAAAGTCCATGGGCTCAAAAGTCCATAGGCCCAATAGTCTATAGTTATCATAAAATAAAGGTGTTTACATGCAAACAACAGTGACTTTACAGGTATCAATACAGGTAATAGCAATAAAGACTTTCACACATCTTGTTTCACTCTGCAGGTGAAACTCCTTTAGTGTGTTTGCTTGTAAATGTTCATGGCTGTATAATTGGTTTTAAAGAATAATCACCTACATTTCTTAAGGCCTGGATGGCTTACTATGTACATCCACATTTCTTGAGGCCTGGATGGCTTATTATGCACCTCTACATTTCTTGAGGCCTGGATGGCAAATTTTTACAATTCTTGAAGCCTGGATGGCTTAATATGTACATCCACATTTCTTGAGGCCTGGATGGCTTACTATGTACATCCACATTTCTTGAGGCCTGGATGACTTACTATGTACATCCACATTTCTTGAGGCCTGCATGACTTACCATGCACCTCTACATTTCTTGAAGCCTGGATGGCAAACTTTTACAATTCTTGAAGCCTGGATGGCTTACTATGTACATCCACATTTCTTGAGGCCTAGATGGCTTACTATGTACATCCACATTTCTTGAGGCCTGGATGGCTTACTTTGTATATCCACATTTCTTGAGGCCTGGATGGCTTACTATGTACATCCACATTTCTAAAAGGCCTGGATGGCTTACTACATACTATACATCTTTACAGTCAAAAATCTGATTTCTTATTTCAACACAAGTAGTGTTAGTTATTATCATATAATTCTCTTGTTGTTCTCCATCCTACAATTATCTTATGGTAACATCAGAGCCAAGGAGAATAAGACAGAATCTAGAATATATTTGCTTATGAAGGGACATAACTATGGACAAGATAATGCGACATTTGGACAAACAAGCCAGTATATGCATGATAATGATAAGACATTATTGGAGACATTGTGGCAATTTGGAGAAAGCAAAAAAGACAATCTAGATTTGGATAACTGAGATAATACTATAATAATATGAAATGGGTGAAGTCTTAAGTCAAGCTCAGTTTACTGAATTCTCACGACATCACTTACTGATATTGCAAGTGACACTGTGATATCACTTACTGATAATGCAAATGATAAGGAACAGGTGAACCTGCTTAATTGATTTAATTGAATTCTCATGCCATAATTTACTGATATTGAAAGTGACATGGTGACATCATTTACGGATATTGCGAGTGATATGAAACATGTGAATCCCAAGTCCAGCACAGTTAATTGAATTCTCTCACCATCACTTACTGATATTGTAAATGACACAGTGATATCACTTACTGATATTGCAAGTGACACTAACATCACTTAATGATTCTGCAAATGACACTGTGACATCAATTACTGATATTGCAAGTGACAATGTGACATCACTTAATGATATTGCAAGTGACACTGTGACATCACTTACTGATAATGCAAGTGACACTGTGACATCACTTACTGATAATGCAAGTGACACTATAACATCACTTAATGATACTGCAAATGACAAAGACATCACCTCATGATATTGCAAGTGAAACTGTGACATCAATTACTGATATTACAAGTGACACTTTGACATAACTTACTGATATTACAAGTGACACTTTGACATCACTTACTGATATTGCAAGTGACACTGTGACATCAATTACTGATATTGCAAGTGACACTGTGACATCAATTACTGATATTACAAGTGACACTGTGACATCAATTAATGATATTACAAGTGACACTGACATCACTTACTGATATTGCAAGTGACACTGTGACATCAATTACTGATATTGCAAGTGACACTGTGACATCAATTACTGATATTACAAGTGACACTGACATCACTTACTGATATTACAAGTGACACTGTGACATCACTAACTGATATCACAAGTGACACTGTGACATCAATTACTGATATTACAAGTGACACTTTGACATCACTTACTGATGACATTTAATGTAAGTGTTCTTAGCCTAAGTAAAGGAAACACCCCTACCTTTGGTATATTACAAGGTAGTTATCTCGACTTCTCATGGCATCTATCTTGTCTTTGTTTAATAATTATTATCCATTTTTTTAGTACATGAAAATTTTATTCCAAACTATTGTTTTGTAATAAGCTTCACACAATTGCTTTGCTAAAAGGTAAAAGCCATAATCAATCTAATTGATTGGAAATCTTAAATGTTTACAGCACTAAATTCCATTCCAATTTCATGAAAAACTTCCACTCACAAACATCTATATTTCAATATATACCTGACTGCAAGAACTTGCTTCGTGATTGGCACATTAAGAATTTGTAAAAAGGATGAAATAAAGTTTGAATTTCTCACTTTTCTAGCAGCCAGATGAGGGTCAAGATGTTCTCTTGCCTTCTTATTTTTTATAAGTATCTTGTATTTTAGCTGATTGGGGGATGGTAGCTGGGGGTCTTCAGTGAAATCACTGTCAAACAAGAACTGTGTCACCAACTTGTCTCCAAACACTGACTGAAATTAAGACAAAAATACATAAAAAAACTATATAAAATCAATTATGTATTAGAGAAAGGACGACAAGAAAGAAGCATAACTCAATTCAACAAGATGGCAAGGGCCTGCAAATCAAGCCCATGTTCAAAACATTTCTGTACAGCTTTTGACCTTGACCTGAATGTCAAAAGAGTGAGCACGTGTTTTGCTGAATAAAATTTCTTTAATTCACAATGATACTTGCCAAGTATAAGCAGAATCCATCCAGTAGGTTATGGAAATATAAGCAAACAATGAACTTTAATCAAGGAATAATATGTATATTCTATGTACATGACCTTGACCCAAAAGTCAAAAAAGTGCACAAGTGTGTCATAGAATGAAATTCATTATAATGAAACCTATTAAGTATAAACAGAATCCATCAAGTAGATTAGGGAAATACAAGAACACAATGAACTTTATTCAAAGATTAATACAAATATTCTATTATATGGCCTTGACCCAAAGGTCAAAAGAGTCAGCAAGTGTGTTGCAGAATAAAACATATTTGCTACATGATGAAACCTGTCAAGTATAAACAGAATCTATCCAGTAGGTTAGGGATATAAAAGCAAGCAATGAATGGCATGTAAAGAAAAAGAATCAACGAGTAAAACAATAAATTGTTCTTGCTCCATAAGAGAATATTTAAAGTATGAACATAAAATAATCACGGCATTAAGGACATATAAATAATAAGCAAATGAAAGCATTAATCAAAATATTTTTTTAAAAAAATACCAGGAAACAAACAAATAAAATGTTGATGAAAATGCTGATGCCACTGCTGGAAAGTGACTGCAATCTCTTGCGTTTCCACTAACATGAACCATACAAACAAAAAAAATCCATATTTCCATGTATTTATGAGTTTTATCTTCAAGAGACATTAAATAACAATGATTTTTGTTCCCATTTCAGTCATATTCTCATGATACACTGAAATGAAAATTCATCTCCTGTCTTGAAATAAGTCGTCATTATATTATGCTTTGAATTAAATTTTACTTCTAAAGGAAGAAGGTGACTGACAGTTTGCACTGCTCCCAAAAAATTGTCTTTAAAGTACTAATAAATGGAAAGTACAGAGATGCATTACTAACAGCTCACTAAAAGTACTCACCTGCATTACTAACAGCTGGCTTATCAATATCTTAAAAGTACTCAGATGTATTACTAACAGCTGGCTAGTAATATCTTAAAAGTACTCATCTGCATTACTAACAGCTGGTTAGTAATATCTTTAAGGTACTCACATGCATTACTAACAGCTGGCTTACCAATATCTTAAAAGTACTCAGATGCATTACTAACAGCTGGCTAGTATTATCTTAAAAGTACTCACATGCATTACTAACAGCTGATTCATCAATATTGTAAAGATTCCTCAACCCACTTTGAAAATCTAGTATTTAGAATAGGCATTTATGATACACTATACATTGCCCATGAAATGGTGTGTATTTCATGACTCAAAAGAACTTGTACATCATGTAATCTAAATATTTATGACAAAATGAATGTCCAGGGTAAAAAGATTTCACTATTTATTAATGCAGGCTAGCTGAAAGGAAAAGGAGACGAAAAGCTTTGTTGACAATTTCATGCATAGGTTTGTATTTATAATGCAAACAGGAATGGATAGGCATAATTTGTGAATATGTTTAATTTCAATCAAATTCAATTTCAGCAATTTTAATCTTTGGATGGAAAACAAAAATACATATCTGTGAGCATTTTTGGTTGATTTTCATCAACGAATTCCAAAAAGCAAAAGAAAAATCTTGAGCACAAATCTAATATGTAATTTCACAGAAATATTGTTTTTGAAGATACAAAAATAAAGTGAATAATTGTCATTTAAAGGTTTGTGTAATCAATATCCAAAAGATGGGATTTATTACTGAAATAGTTCTGAATGCCTACATAAGCTGTATGACTTTTACTATAGTCTAATATATGTGCCAAATATTCCATAGATATATTAAATCCGTTATAAAATATTCATCCGAAACCAATGTAAGGGATGGACTGAATACATTCCTGTATCCCCCACCACCTTCACTGGACAGGGGATATTACTGAACATTCATTTATCATGAAAAATATTGCCCATGAACAATATGACAGCCCCTCAAACTTTTCTATAGTCCGATTCTACATCCCTGTTTGTTTGTACCCCCTATCGAGTTCAATAATGGAAACATTTAATTTGATAAAAAGTGCAAAGAACTTAGTCACTTCGTTCACTGATTTATATTTTCTAACCTGAATGTGAGTAGAATTGTAATGACACCATCATCGCCTGCATGTTTCATGCTTAATGGAAGTTTTCAATGTAATTGATGGACATGCTTGAGACTCATTTCCAGTTCCTGGACCAGTCCATTTTCAGCAAAGGGGTGAATGCACGACTAAATATGTAGACTAAAGATGTACATACATATGTCGACTGCTTCTGATATTTACAGTGTTGAATCAAGCAATGGAAAAGAATGACAACAAAACAATTGCCTTTCCCGTTAACAAGCAGTTTCATTAATTTGTTCATGTGTGCAAAGGAATATAATTCTAAAATCAATTTATGGTAATTTACAGAATTATCCGGCAGTTACCGAATAGAATGTATTACGTCATTATGTTGTCAGATGGAAATAAACTGCCCCATAGTGTACGGAATATAGCGCCATGTTAGTATGGAAAGTCCGTTAAACATGACAGATGCAAGGGGATGCCAGTATTATTGTCATTCTGGTCACAGGCAGGTTAGAAATTATAAATCAATGATTCAATTGACTTAGTTCTGTGCAATTTTTATCACATTAAACTTTTTAGTTATTGAAATCGGAAGAGAGGCACAAACAAAAGATGTAGCATCAGATTATAGTTATTGAAATCGGTAGAGGGGTACAAACAAACGGGAATGTAGCATCGGACTATAACAATCTTTCAAGATAACTTACTTTAAAGATCTGAGCCATCTTCTGCTGCTGTGGGATGGAGCAGTGATTTTCTAGTGATAGGATCACAGGATAGGGGCTTGTCACAAAGGCACACCTGTTGACAGCTTCCACAACACTCTAAAAAACAAATATCAATAACAGTCAAGCAAATTTCGTTCAATGAATTGTCATTAATTAATAAGATGAAATTCAGATATGAGAGTGGTTTCACCTTGAACTGAGAGACTGGTTCCAAATTCTGTCAATTGTCAAGTTAATACTGCATGTTCTTGTACATGAAGAGGGCTTAGACTGTGCCCTTACGTGATCGTTTAAGTACCATCCCCACCCAAATTGGTTCCTACTCTGAATACATTACCTCATCCTAATACATTAGGAGAACAGGTAAGCGTGGATGGAGATATATTCTCTTACCTTTAAATGGTCCCTGGCTCCATCCTTTATTTTAATATATGCAAAGCAACTTCAAGTCCTGTATGAGATACAAGCTCATGTTTAACAGGTTAATAAATTTGTGAATCATTTCAGAAACTGTCATCAATTCCAGTGGCTTAGTGGTAGTGCATCGACCTCAGATAGAAAAGTATGAGATTTTTATAAGGCCATAAGTGATAAAAAGCCATTTACATGTATACATCCTATAAGTGACTTGCATTTGTAACAGGACACAACTTCCTGTCACTAGTTAGGTAAGTTTGCATAGACTGATTGGTCAAAGTAAATATGCCTCTAGTGAATGATTCAGGCAGGAAGGAACCTTTGGTTTTGGAAATACTAGGCATTTTCCATTATATACAGGACATTTACACAGTAAATTTGCCTGGAAGTATGTTTGTTTGAGTGTGCAGGGGTGTGTGTGTGTGTGTGTGTGTGTGTGTGTGTGTGTGTGTGTGTGTGTGTGTGTTAGAATGACTGTTGTGAACACATGATGGCTCAGTAAAGGTAACCATTAGGACGGGTTTGACTGTACCATCAATTCAAATAATTTAAAATTTCCATGTGACTTCTCCCCTCCAGAAATGCATATACATTATTTCATTATTGTATTCATTACACATTGTTTCTATGTACATTTCTTTTAGTTTTAATATTTTAAAAATATTAAATTAAATAATACTTACTCTGAAAGTGCATATGGGCCATGAAGCCCATAGCATATAAATTTTCCACCCCGTTTTTTTTTTTTGAATGTTGATAATACTTTGAACAGGCTGTAAATTTTGACATTTGTTCAGTGCCAAGTAAAGCCTGACAACTCCTGGAGTATATTAGACCCTAATTTATTAGACTGAAATGGCAACACTTACTTTGTTTTCCAGCTGACAACCTTTTGATCCAGCCATGAATCTGATCCTTGTTCAGTGCCAAGTAGAGTCCTAAATTCAGTTAACACAGGGTGCTTATCTCCTGTGATTATGCCAGACCTCCCAAACTAACAGAACCTCAGTAAGACTGTTGATTCTTTTCAGTAAGTTAGGTCAGTTTTCAGTAAGTTAGACCAGTTTTCAGTAAAGTGTAACAAAATAAATGTAATGTAAACTGCAGTTGTAAACCCCATGGAGCTCAATGGCTTCTTGCTATCTATTAACCTGACATAATGTCAGTAAGGCGATGAATCCAATTTCATTGAATGGCAGTAATATTATCTGTATAATATACTTTATCAAAATGTTGGTGGTTTTTCACTAAAATAACTCATATAAAAAGCAATAAAACGAAAACTGTACAGCTTTTAAAAAAAAATTTCTTAGGACTGAAAATAGGTTTGTAAGAGTGTTCAAAAATAACATTTTACTTTTCTAAAACTTTCAGTAACAAGCTTAGATTGTTAGACTAAATTTGTAATTACCAATAATTTGATACATTATGAAATTGTAAACTATTCACCACAACATTAAAAGATATTAGTAGAATTAGAGTTACCATATGAGCTATATATAATCCTCAGGATTAACAGGATGCACAATGCAATTATTAGCAACATCAGCAACATTATTAGCAACACTGGCAACATTAGCATCATTCATTTTGTGCTCTGATTTCATTTGGTTTGGTTCTTTATGCCACAGCAACACATGTAGGTTATTCAGTGCTGAGGCAACTGGAATAAAGATCCTAACCTAAGGATGCATCACAGTAGTTGACCTAGGTTGGTCTGATGGTTGGATTTGAACCCACATCCTTTTGCTTGTGAATCTTGAACACTAACCACTAAGCCACTGCTACTCCTCTTTTGTCCTCTTAAACAATACATTTTGGCTTATTTCTTTTCTATTAAAAAACATGTAAATAGGTAATAGCATATGTTGGGAGGGTTAATCTTAAATTGACTGGAATGACATCTAAAAGGAAACATGCACCTTCATTTGTAGCAGGAACTGGAAAGGACTCAGTTTTCTGCACCAATAACTGTCTCGTAAAGCAATAGCTTCCCTACCTTGAACGAGATTTTAGTGGTCAGTGTATGTCCATGGTAGATAATGGGCAGTCCATCATCCCCATCCCAACAGTCTAGTTCCACACATCGACACCCCCTTAGAAGCACCTGTGGTGATAGAAAAAAGGTAAGCTACATCCAGTGCATAATGTGTACATACTTTATTTTGTGTACATACTGTATTTGTACCTATATAAAGTGTGCCTAATATCAAAAAGCTGGGAAAAGCTTGTATTTAAGTTTATCCAGAGCACTTGGTTCTGTATAGTGTGTACCTTTTAACAAGCTGTGTGTGTGTGTGTGTGTGTGTGTGAGTGTGATTTAGATTTTTAACATAGCTTTAACAATGTTTCAGTCATATCGCTATGATGTCTACAGTGTGACAGTTTATATTGATGTCTAGCACTGGGGCATCATACCACAGACATATGGGATGATGTGCCACCCAGTCACATTATCCTGACACCAGGTCAACCAGTCCTAACACTAATCTCTTAATGCTGAGTGCCAAGTGAGGCAGCTGTTAGTACCATTTTTTAAAAGTCTTTGGTATGACTAGGCCGGGGTTTGAACCTGCGACCTCCCACATCTGAGGCGGGAACAGCTTGGGTATCAAGCATTAGAGCTGAGCCTTTGATAAAAGGTACTGTACTTATTTTGAGGTATGCACATACAAAGAAACATGATTTTGTTGTCAGCTGAACATGAGAATCTGACCACATAAAAATACTTTAACACAGATTAATCTAAGGTGCGGAAAGACATACATGGATACCAAAGTTATCACTAGGTTGATGATCAGTTAATTGGTTGGTTTTAGAAACACTTAGAAGCTATATTTGGTTTTATTGTGCAGGGGAATGAGAGGCATTCCCATGGACGCTGAAGTTTGAGCAGATACTCAATGCTCAATGAACTGAGTAACTGCAGCTCCATAACTATACTGGCTTCTGTGAAGTCAGGTTGAAAATAATGCACATTATAGATCCAGATCTGCCTTCACGTCAAGTGTCAGCTGGTCAGGGTCAACACTGTTCACACATTAGTGTCAAGGCCTGAATTTGCAGTTGTCAAAATATTTTCCAAACGTGCTACATTTCTTTATCAATTTATTCGAATTAATCATCAGAGAACTCTATAACATGCTGGGGCTTAAAAACTAAACTAAACTTTTTAAAAAGTTTTTGATCTGTCTGAATTTTTGTTCCCTGCATTAGTTTCTTTTAATATCTACGCATTACATGGTGAAAGCTGTACTTAAAATACATACCCTGAAAAGCTGAGATAAATCTTCAAAAAGTGTCCAATCATAATGAAAAATCTTGGAAAATCTAAAAAAAAACCCAACTAAAAAGTAAAATCTCATTAGAACCATTTTAGTTTGAAACTGGTAATGAGACTGTTCTTTTGCATTTGGGAGAAATTTTAGTACATGATTTTTGACCTCTTTGGAGATATTGTTAGGTCAGAAAATTTTATATTTTGATCCAGCAAAAATTTAGACAAAGTCAGGAATCTTTTTTTTAATAAAAATTCTGGCAGGTACCATGAGCACAGGAGGTATTGGGGGTTTAAGTTAAGCATGTGATCTTATCTTCAGCTATCCGCATTAACAATATACACCACTCCCTTGATAACTCGTGCCTGGATAACTCGCGAACCCGCTTATAACGCTGTGTCCGGCATGGCTCCCGATTTTTTTCCAAGGAAAATATATTTTAAAATGTGTTAAACATGAAAAAAGTCGTGATAAGAAATTGTAAATTGCAAATTTAACCTTGATACATAGTTCGTTTTTATCATCAAAAATGGTGATTACCGTTTTTCCTAGGTATAAGTCGCTACTTTTTTCGTTTTTTTTTTTAAAATGATGTGTGCAACTTATATGCAGGAACGACTTATATGATAAATAAATTGTTTTTAATGACTGTGACTGATGCGCATTGATGTTGTGCTTTAGCAAAATGCATCTGCCGGTATACGGGCAAGCCAATTGCTGGAAACTTACATACGATACACATAAGTATTAGACTATAAGATTATCAAATTAAATAGTCAAATAATATTTAGTTATATATGTGTTAACATTTGTTGTTATTAATAAATTAAAAAAAAACATATTGAAATAATGATTGCCATTGTATTTCCTTTATTATTCGGCATGTACATCTTAGAATCTTTCTGTCTCTAAATTCAGTTGTTGTAAATTTCAGCACATTTTCCCACCCAAGCTGCTAGTCAAAGTCCTTTGAACTTGCCGCCCAGCTATTGAGTCATGTTCTTTTTAAGTACTCAAGTAAATACAGAATGCAGAACTGGGATTATTTTGTTATTTCAAACAACGAATTATGTCACTGTAAAGCATTTCCGAGACCTATGTTAGCGCTTCATAATTTACTTTAATTTTAGTTTATAAAAACACAATCATTTTTTCGGTTGGTTTCACCATAGCTTGTCATAAAAAAAAACAAAACATAGTAGGAATATTTCCTCTGATGATTGCTCTAGTTTTAAACTCTGGATTAAGCCAAGACTGGCTTCATGGAGAGAACTTCAAAGTACCGGTAATTAATAAAAAAAAATAACTGGAAGGCTGGGGAACAGTTTCAATTGTTAAGAGAATTCGCAATGTCTTCCTTAATGTATTAAAATCACTGTAGCGTATAAAGTGCCTTTGAAGTTCGCTTGGGTTGTGGAAATGACCGATATATAAATACGTACCGTTCATACAACGGAGCATTAATAAAATATAGTTTCACAATAACGTTGTATGATTTAAAAATTGTTATATTAGCGTAAGTTAATAAGTTTTGTTTTAAATTAAATTCATGCCATTTATCTTGGCACCAACAACTAGAAAAAAAATATGATGTAGAATTTAAGTTGAACGTCGTAGCATTTGCGAAAGAAAACGGAAATCGTGCAGCAGAAAGAAAATTCAACGTAAGCGAGAAGATTGTGCGTGACTGGCGTAAAAAAGAAGACGAGTTAAGGTCAACAAAAAAAAAAAAACCAAGAAGAGAAATCGTAGTGGCAAAGCAAGTTGGCCAGTTTTCGAGGAGAATCTACGAAAATGGATTGTGTAACAGCGTGCTGCAGGTTATGGACTTTCAACCATTCAAATACGACTCACGGCAAAGTCAAAGTCTATTGTAATACTGACTTTTATATAACTCTTAAACAATTGTATAATATTTCTTACACGAAGTTGGAAATTACCAAGTCGCATGCAATGGCCGGCGGTATCAAAGACGTGTTTATGGTAAGTGCGGAGGAGCAACTTATACACAGGAGCGACTTATAGGGCAGAAAATATAGTATTGCCTTTAAATATTGAATCCATATTGTGAAATTTGCATTTTTTCAAAATGTGAAGTGATATATCTCAAACGTGTCACAAACCGCAAGTATTATCATGTTCTAATTTATGTCGTTTTAAATTTTTAGACCCATTAAATTCATGTTGGTAATGGTTAAACCTTGTGAATTTTTTTCTTCCATTTTACTTCTACTGCAATAAAAATCTACACATTGTTCGATCGACATTGTTTTTTCGAAGTGTATAGATCTTTTGTATTTGAAAAAAAACCGTCTACTTTGGATCAAACAATAAAATTAGAATGTATACCATTCACCACAAAAATAAGTGACGTAATACACAACCTGTGAAGTACATGTGCTAAGCAAACAGAAACCTGGAGGAATAATGTTTAGATGATTTCCTCAATATACTATAAGTTATCCTGAAATTAATGTTACTCTGTGAGGAAAAACTAAACAAGGTTAACCGATATGAAAAGATATTTATCCACTGTTAATCTTAGCGCGATTATTAATTGAGTATTCAACATGCCAAGCCACTCCACCCCCTTTTCTCTATGCGTTGATCCCATTGTTATATTTTTTGTTTGTTATAGGTCCCTCGATAACTCGCGCCCTCGCTTATATCGCGGTCGATGTTTTTGGACCCCAATGTCTGCGAGTTATCGAGGGAGTGGTGTATACTAGTAGTCAACAAGAAAACAATTTTCAAGTTTACACCTTGTCTCATGGATAAACTGACCATTCTGAGAGGCTTTTTCTTTTTCCTAAATTATTTGGCCTTTATGGGAGTATATATGTACTTTTTAATACTCAAACTAATCAGCCATTAAACACCAACTAATGAGCATGCACAGGTAATTAACATGGCTACCTGTCTCATTATCATTATCTCATTACCTGTATCGTTCTTTGCTTTGATATTGCAAAATTGATATGCTTAAAGCAAACAAATTATTTCATGAGATGTGAATTCAACAAACCCAGTTAATAACTTTCTATCTAGCATGATTACTCAATCCTCCAAAGCAAAGAGAAAGTTATCAACAAGAAATTGAATAAAACTTGTTGGTACGCTACCAAAATTTCTGCTATCAGATAAAGATAAAAGTTAGCATTTTAAATTTCAACACACACTAACCAAAATAAACTCAATTTGTAAATATGCCAGGGTAAAATTCAAGTGCCAAGTGAAGATAAAAGATAAGCAAAAAAGGTAATCAATCTGGTTTCTGCTGATTTGGGGTGTGTCAGTCCATGTTATTTGGTTTGATTTAGTAGATTTAATGCCTTTTTTTTCACCACTATATATGGCTGCCAGTAAATTTGGTTGGGGAAGAACCTAGAAGACTTGGAGAAAGACCACTGACCTACTGGAAGCCACTGGCAAGCTTTCTTACATAAAACATTGGCTGAGTAAAATCTTGAAATGACATGGACAGAGATGAGATGTCGATAAAATCTGTAAAGCTAAGTGCCTTATACCAGTCTGCTTTCTAATACAGGAACTGCAAGTATTGCTCAACTGCTGATATTGGTTTACATTGCCACATTTGTTTACACAATCAGGGTCATATGACTATATTGTTTACATTCTTTTTCAGGGTTGAGTTACATTACTATAAATATTGTTTACACATTCTTTTTCAGGATTACTTGACTATATTGTTTTATAGTCATTTTCAAGGTTACGTCCCATGACCATAGATTCTGCTTTGTAACTTTCTTTTTTATAAGGCTGATCACTTGATCAAAACTGTCGTTTTACACCTACTAGTACTTTTTCAGGGCTGGGTCATGTGAGAAGTAGGCAATATATAAAGAAAAAAAAAGGAGACAGAATTCTCTTAGCAAAGGATGACAATTTAATTTGTCCCTAATTAATACAAATTCTATTTAACAAAATTACAAAACTTGTAAAAATATAATGATGCTATTGTATATATCATTCAAGCATATTTGAGGCAAATTAAACAGACTGGTTACCTGACTATAGAGCTCTACTGAAGACTCTCCTTTCAACTGGTGACCAGTCAGATAGGTGTTGTGGGAGGAAGCAATGTAGTAGTGGGCCAGAGGGTGATCCATATCCTGTAAATGCATGATATATAATGAAAGCAAATCTAATACTAAACCATAATGATTCTATTATAGCGTTTAATTGCAGTAGTTTACTAGCTTGCCTTATTTAGTTTTAGATCCAAGTTAAATGTAAAAATAACCAATACAATAAATAATAAGGTATGTTAATCTGTGTCACATGTCACTTACCTCGTCATTTAGCTTTGTTTTCTCAAACACATATGCATAGTTGTCCTTGTCCATCAGATATCTGGCAAATCCCTCAAATGAAAGACAGCATTTTTCTCTCAGAATGGAGTCAGGTTCATGTCTCTGAAATAAACAACGGTGCAATATGCATAAAATTCTGACAGGTAATCATACTGTCCTCCCGAATCATAAAGTACAGCTCTCTAAAGAGGCCCAACCAACTCTGCTGAAAGCTACTAGAAACAGTTACATCATAAATCTTTTAATTTTAAAATATCTGCATGCTGCATAAAAAAAGAGACCCCCCTTTCTGTTCAGCATGCCTTCCAGACCTGCCAACAATGATGGCTGTTCAGCATGCCTTCCAGACCTGCAAACAATGATGGGACCATCTCAGTGAGGCAATTGATTTTTTTTTTCTGTAAGTTTGACCAGTTTTCAGTAAGGTGTAACAAAATATCATAAAACTGCTATTGTAAAACTGGAAAACGAGCTTAAAAGTTCAGTATTCAAAACATGCAATGACGGGAGAAATTATGTTCATATAAAACGTTTGTAAGGTACACATAGACCTTATTTCCACTAGTACAGTTACACAAACTTCAATTCCAATCTCTATCCAGCTCAATGGCCAGTTATTATTTCTCAATTTATGTCTCGAAGTCTTTGTTTATTTCAAATGACGATGGCAATCATATATCTTGCCATGAAATATAAACTGAAATGTGATGTTGAATAAACATAAACATATCCTATCCTGCTGTTATTTACAAAATTTGAATACTCCATTTTATTCTTTTGTTCTGATTTTTACCACTTTTTAAGAATCTTTATTTCCATTTCATCTTAACATGCATCACTAACTGGATGACAATTTTGAAAATTCTATAATCATAAGTTTGATCATGCAGATGCTATGCATGAAAAAAGTATATGCAGTTTAAAGTGTCTGAGGTCTTGCTTTAAAGTTAGTCTGGTTCCCTGACTAATTACACTAATTTTAATATGAAATTCAAATCCAAATCAATCATGGATGAATGAATGAGTTATCCAGATTTGTTGGCAATGATAATTTTTCTGTAGTTTTTGCTTTAATTCCCCCAAGTATGTATTTTAAGGGTCGTTTTCGCAAGAGTTACAGCAAAATCATAAGGTTGGCAGGTGTGATTATTTAGCTGTAAAGAAAAAAAAGTTTATCATGAAGCTTCATCTGCAGATCATTAACACTGACCCTGTCTATAATGTGGATGGATGTACAGACATATGAAGAGCAATGTACATAGATGCTAAAGTAATCACTATTTTGCAATTATTCCATGGCAGATTCAAATAAAGTCATGTTAGAAACAAATACTATTCCATTGAAAAATATATTTGCAAAGTCATTTTTTTTCCTGCCAAAATTTCTTATTTTTACTAAACAAATTATGTCTTAAACTCCCAGCATATTTATCAGTCCAAAATGTGTGCTATATTTATTGGTCCAAAGTCCTGGCATATTTATTGGTTTCAACTCCTGGCATATTTATTGGTCCAAACTCATACTATATTTATTGGTCCAAAATCCTGGAATATTTATTAGTCCAAACTCCTGGCATATGTATTGGTCCAGAAATAAATCTGCCAACTTTTGATGACTAGCTGCACGAGTCATACTTGTTTAATTTTTTTTAAATGGTCTTCTTAGAAATACACAGGTATTAAATTTATGCAATGGTGATGAAAACAACTGAAGCCTCAGAAACCCAATCACGACAGTTCTGATGTTTGCTTCGAGATCAACCAATGGTTATTAGCGTAAGAAATGTTTACAAACTTGTAACATTTTCCACACATTCTGATGTCACTAAAGATATGAAATTTTTGCTTTAATATATATTAAAAGGCCGAAATTTCCAGAATCAACTACCTGAGAGATTTAATCCTTCTGTATTTGAAAATAAGTGCTTTCCAACACTCTTGTGTGTTTAATTCTGCTATGAATAAACTGTTAATTGTTCTGCTAGTAATATTGTTACTACTAAATATTAAGACTTTTATTTGCTTATTAGTTCTCATGACCATTATTATTCTAAAATGCCTGAACAAATTCAATTTTTTTGTTTGTTGTAATTTTCCAATAGTACATGTAACTTTTAAATATCAAGGATGTTTTTAAATGCCAATGAAAAGAAAATGCTGCAGTATCAACTTTTAAATATCAAGGATGTTTTTAAATGCCAATGAAAAGAAAATGCTGCAGTATCAACTTTTAAATATCAAGGATGTTTTTAAATGCCAATGAAAAGAAAATGCTGCAGTATCAACTTTTAAATATCAAGGATGTTTTTAAATGCCAATGAAAAGAAAATGCTGCAGTATCAACTTTTAAATATCAAGGATGTTTTTAAATGCCAATGAAAAGTAAATGCTGCAGTATCAACTTTTAAATATCAAGGATGTTTTTAAATGCCAATGAAAAGAAAATGCTGCAGTATCAACTTTTAAATATCAAGGATGTTTTTAAATGCCAATGAAAAGAAAATGCTGCAGTATCAACTTTTAAATATCAAGGATGTTTTTAAATGCCAATGAAAAGAAAATGCTGCAGTATCAACTTTTAAATATCAAGGATGTTTTTAAATGCCAATGAAAAGAAAATGCTGCAGTATCAACTTTTAAATATCAAGGATGTTTTTAAATGCCAATGAAAAGAAAATGCTGCAGTATCAACTTTTAAATATCAAGGATGTTTTTAAATGCCAATGAAAAGAAAATGCTGCAGTATCAACTTTTAAATATCAAGGATGTTTTTAAATGCCAATGAAAAGAAAATGCTGCAGTATCAACTTTTAAATATCAAGGATGTTTTTAAATGCCAATGAAAAGAAAATGCTGCAGTATCAACTTTTAAATATCAAGGATGTTTTTAAATGCCAATGAAAAGAAAATGCTGCAGTATCAACTTTTAAATATCAAGGATGTTTTTAAATGCCAATGAAAAGAAAATGCTGCAGTATCAACTTTTAAATATCAAGGATGTTTTTAAATGCCAATGAAAAGAAAATGCTGCAGTATCAACTTTTAAATATCAAGGATGTTTTTAAATGCCAATGAAAAGAAAATGCTGCAGTATCAACTTTTAAATATCAAGGATGTTTTTAAATGCCAATGAAAAGAAAATGCTGCAGTATCAACTTTTAAATATCAAGGATGTTTTTAAATGCCAATGAAAAGAAAATGCTGCAGTATCAACTGAGGAATATTTTAACTGTACTAAAAAATGATTCCTCAATCTAAAGAAGAAGCAAAGATAACAATTTTGTGCTATTGGATGGATGACATATTCCAGATAGACCACAGACAACAAAACAATGGACCAAGCCACAAGCCTGATCATTAGTAATTTCCCATACTCAGTGCATTCAAATATCTTGAGATTGTGAAATTCTCAGCAATATCATACTGTCTTCATCAGCAACTAAATGGTCATGTGATATGGGGAGACAGACTGGTGTAGCTGTCTTCA
This sequence comes from Potamilus streckersoni, assembly GCA_016746295.1. Lineage (NCBI taxonomy): Eukaryota > Metazoa > Mollusca > Bivalvia > Unionida > Unionidae > Potamilus > Potamilus streckersoni. The sequence goes on along the minus strand of JAEAOA010002224.1, from coordinate 1,011,462 downwards.
TCTGCAACTAAATGGTCATGTGATATGAGGAGACTGGTGTAGCTGTCTTCATCAGCAACTAAATGGTCATGTGATATGAGGAGACTTGTGTAGCTGTCTTCATCAGCAACTAAATGGTCATGTGATATGAGGAGACTTGTGTAGCTGTCTTCATTCGCAACTAAATGGCCATGTGATATGAGGAAACTGGTGTAGCTGTCTTCATCAGCAACTAAATGGTCATGTGATATGAGAAGACTGGTGTAGCTGTCTTCATCAGCAACTAAATGGTCATGTGATATGAGGAGACTTGTGTAGCTGTCTTCATCAGCAACTAAATGGTCATGTGATATGAGGAGACTTGTGTAGCTGTCTTCATCAGCAAATGGTCATGTGATATGAGACTGGTGTAGCTGTCTTCATCAGCAACTAAATGGTCATGTGATATGAGAAGACTGGTGTAACTGGATGGTAATTCAAGCCCCTCATCCCCATTTAATGTCGGCCTTCACAGTCATATTTCTATTTACTATTTTACCTTAATTTTCCATGTGTTGTCCTCAGATGTGATGACCATAGTCTTCTTTAGAAATATGGAATGTCCCATATTGCTACAATGTTCAAGTATGACAGATGATTCTCTAATGATGTGTTTTTTAATCCTTGTTTCTAATACTCTGCCTGTTTCCTCAATGTAGTCATTCTCACAATCACTACATTTAATAGCATATACCACACTACATTTTTTCACATTTTCTGATCTTATGACAGCTGTCATTTTAAAGAGTTGCATGGTTTGTGACATATGTTGATCTGATGTTTTCTGAATACACTTGCTAGGACTTGTAATGTATGGTATACCAATGTTGGTTTTATCTGGGCCAATACTGGTTTTATTTGGTGTTTCCTTTTTTTTTCTGGAAGTTTGAAAATCAATTCTGGATAGCTATTTACCCATAGTGCAGCTTTCACATGCTTTACTTCTTCCATTCAATCTTGTCCCTCCATTGAATAGGGGATTATTTTGGTATAGTAAAGATCTAAGCCTCTTGTGTTCCAGATGCTGACTGGAAAAAAAGGTGGTCAGTATGGACAGGTTTTCTATAAACAGTGACTCTGATTGATCAATCATCATTTACATCTATACATGTGTCAAGAATGGCAGTCTGCCATTTTCTTCTTGTTCTAAACTGTACTGAATATGTGGGTCATTGAAAATTCAAATGATCAGAACTCCTGAACATGGAACTTGTATAATTCAGTCACGGTATCATCAACACATCTGAATCACGTTCTTGGCCGATTCCAGAGCCTTCTTTTATTAAAAAACCCCCTTCATATTTAAATTGGCAAATATTGGTGAGACTGAGGACCCCACTGCTGCTCCCCATTTCTGTTGGTAAAACTGCCCATTATAGACAAAATATGTGCTATCTAAAAACAGTTTCAATAAGTCATGTTCAGTTGGGAGGTCACATCTATATTTTAGAGTAGTCTCCTTCTAATTTCTTTCCAATCACACTTGAAGCTTTATCCACTGGAATACTAGTGAAAGGTGAGGATACATCATAAAGAGTCCAGTTTACCTCTAGGTCCCTGAACTTATTGACAAAGTTGAAGATATGGTGTTCCCCTCAGGCTCTCTGCTACCAATTGATCTGTAATCTGATTACAGGCTACTTCAAAGCAATAGATAATTTCTGCTAATGGTATCAAGGTGGTGTGACACAAAAATTCAACCCCTTCATCAGAACAGTCTTTTCCACTAGGTTAAGTTTCCTATCTGAAAGTTTCACTACCAATTTTTCACTGTTGATCCTAGTCGGGGTCTTTGATTCCGAGTCTGTATTAAATATTTTTGCGGGCAAGCCTCAAAAGTTTTTCTCTCTGGCATTTATAAATTTGGAATTAGCTCTTATGCACATGCGTGATGAGTTATTGTTCTTCCATTAATTTTGCTGAGGGTAATTCCTGTTTTGATTTCTCCAATTGGAAATTTTCTATTGGATCTTATTGTAAGTGAATGTGGCTCGTCTGATGCGTCCTTCCTGTCAGCATGTTGTATAATTTCTTTTGCATTACATCCATGGATGAATACTGTCAGGTATCACTTGTATGTGGTAGAATCAAAGACTGAAATGAGGATGATCAAATGTAACTTCACTCCTTGTTGTATGTGTAGCAGGACTTCACATTCAAGTTGACATTGGATGCAAATGACTGCTTCCTTGCTCTGGAAGTGTGTGTGTCTGTGTGTGTGTGTCTGTGACATGTTTTAACCATTAGGCCACTGGAGTGGTCCCCTTTCTATGGATAATTCATGATCATTAGTAATATTGGATATTTATAGCATAAATATCAGAAGAGTTTGAAATTTTCAGCAATATCACTCTAACCTTTATTTTTTAGTAGTCTCCTCACATCATGTGACCATTATAAGTCACATGATTAACATTAGTTGCTGATGAAAGCAGTGTGATATTGCTGAAAAGTTTTTGAACTCTTATGATATTTATGCTCTGAGTATGGGAAACTATTAATGATCATGACTTCTCCAGAGCAAGGAATCGACCTTCTCAGTTGTAAGACATATTCTCTTTTGTTCTATGACCAGAAAAGCAATGAAAACAAATTAACTTTATAATGGAAAACTCCTAACAGTATAGATGCACATATGCTTTGTTGTCTGAAGTACAAGTATGCGATGAGGAAAATTACTCTAATTTGAACCACAAACTCAAGAATTCACATATGATGTAAATTGAGTGTCAGCTACTGAACTAACAAAGTACATATAGTCTTAATGATACACACCAGATCTTCATTAAATCTTCAATTTGTTGGACAAGACAATGTTTACAGTTGTCTTGACAAATGATCCTTAACCCAATGATTTCAATCCAGGAGCTGTTGTACCAGCACAAGAGTTATTCTATTTCAGATATTCAGCTTTTTCAAACTATTTAAGTCGGACTATGAAAAGTTTCTCCAGAACAGAAAAGTAAGCATGAAAACTTGATGGCAAACACATGGTCTGAAAAGTGACAACTGGAAAGGTCACATATACATGAACTGGGGTTCCCTGTCAAAAACTGGGTTGATACTTTCTATTTTTGGCCAAGGACTGTTATTCCAAGGAGCAAGCTTCAGTTGCACTGCTTATGCAACGAAGCTCTCTCCTCCAATGTCTCTTGGCTAAACTGTACTACATGAAGAAATTTAACCCTTTAACTACTACAGCTGTTCTGCAGTTTCACTATTGTTGAGTGATAGCGTATCAGTTACTGAGACTACTGATACTGTTTGCTAGGCTGAATACTAGAACATCGTCATGACTGACTACGGAAACTGACAATAAAAACATGGATACATTTATATTCATTATTTCATTAGTTTTTGCTGGATTTCAGTGAATTAAAAAGAAACTTACCTTGCATAGTGTCTGTTATTCATATATTTCCATTTTATTTACTCCTACAACAATTAGACAAGAAATACCCGTCGCATAAACTGTTTTGAATTTTACAAAATAAATCGTCATTTGATTCAAAATCACATACATCTAGTGTTGAAACAGGACTAACATCATTATCTGATCCATTTACTAAGAATGATCCATTAAACTCTTCGATATTGCTTGCACTGAACCCTTTAAAGTCACAAATATCTGACTAGGAATTCATTTTTGTTTATCTCAACTACACGTGTTTTGTACATTGCCGGAAATTTCCTTCTCGTGTGTCTAAATTTAACATCTCAGCTTTCCAACTGGTATCAAAATGTTCTGTAACCAGTCTTCTCATTGGTTATGATAATGAAAAATAAATAAATATCTGTACTTTCAACCAATCAACGTTTAGTTAACATAGCAGTTACAGCCACATAGATGCGACACTGGGGTTTTGAGTACTGCAGAACTACACACTCATAAGCGACACTGGGGTTTTAAACAAGGCTTATCAACACTGCATATATGCGTCAGTGGGGTTCAGGAGCTATTTACAGGCGACGCTCAAATGCGGTAGTCATAGTTAAAGGGTTAATAAGAGGAAATATTACAAAAGCTATGAATACAACACATATTCTATTGAAATGATTTGTATGAAAAAATGTCCATTTTGTTTCTTAGCACACAAATTATCCAGATGGGAAGGATAGTCATTATTTTGTTAAAATCTGAGAGATGATGGTAGTGTAGAAACCATAGGATTCCACAGAACTATCAATGATACAAATTCTGTAGCACTAACATGAATAAGGGCGACGATTTCATTGTCATCTAAATGTTCTTCCTGGTAGTCTTCCAAAAACTCCCGGAATTCAACCAGTCCAAGACATTTGCTCTGAACTGTGTCCACTCCTGCACAATTCTCGAATATACTGGACGTGGCTATCGCATCACAGATCTTGCGTCTCTGAAGATACTGATTGTCGTTTGAATGTGTCAAGTCAAACATATTGTTTCTAGTGAGTGTGCCTGAAAGACAAAAAAAAAGTTACATATACAATAGAATCCCTACAACATAAATCAAATTCATCAAATTTGTACATAAAGCTCAGAAATTATTTCCATCTAAATGATTATACATTTTCATTACCTTTTACAAAAGTTTTACCAAATTACCATGGTCCCATGTGCTTTGCAATAATCTAGTTAAATGACATTAAAAATAGAAATACAAAACCATGGTTACAAATCACATACCAACATTCAAAATCTATTATTCTCCGATGGCAACTAAAATCTGAACAATCATGGTACATGTATGATGTACACTACAGAACGTTCTCACTAAATAACTGATGTGGTCATGTGCACTCACATTCTGATCATCAAATTTTTTAACTTTGCTGAAAGAAAATGTCAATTTAACATAACTTTAAGCTATTGCAAAACCCACATATGATCAAAAAGATTTGATAGGCTCAGCAGGTATAAAAGGATGCACATAAAATTATCATCATACATAACAACTCATATCAGAACTAAGCAAGGACTGAAATTGTGCTAATCTTTTAAAAGATATGTTAATTTTTAGACAAATCACTGAAATTCCAGTGTTCACAAATGTCTTTGATTAGTAGAGTCCAGTCAAAGCATGTGTACCAGCTATATTTAATGACACACTGTATCCTTTCCACAGTTTACTATGCTTATTGATCTATTTGTTTTGTGAATGCTGATCCATCAAGACCCAAATCTTGAAGAGGTACAATAAATACTGGCTCACTAAGACCCTATTTTTGTAGAGGTACAATAAATGCTGACCCACACAAAACTCATTCTTACAGAGGTATCATAAATGATGACCCATTATGACACTATTGTTGAAGAGATACATTAAATTATGACCCATTAAGACCCCATTCTTGAAGAGGTACAATAAATGTTCACTCATTAACACCTAATTCTTATAGATTTACAATACATGACTCATTAATACCCTATTATTGAATGCTGGCCAACAAAGACTCTATGCTTGATGAGGTACAATAAATGCTGACTCACAAAAACCTCATTTATGCAGAGGTACCACAAATGATATAAGACCATATCATTAAAGAGGTAAATTAAATAATGACCCATTAAGATCCAATGAAAATAAATGAAATGATGACCCAAAGAGGTACAATAAATGTTCACCCATTAGGTCACTATAATTGAAGAGATAAATGATGACCCATTAAGACATATTTCTTGAAGATGCACAATGAATGCTGGCCCACAAAGACCATATGCTTGATGAGGTACAATAAATGCTGATTCACAAAAACCTCATTCTTGCAGAGGTACCACAAATGATGACCCACAAAGATCCTATTATTGAAAGGTACATTAAATGATGATCCATTAGGATCCTATTATGGTAAAATAAATTATGACCCATTAAAAACCTATTATTGAATAGGTACAATAAATGATGACCCATTAAGACCCTATTCTTAAAGAGGTATAATGAATGCTGGCCCACAAAGACCCTATTCTTGACCAGTTACAATAAATGCTGACTCACAAAATAACCTCATTCTTGCAGAGGTACGACAAATGATGACCCATTAAGACCCTATTATTGAAGAGGTAGAAAAATTCAGAGGTGTGATGATCTTTACAAATAAGCTGGAAATTATTGAGTGTAACCTACACTTTATCCAATCAAATCTAAATTCCACTATGTTACCTGTGTGTAAAGACCAAGTTCCTCTATGTCACAAGTGTGTAAAGACAAGTTCCATTATGTCACAAGTGTGTAAAGACAAAGTTCCACTATGTCACCTGTGTGTAAAGAATAAGTTTCACTAAATTTCAATTAAATCAACACTTATCTACCTGTTTATAAAGACCACCTGTTTATAAAGACTACTTCATGAAGGTCTTGTGAGCCATGACTGCCATGACAAAACACTTACTTCCATTCTTGAATGTTGAAGGTGAGACTTGTTGATTAGCCTTGATTTGCTTGTCTGCATTTGGTTTAGAAACTGCAAACTGTTCAAACAAATCCCTCAAGTCCTTTCTACATCGTAGTGAAAATGATTTGAACAAGTCCACAAAGTCCAAGAAAGACAAGTGGGTGGAATGAGTGATAGAACTAGTTTTATCTCCAGAACGAGAACATAATGACATGCGGTGACGTATCTGGTATCTATTGAGGTAACTTGTAACAGTCTGACTACGAAGACGGTGAATATTGGATGAGCCCCCTTGAACAAGTGAATGTCCCGAGAGCTGTGAATCGCTTGCATTGGACTGGGAGCGACTGGCTCCTGGAATAGTCTTTGCTTGTGGACTAGGTGATCGTTTCTTTTGGCCTAAAGATTTGTTTTGAATTGTTGTGGAAGAGTTCCTGGGACTATTTTCCTATGAAAAGAAAGAAATGTGATCAATTGAAAAAATATGATAACCATTTACACAGGAATAAATATCCGAAATATCTTTGGTGGATTAAAAGATTTTGATAGATGCATCTCTAAATCTTTTTGGGCATCAATATCAGGCACAAAATGGCTTGGAGAGTCAATGGTACAACTGATCCTTTTAGTGAGCAAATGTTCTATTATAAAACCGTAAAAAACTGATTGTGAAATATTTTTCTATTAAAAACCATACAAGATTGATTGTGAAATATTTTTCTATTACAAGCCTGTACAAGATTGATTGTGAAATATTTTCCATAATTTTCTGGAAATGCAATTCATCTATAGCAACTTTTTATTCTTGTTTACTTGTTTATATGGTTTATATGTTGATATTTTTTTATTTTCTAAAATACATATAGGATATTTTTTATTCTTTAAAATGGGTAAAGGAGGTTTTTTGTTCTTTAAAATGGGTAAAGGAGGTTTTTTGTTCTTTAAAATGGGTAAAAGAGGTTTTTTGTTCTTTAAAATAGGTAAAGGAAGTTTTTTTGTTCTTTAAAATGGGTAAAGGAGGTTTTTTGTTCTTTAAAATAGGTAAAGGATGTTTTTTATTCTTTAAATTAGGTACAGCTAATCAGATACAAGATCACCTTATTAATGCTTGTGGATTCCGTACATTTTAAAACTCATTTGAGATCTTAATTTTTTAAGCCCATAATATAAGTTTGATCAAAATGAGATAAAATATGGCTTACTGAGTGGTAACAAATTCAACGAATCAGATGCAAGGTCACTTCATTAATATGCATGAATCTTACTAACAACAGAACATGTCCAAAGATATTCACGGTATAAGGAAAATTTTCAAGTTGAATCAAAATTGAATTAAAATTATTGCTCCCAGGTCGATAATAAGCTCATCAATGAGATCACCTCATTAATATACATGTAATTTTCTCGTTCTTTGATATTTCAGAGATCATAATGTTATAACCCTATGTTCCAGTTTTGATAAAAAATGGATGAGAAATAAGACATTTAGTGGCAGCAAGCTTAACAAGCAGATGCAACCTCAAATCATCCATAAGACTGTGGATCTTGTCCGCTACTTAACTCCTCAGGGATTTGGTAGACTAAGTTTTAAAATTACATCATAAATTTGGACAAGGATAATAAACACATGATGGATAAAGACCTTGCCAATATCTCATGTGATCTTTTTGCCTAAAAATAATATAATTTTTGTAATGGACACACCATGTTTAGTAATCAAGAACTGAAACACCATAACTGAGGTTCTTTCATTTTTGCAAGAATAGCAAATCTTCATCCAAGATGTCAGAACATGTCTTGGCATAGATGCCAACCCCTACCCATGTTACAGAGGAATGCCAGTTTTAAAATAAATCTAAACATAAAATACAGGAATATTTTAACATTTTATCCACTTATTTATCACAAGCATTAAATATTACTGGTTAAAAGGTGCTTCCTAAAATCATCTTTACCACCATGTGACACTCTAATTCCATCAAAAACAGACGGAACACATTTTTTTTGGTCCAGGAACTATTAACAGTCAACTGCTTAAAATCCGACATCTTTCTTCAAGTTACACTTTCTGTGGTGAATTATTGTACTAAGCTGATGCAATTTTTGATTGATACATTTTCAATAGCTTTTAAGAAACAAGTGTTCTGATACAAATTTGCAGACATTAAAATATTTTCTGTTATCTAGATTTACCACTGATATTCTTTGCCTACTTAAAAAAAAAAAATAAAAAAAAAAAATATCTAACCTGGAATCTGAATCTGACAGAAGCAATCATAATGATGTAATCTGAGATTATAAATAGGAAATACAGGGAACCAGTCAATAACTTAACTTGGATACTGAGAACACAGGGAACCAGTCAATAACTTACCCTGGATACTAAGAACACAGGGAACCAGTCAATAACTTACCCTGGATACTAAGAACACAGGGAACCAGTCAATAACTTACCTTGGATACTGAGAACACACTCCCTGAACGCCTCTTGAAGATACTGGACCCTGCAACAAGGCTGGGAGTGCGGTGGACACTGCCCCCTACATAGTCGGATAGAGACAAAGAACTTGAGATCATGGGACGAGACCACTGCTTGCCACCAAAAAACTGGGAAGAGAAAGCAATACCACATTTACTCACTGGAAACATACATCAAAGCAACTACAGTATATATCCATATCTAACAGAGCACAATGAACCTGGTATCATGGATAGGAGATAAGTGTACTTGCCCCCAACTATGACATGAAATAACCACATCAAATTTGGTTAAATTTAATATTATTCAAGGTAAATTTTAAAAGAAAAATTCACAACTGGGTTAAGTTATAAAAATGCAGAAATCTACAATAACAAGATTTGTCAGCAATCTTGAATACAAGTCTAGCACCAGGTTCTTATATCAAATAGACAACACAAGATTTTAAATCAAAATGCCATGTTGAAACAACCAACCATTTAGGAGAACAGGTGATGCCAAGATTTTAAAGATCTCAAGCTCATGGGTCAGCATTTTAATTTAGGAGCATCTAAACATCCCAAAAAGTCCTTCAGTGAAAACCCATGACAACATGGCCGTCTATTCAAGGGATATAGCAATATTAAAGTTTATAAGGGGGCACCGTGACGACGACACTATTGAAAGCCCCCCATCTCAATATGACCATGCATCCATGAGCAGTGATAAGATTTTCAAAATGGCTGCAATGAAGGCCAAACTGGATGTCAGATTGGTATCTAGGAATAACTAGGTATCCAGGAAATGTTTCATGATGATATAACCATCCGTTCATAATGAGCAGTGATAATGCATTTCTGAAGGTGCTTTCCTTGGTAATCATATAGATCATTAGATCTGCATCAATTTCATTTAGGACCAACCAGACATCATAACAAGTCTTTCAGTGAAAACCCCCTGTCAATATGACCTTCCACCATAGAGACCAAGTGAGTTATCAGACACACACCCACGTCATCTATGAACAACTACTCATGAAGTGTTTTAATGAAAAAACCTGTGTTGATAAAACCACCTTTTTAGATGGAGTAGGAAAAAACATCATGATTTTGAAGGTGGTTGCCTTGGTAACCAAACTGGATGATCATAATAGCAAAATTTCATCATAAGAACAACTCTATGAATGTGTAGATACAATCTTATGAAAATCCTTCAAGATGTCTGGGAGGATTAGCACTATCTAACTTGGTCTAATGGATGCCGAGTGCCATTCCATAGATGATAGAAGAAAGGCCAACAAAGCTAAACAGTGAAAATAATTAGTCACATACTTCATTTTTGATGATGTACAACTAAATACAATTCACAACATTTCAGCATTCAATATCTTCAATTTGGACATCACCATAAATTTCTGCAATTATCTATATACATACATACATACATGCATACATACATACATACATACATACATAAGGAGCATCCATTAATCAACAACATAACTGGTTAGTGTCATAACATACATATCTGCTCTTTACCACACATCATTCAGCCATAATCACAAGGAATATCATCTGATAAACTGCAAATTATCACATCACAGGTAATGTCTCCTCTTTACCACACATCTGATATATGGTAAGTTACCACTACATCACAGGTAATATCTCCTCTTTACCACACTTCTGATATATGGTAAATTACCACTACATCACAGGTAATGTCTCCTCTTTACCTCATGTCTGATATATGGTAAATTACCACTACATCACAGGTAATATCTCCTCTTTACCACACATCTGATATATGGTAAGTTACCACTACATCAATGGGGCCCCGAGTGGCCGAGTGGTCTAAAGTGCTGTCCGTTACGGATCACTGCGTCTGCGTGGGTTCGAGTCTAGGATTCGGCGAATGTGGATATGTGAGAAAGCTTGCCAGTAGCTTCTCGTGGGTCGGTGGTTCTTTCCGGTGATTTCCCGGTTTCTTCCTCCACCATTAATACTGGCCGCCATGAATAGCCTATCATGTGCTGAAAAATGGCGTTAAGCATAACAACAAACAACAAACAAACAAACCACTACATCACAGGTAATGTCTCCTCTTTACCTCATGTCTGATATATGGTAAATTACCACTACATCAAAGGTAATGTCTCCTCTTTACCACACATCTGATATATGGTAAGTTACCACTACATCACAGGTAATGTCTCCTCTTTACCTCATGTCTGATATATGGTAAATTACCACTACATCACAGGTAATGTCTCCTCTTTACCTCATGTCTGATATATGGTAAATTACCACTACATCACAGGTAATGTCTCCTCTTTACCTCATGTCTGATATATGGTAAATTACCACTACATCACAGGTAATGTCTCCTCTTTACCTCATGTCTTTTATATGGTAAATTACCACTCCATCTCCTCTTGGTTACACATCATCTGATGTTGTTGTTGGTGTGAATTTAATGCCATTTTTCAACATATGACAGGCTATACATGGTGGCGAGTACATCTGGTGGAGGCAAGCTTTCTCACATACTCATGAGTTGAACCCAAACTTAAAAAGGTGAGCGGTAAATGATCCATAAAGGCAAGCATCTTAGACCACTTGGCCATCATTCCCACATATTCCCATAACATTTTCACTGGATAAAAAATTAAAATTAAAACAATGCCTAACTGCAGCATGTGTAAAAATGTATAGTTCTTAACAATTTGTTGACAATGTAATTTTATATTTGTTTAATTAAAATAAGGATTGTACTGATACAATCACTGGTTGAGGTGTCCTCACATCAACAGCAAGTATATTTAATGTCATGGGTCCCTGGTTGATCACTGCCATCTCACTTCCGTCCATGTGGGTTCGAGTCTTGGGCTCAGCCAGTGTGGATATGTGAGAAAGTTGCCAGTAGCTTCCCTTGAGTTGGTGGTTTATACTGGGAGAATTTTCTTAGGTTCTTACTCCAACTTTTATACTGGCCACCATATACTGCCTAGCTTGACTTGAAAAATGTCATTAAACTCCAAACAACAGCAACTTTTATGTCGGCTTTGACTAGACCAGCATCATGACTTGTAAACTGGTTATCTATGTAATCTCTATTATTAATTTGATCCTGGATTATCATGAACAAGGACTTTCAGAATTGGAAATTTAGGAGCAGATTAAAATAAATTGATTTTTAAATTCATAAATGAAAGGCATTTATATTTCATTCATGTTTAGCATTCGTTGTTCTCCATATGTGCTCAGTTTCCTTCAAATGGCATTCATCATTTCCTTTGCATTCATTTTTAATTCTTTTATTTTTTATTCTTCATTCCACAGGTAAAATTACCAACATCGGGGTCTGGCTTGGTGAGTGTGGGACCTATCTTATGCATTGAAAACTGTTATCAAGAACTCAGTCACAGATAAACACCCTTGAACACTGAAAAATGGGTGCAACTACAAGAGTAATGCCTGAATGTGACAAAGGTTTTGGGTGTCAATTAGTGGCATGAACGGAAATGATTCTTTGTACCATATGAGTAGCTTTAAATTAAAATATACTACATTATTAAAGGTACCTTGATGGCTTCAGCAGGGGTTGGTCCCTGGCATCTCTCTTCTTCATAGTAAAGCTGTAGATACTGAACTTTTAGCCAATGAAGTCTTCTGTCAGTCTGAGAATGAAGTTTCTGAGCTGCCTCTGCCAACTTTTTTAATCCATGATACCATATATTAGCTACATTAGATAATCCAATAAAATACAACTTTTTATTTTCTGAAATGGTCATCCCATATGTCAAACATATACAAAGATGTTCAGCTTGTGAATCTTCAAATCCATGTCGTTTAGCTGTAGATATATCCATGTCCTCTGTTGAGCACACATGAACATCTTTAATGATGGTAATGTCCAAATAACCGTCCTCAAGAGACTCCGACACTTGCTCACCTGTTGTGTATTTTACACACAATGTCTGTATAGAACTGTAATCAAAGTCTCCACGAAGAACATAGTCAGGTAAATTAGGGCTATTTCCTTTTAATGAACTCCAGTTTGGCTTTTTCCAAGTTAGGGTTGCATTGTCGACCTCTAGTCGGACAAAGCACAAACAAGACCGACCGCCATCTTCTTCCCAGTGTATGACTGTACTACCATGATGCATGCACTGAAGGAAGTGATGATTCAACTTCGCCAGTTTTGGTGTAATTATCATCACTTCTTGCTCATTGAATAATGGCCTAATTGGCTGGTAGGAATCAAGATCAAGGTCATAATCACTTTCACTAGAGTCACTAGTCTCATCCATGGAATGTAAGAACCTGCAAAAAATGCAAATATAAATGATTCCTGTATCTTCAATGGACCATTTGCAACTTGGAAGAAATGCAGCTGCAACAGCCCAAATTCAATCCCTATGTAACTTTCTGCATATTCCACACAATTTACTGCATATTTCACACAATTTATTGCATATTCCACACAATGTACTGCATATTCCACACAATTTACTGCACATTCCACACAATTTACTGCATATTCCACACAATTTACTGCATATTTCACACAATTTACTGCATATTCCACACAATGTACTGCACATTCCACACAATTTACTGCATATTCCACACAATTTACTGCATATTTCACACAATTTACTGCACATTCCACACAATTTACTGCACATTCCACACAATTTACTGCACATTCCACACAATTTACTGCATATTTCACACAATTTACTGCATATTTCACACAATTTACTGCATATGCCACATATTTTACTGCATATTCCACACATTTTAATATTACTGTTTAATATTCAGTTTACGGCATATTCCAACCAACACACCAGCTCCCTCCTTCATTAGCTACCTAGACAGGGACTCAGGGGTCGTAATGTACAATGTCAAATATATGATGCTTATTTCTGTTATGACTGCATATATGAAGCTTGGTCAGAAAATATCTGAAAATGTCATTCTTTTTTAAATTTGTGTACATTTGACCAATTCGTAATAACCTTCTCTCTGATAACATAAGTTTTTTGTTTTTGTTTTAATATTCACCCATTTGTTAATAAAAAAGTGGCAATAGACAGTTGGAGAGATTGTCAAACAATTGTTATTACATTATCTGTGGTGTTTTAAAAAATCAAGACAATTAGGTGGGCCTGAGATCGCTCATCTAGTTGAGATTTACCTATAAACCAAATATATAAACAGTTGTCCAAGAATGCCAGGATATTATATATTAAAAGTAGCCAAATTCTGTTATAATTAAATTAAGTTGTTTCTTTTGTTTGTATTTGATGGTGGGTTGCATCATTCATGTAAATGTGAAAGACATTCAAACCAGTATGGGAACTTGCATGGTTTATTGTCAAACTTGGTCCTTGGACCATTTTAGAAATAATGGCCATATTTGGTGGTAAATCAGCATCATTTGAACAAAAAAATAAAGCCCTCCATTGTAGGATGATTTATGTCATATTTGGTCAGATCTACTGAGCAGTTTTTGAAGAAATCATCAAAGAGATTTTCTATTTTTAGCAACAGTGGCCATATTTGAAGGTAGATCAAAATCATTTGCATAAATTGAAAAACTGATAGATAGTGGCTATATTTGACTGTAGATCAACATTTGGATAAATGAGAAAACTATCTATGTCTGAATGGTCAATGTTAGTATTGGTTAAATTCTGCAGCTTTTCTTTTTTAGAAAAAGCCTTTTAACTATTCCTCTATTTAAACTGTAGCTGTATTTGATGCCAGATGGGCATCATTAGTATAAATTTGACAATCATTCATGCCTGATTGTTTTTTTTTTGTTGTTGTTGTTGTCAAATTTGGTAAAATTCAGTAATGTGGCTTTTAAAATGTTGTTTAAAGGTACGTATAATTTACTAATGGCAGCAATATCTGATGACAATTTAGCAGAACTGTAACAAATCTGAACAACCCATGCCTGGATACATTGTGACAAGTTTAGTTGAATTCTGGAAAGTGGTTTTGAAGATGTTGTTGTTGATGGGCTTAACGCCATTTTTCAGCACATGATAGGCTATTCATGGCGGCCAGTATTAATGGTGGTGGAAGAAACCGGGAAATCACAGAAAAGAACCACCGACGCACGAGAAGCTACTGGCAAGCTTTCTCACATATCCACATTCGCTGAATCTTAGACTCGAACTCACGCAGAGGTCAGATGGTTTTGAAGAAGAATATGTTTAAAGATAATTCTATTTATATTAATAGTGGCCATGTTTGATAATGGATTACCATCCAATGAACAGTTTGAACAACCTTGATGCCAGAATACTTCCTGTAAAATCACATGCAAATTAGTCAACCAATTTTGAGAAAAAGTTGCAAGTAGCAATCGTAAATAGAGAGATAATGTGCAATATTTGATGGAGACTGCATGGCAGATAAAGGGCTATAACAAAAGCTCACATCGTCTTGTGACCAGGAAAGTTAAAATGCATGGAGATTAAAAATGTCATGGGAGTGTAGTCCAAATTGAAATGCTTATTGTTTTTCAGGTGATTAACATAATTACTGTGCATGAAGACCAAATGATTACTGTACTTGTAAAAAGGTCACATGATTTTTGTAGTTGCAGCAAAATCACATGATTACTGTACTTGTAAAAAGGTCACATGATTTTTGTAGTTGTAGCAAAATTACATGATATTGAAACTGTAGCAAAATCACAAGATTACTGTACAAGTAGCAAAATCACTTTTTGATTACTGTACTTGTAACAAATTCACATGATTCTGTGGTTGCAGCAAAATCACATGATTACTGTACTTGTAAAATGGTCACATTACTGTGCCTGTAGCAAAATCACATACTTACAGTGAATGTAGTAAAATCACATGATTACTGTACTTGTGAAAAGATCACATGATTACTGTGCCTGTAGCAAAATCACATACTTACAGTGAATGTAGTAAAATCACATGATTACTGTACTTGTGAAAAGATCACATGATTACTGTGCCTGTAGCAAAATCACATACTTACAGTGAATGTAGTAAAATCACATGATTACTGTACTTGTGAAAAGATCACATGATTACTGTACTTGTAGCAAAATCACATGCTTACAGTGAATGTAGTAAAATCACATGATTACTGTACTTGTAAAAAGATCACATGATTACTGTACTTGTAGCAAAATCACATGCTTACAGTAATTGTAGCAAAATCACACTATTACGATTACTGTGCTTACAGCAAAAATCACTTGTGGCATTTTGGGGGGCTTCATTTTTCTGACTTTATTTCTTTCCCACAATTTTGGAGAAATTTTTTTTTATGTGCAGTTACTAGTTTTACAACAATGGCACTTCTCCTAATAAAGAAAATATTGTCTTTTTAAACTTAAATATTTTAAGTTGATTGATTTATTATGCAATAGGATGCAAATATTTTCTGCCGATAAAAAAAAGGATTGATTTCTAACCCAAAGAAATATATCATTCATATATTATTCCCTGAATTTAGTTTCTAATAAACATGTCTATTATGTCCCAAAAGAAGCTTAATTGCTTCCTCTGTCATTCTTAACATAATCTGTTCAAGTGAAATAGTTATGTAGTTATACCCTTCATGTTTTGTCTTCATCCGTTCTGATATTTGCTCTTGCTTTCCATTGTGGTGTTGAAAGAGGTGAACATCATTCAATATCACATGGGCCTGCCTCAACTTTGCAATGTTCATCAAGCCGCCAACCCCAATTCTAGTCATGAAGCGATCTTCACCATTATAGTCAGATATAAACTAAAAAAACATTAAAATAATTAAATAATTAATAAATTAATTCACTCATCATATATAACACCAGTATATGTATGTATATATGTAGGTATGAATGTTTGTGTGAGTGCATGCATGCATGTATGCATGCACACATGTGTGCACACACACATGCATGCATAAATGTATGTATGTATGTATATATGTATGTATGTATGTATATATGTATGTATGTATGTACGTATGTATGTATGTATGTATGTATGTATGTATGTATGTATGTATGTATGTATGTATGTATGTATGTATGTATGTATGTATGTATGTATGTATGTATGTATGTATGTATGTATGTATGTATGTATGTATGTATGTATGTATGTATGTATGTATGTATGTAGGTGGGATTGATATTGATATGATTGTATGTGATGTGTGATTTGGATTTCTAACGTAGCTTTAACAATTTTCCAGTCATATCACTATGATGTCTGCAATGTGGCACTTTATAGCGATGTCTAGCACAAGAGCATCATGCCACAGACATGTAGCATGATGTCAAACACAGTCATATTATCCTAGCACCAGGCCGACCAGACCTAATACTAACCTCTTAATGCTGAATGCCTAGCAAGACAGCTGTAAGTACCATTTTCGTAAGTCTTTGCTATGACTCAGCCAGGGTTAGAACCCATGACTGATCTCATATATATGCTGCCATTTTAGCTTTCAAAACATAAGCTCTATGAACACTACCTGAAAACCTTTGCATCTGGACAACATATTAACAGATCTATAGTTGACTGAATCTGCTTTAAGCTCTTTACAAGAAAAGTGACATTAGGATGGTAATGAAACCAGTCAACAGAGGAAATGAAACCAGTCAAAAGTGAATATGGAACCAGTTAACAGAGGAAATGAAACCAGTCAACTGATTTCAATTGACACAAATCTAATTCTAATCACAGCAGTCAGTCAGGTAAACCAGTGGAGATCTGATTTTATTTACATTGATTTTATTCATTTGTGCAGTTCTGAAATATTGTTTCTATTTTAAATAAAACTAAACACTGTGAGCATTAAATACACCAGATTTAAAAATCTAACTAAAAAATGAAATATCCTGTCATCTGACTGGTCAAAATATTTTCAAATATGATATAGTGTGATGTAAAGCTATATGATGAAGTGGCATTGTTTTCCAAATGTAAGTGTATTATTGTACAGCTAACAATCTCCTATTTCCTGATGACAGTTTTTAACTGAAGCTGTACCAGCCAAGGCAGCCATTTTGACGGCAAGACCAGCATTATTTTAGTACAAGAACTGTATTTTGAAAAACAAAATAAGACATGTTTTTCCTCATTTAAATAAAAGTCAGCTTAGCTAGTCATTCTGGAGAAGAAACAATACCAAAATATTTCACATTCTGGGAGGCCATATTGGCATCATTACAGGAGGCTATCCTATAATATCTTACCATATCTTTTAAGTACAGTGAAACCTGTCTTGAAACACCACCCCTTTTGCCAAAATATAATGGTCTCTCATGACAGGTGGTCTCTCATAACAGGTCATAATACTATATAATCAATAAATCTGTACATGAAGAACCTGGTCTCTCAAGACAGGTGGTCTCTCATAGCAGTGGTTTCTCAAGACAGGTTTTACTGTAGCAGTGATAACAAGATTTTCAAGATGGTCACCATGACAACCATGTTGGCATTTTGCAATATTTTCAAAAGGGGACAACTTGATATCATTATGTCTTGGAGTGAAAAACCCATGTTGATATAGCCAACCATTCAGGAGTAACGATAACATGGTAGCCATATTGGACATTAGGTTGGTACCATTTTATTTAGACCAACTAAATCAAAAGTATTTCAGTGAATGACTTTCCATTAAGTAGGAACAGCAAGTATTTCAATTCTGGCAGACACAGAAACCATACTGGACCTTATATTAGCACCATTTTTATAAAGAACCAACTAGATATCATAAAAAGCCATTTTATGAAAACCCCATGTCAAGATGAGTAGCAATAACAAAATTTTCAAGATGGCTGCCATGGTGACCAGACTGGATTTCTGAATCAACCTGACATCTTTTACTTGTAACTTGGGTTCAAAGGCATGGTAAGACGGGCTCAAACACGGGACCTCCAAAACTCTAGATGGGCACTCTACCATCTGAGATTATCTTGCCCTTCTTTTTGACTTTAGTCCCTTTTTCACAAGGTCCAACTTTCTTGTTGGAGGTGCAGGCAAAAAATCAGTGATGCAAAATGTAACGGATTCAGATGCACAGCTGGACTAGGGCTAAAACTCAGGACCTCTCTAGTTCAAGACTGATGCTCTACCAAGAGCTATTCAATCCTAGAAGTTCAGTCCCACCCATTACTTGGTGGAAAACACATGTTGATATGATCATCCATTCAGAAGGAGTCGCTTAGCAAAATTTTCATTTTGGACCAACTACACTTGGGATGAATGTACTTGTAAAAGAATATTCTCTTTACCTAATTTTTAATTAATTAAATTAATTAAATTAAATTAATTTTCAATTCAATTTTTAAGTATTTTCTATTTTTTAGCAATGGTGGCTACACTTGACTGATAAATGACATCATTTGTAAAAAAAATGTGAAAGGTCTCTTTACATGATACTTTCTGTCAAATTTGATCAAAGTTTGCTGGGCAGTTTTTGAAAATTCATTTAAAGGTATTTCTGTTTATTGTAATGGCAGCCACATTTGATGATGATTAACATCATTTGTGCAAATCAGAAATATCTGCCAATATGCTTCCTGTCAAATTTTATTGAGAAAGTTTTAAAGGATTTTCCACTGTTAGTAATAGTGGCCAAAGTGTATGAACAAATTTCAATGGAAATTATGCCAAAAGCCTCTCTGTAAAAAACATGAGCAAAACTGGTCAAGTTTCTGAATGGATGACACATGATGCATGCTGCTATATGCTCAGTGAGTGATACCATAGGTTCACTTAGCCTCATGGGCAAGTGAGTATTAAAAAAAATGAAATATACCTCAAGTGTTCTATTTTCATCGGAAGGCAGAACAACAATACTTGGAATGCACATAAACACAGTCCTCAAGTCACGTAAAAATCCACCAAAGAAAGGTATCACTTTGCATTCTGGGATTTCCAAGGCGGCACTTATGGCATCTCGGTACTCAGGTGTGGGTTCCCTGGACAGCAATGCACTGGACAGCATATGTAGGGTGGACAAGTCTTCTTCTGACAGGGACAGCCAAAATGGCTTTAACTTCTCAGACCTACAAGCAAAAATAACACCATGTCATGCCATGTACAATGAAAAATCCATATGTAAAGAGCTTGGAACAAATCTCGTAATGTGCCTGCAGATTAAGGTTTATATTGTTCATTGAAACTCATAGGTAATGCAAAGGACGAAGACTATTATCAGATATACCATGACAGATCTGGGTCTATGGTGTTTGCACTTGGATGCACATTGCACAGGTGTGTGTGTGTATATATGTATGTATGTATGTATGTATGTATGTATGTATGTATGTATGTATGTATGTATGTATGTATGTATGTATGTATGTATGTATGTATGTATGTATGTATGTATGTATGTATGTATGTATGTATGTATGTATGTATGTATGTATGTATGTATTGTATGTATGTATGTATGTATGTATGTATGTATGTCAAAAGTGCTCTCCATTACAAATCACTGCATCTCACCTCTGTCTGCGTGGGTTTGAGTCTAAGATTCAATGAATGTGGATATGTGAGAAAGCTTGTCAGTAGCTTCTAGTGGGACAGTGGTTCTTTCCACAGATTTCCCAGTTTCTTCCTCACCCATTAATACTGGCCACCATGTATAGTCTATCATGTGCTGAGAAATGGCCTTAAGCCCCAAAACAACAACTACAACATATATATATATATATATATATATATATATATATATATATATATATATATATATATATATATATATATATATAAAATTTATAAGTTGAGCCAAACTACAAACAACAAATATCCTGATCTGTCATAGCATGATGAGACTGCAGATTAGGGTCTATGCTGTTTGTTGATTACTCCTACTAGTGCATTATGCCAAGACAGAACTGAGTTTATGCAGTTTGCAGCTGGACTCATCTTATAAACAAGTATATATGGTATATAAATAGCTTTTTTACTGACAGTGAAAACAGGATAATGATAACTTCCAGGATTGAATATGACAGGCTTGAATAAACAAGGAATAAACAAGAGACCCAAGCGAGCCTGATATTGATCACCTGGCATACATAGGTCCAAAAGGCAAATGCTTCAGTAATATGGAAGGCAATATGGACTGAAAGACACATATGTCAGGATAACCTCCAGAAATTTAGTTGAAATTGGTGATATCTGACATATTTAGCTGCATTTCCACCTGCTTGCTAAAGAAGCCGCATCTTTATTGAGGAAGCAATTCAGTAAAGAATTCAGGCACAGCATAACCTAAAGAACCCCCCTATTATGTTAAGAGTTAAAATTTTCAATGGGAGGTGCTGAAGATGAAGTCGAAAAAAGCTTGTCGGCCTGGTTGCTACAGAAGTTTGTTGGCCTGACTGCAACAGAGATTATACCATTACTAGTGGCCCCTACCAAGTTTGATCAAACATGCATGCCTCAGCTATTTCTATTGAGAAACTGAAAACAGACATTTGCATTATTTTTTCATGATTCAACCTAGTCTTCTTATTACTTTGTCAGTAAACTCATTTCAATGCTAATGAAGTATCCTATGACCAGAAACAAGTTTTAATGATAAATTACTTGAGTCCAGCCAGTATTTCCATGGCTGAGTTGAAGTTGCCAATACACCAGCAGTAGTGGGCCAGACGAAGAATACATGACAGTATTGCTTTTCTGTTGTCATGGGTTGGCTGTGTGATAATAAGCTGGGTGATCCATGTGCTAACCTGAAGGACATAAAAAGCAAAATTAGCAAAAAAGCAAAAATTAGTTTGCTTATCTTCTTATCCTGCTTATCTACTTGTAATAATTTTATCCAGTCAGAAAGAAAAAAAACCTCTTTATGAAGTTAATGATAACATTATGAAACATTCAATAATAAAATTTGTCCCATCTTATTTTCTAAATGGTTCAAGCATATATTCTTTCAGAGACAATATATTTAAAGAATTTTTTATTTGATCCGTGGTTATGGTAATACAGATCATGAATTAAATTAAAGTTTTGAAAGGTTTTAATCATTGTGACATACTCTTTGGTTTAGATTTATTTTAATAATCTGCTATTTCAGATACATACTGTTAAATTCTGTTTAGTTTCTACATTAGAGGTAAGAGGTACTGCATTATTCCAATATATGTTTAAATCTTAACCTGTATGTATATATATATATATATATATATATATATATATATATATATATACATATATACATACACATCATATACATACATACACACACACAAACACACACACACACATATATATATATATATATATATATATATATATATATATATACACACACACATACATTCACACACACACATACATACATGCATGCATGCATGCATGCATGCATGCATGCATGCATGCATGCATGCATGCATGCATGCATGCATGCATGCATACATACATACATACATACATACATACATACATACATACATACATACATACATACATACATACATACATACATACATACATACATACATACATACATACATACATACATACATACATACATACATACATACATACATACATACATACATACATACATACATACATACATACATACATACATACATACATACATACATACATACATACATACATACATAGTGTGTGACCCCACTATAGCATGCTTTGTTATAATATGAACTCTGATACAATATAATTGTGGCATGGCTCCCAAAATAAATTTCATTTCCATGTAGATTTCTCATACATAAAGTTGTTTTAATAGTACAAAAATAAACAAGCAAAATGTTTACTATAATTTTAGGGAATAGACTGCATTTGAATTCTAATATGCAATGATTGTGGCATGGTTCCTGAAACTTCATATACATTAATTTTTTTACACACTAAGAAAATATTTTTTCTTCCTAAAAGTATGAATAATAATGTTTAAAAGGTTTATTCAGGCATTACGCTGGGCTATGGAAATGTCGCAAATTGTGATTTCTTGTCCTTATTGGCAATAAAATATACTATCTGGTGATTTTTTTGGGCAACAATATTGTTGACTGTTTAAACTTGTATATACAATCTAGGGTTTGGAGTGAAGAAATTCACAAGGCATTATGAAAGGAAGCTCCAACTTGGATGTAAAATTCTTTGTTCATACTGACTAACCAGCATAATGTAATATCATAATTCACTTATGCTGACATCTGACCTGAGTACTGTATACAATGCTGACATCTGTCCTGAGTACTGTATACAATGCTGACATCTGGCCTGAGTACTGTATACAATCAGTTAGTCATGCTACTGGACTAGCTACAATCAACCTACCTTTGAAGGCAAGAACTGTAACTGCTACAATCAACCAAAAATGATGGCTATTTTTTGAAAAATATATCCAGAAAAATTTGTTTTGCTGAAATTTCAAAGAAAACTGATTACCTTTGAAGCACCAATTGTTCTGTATAAATAATAAGCAAATGAAAACAATTTCAGTCTCAACAATTATTTGATTATGAAGCTGCAAAACAAACAGGCATTGGTCCTCCAAAGATATCCTTTAGCTGTGTTTTTAAAACCACACAACCCTTCATCAAAGCAAGCACCCTACAGCTTTCATTAAAAACAATGCACCTTTCATCACAGAAAGTCAGCACCAAACATAAATAAATGCAATGGAATTTGATGGATTGTTACATTTTCCAAAGTGACTGGAACATGTTTTTTGTGCCATGAAAGTTTCCTTTGCGCTGGAAAAATGTATATGATTGCTACTGATGACATAAAATGAAAGTAAATTTCCAATTTTTTTGAAACCCTATATATTTAACCATCAAGTTAATTGAAGAAGGGGCATATTGTAAAGATGTTTAATAAACTTTTTAATTTGTACATGGTTTTTTATTTTTCTAAGAACAGCCTCATCCTCTGGGTTGCCTCAGCAAGATGATAGCTGTCTCCAGCTGACCAAAATCAAAGCCAACTTAAGTACATGTACACTATAGCCTCAGTTGCTACTCATGACATCAGCATATTGAATTGTTTAGTGACAATGGTTTATAGATCAAATGAGAATTAACATTTTTTACATATTTGTTAGTTGAGTTTTCTAATGGGATTTGACTGATACATGAATATTATCGCATGTGATCTACACTCAAATTTCATGTAGATGTACAATACTCAATACATTATGGATTGTACTACACAAATGTAACTTGTCAATATACAAGTGTATTCAGACTAGTTTTGTCTTCATTTATTCAAAAGCATGAATTTTTGCACCTGCTTTTATTCTCCCATCTCCAGGCCATTTTTTTGGTACATGCATCATGATACTGTACTGAAGTGAATTACGACAAACAATTTCACTTCAATGTCGATAACAAGATAAGCATGAAATTCAAATTAATTCCAAGATGCTTATATGGTCACATGTTAAAATGGCTGCCTCACATCAAAACCATTTCCAATTCAAATCCAACAAGGTGCAAATAATTATTAGTTTTAATGTACTATTTGTCTCTGAATTCAGAAAGAATTATGTAACTCTTTAGATTTACTGTGTGATTAATAAAAAAAATTGAAGAAATATATCTGTTATTAACTCATCTCAAGCAATTATCCTCTCTATACATAAAATTAACTATTTTATAATGGTCACATACAATCCTATTTAGACTATTGTAATACAGTCTGGTGTAATCTAAATGAAAAAAAAAACAATAAAAACATAGCAAAACTGGCACATCTTCAACAAAAAAAACAACATTTGGACTAATATCAATCCAAAAAGAAAGCAAGGAAAATTTAGCCATTAAGTTAAAAATATTACCTATTTAAGACCGAATCCGGTTGAGAAAAGCCAAATTAATGTAAGCATATATGATAACAGTGTTCCTGAATATTTACAATCACTATTCCAGAATAGACTACCTGGTAACACTCACCACCTGCAATCCATGTCTACCAAACTGCATAAAATTCCCAAACCAAATAAGGAATTATTCAAAATGAGTTTTTATTACTCTGGAACTTTGTTCTGGAATAGTATTCCTGTTGAGATTAGAAATGCCCACTCTATTTCCTTCTTACAAACCCAATATATCCAGTGGCTTCAGAGATGAAGTTAAAATAAATAAATTCTTTAGTATGAGGGTCTCATAGTAGATTGATTCTTCAGCTAATTGTGTTACCCTCTTTAAACACAGTCATTATTATTATTGTTATTATTATTATTATTATTATTATTATTATTATTATTATTATTATTATTATAACATTACCTCATTAAACCGCTGAACTAAGTCTTCTACACCTGACAATTTACTGTTTACCACACTTCCTCTGGACAGATCCATTGTGATTTGGCGAATGTAGTCAGCTGGAAGCACGTTTTGAAAGAGCTCGCACTCGGTCTTGGTGAGAAGATGGGCTACTTCCTCTGGAAAATGGAGCAATTTCTGAAGATTTTCAAGTTCCTTGGTATAGCGAGAGCAGCCTTCCACATCTGGACACAGTGTCAACTGCTTACGCTGAAAATCTATAAAAGAAGTACAAGATTAGACATCATTTCAAACAAACAGAACTAAGACATCATAATCAAGAAAATGTTCAGTACAGTTATTAATTCCAGAATAAATTAAATAACTGTGTTTTGCGTCTATGGGTGTGATTTTGTTTTTTAACATAGATTTAACAATTTTTCAGTCATATTGCTATAATGCCTGCAGTGTGGCAGTTTATTTTGATGTCTAGCACTGGGTCATCATGCTGCAGACCCAGTCACATGATCTGACACCAGGCCGACCAGACCTAACACTAACATCTTATTGCTGAGTGCCTAGTGAGGCAGCTGTTGGTACCATTTTTGTAAGACTTTGGTATGACTTGGCCAGGGTTTGAACAACGATGTTCCGCATCTAAGGTGGGAACACTAACCAATAGGCCACCGGAGCAGTCCTTATAACCATGTTCTAAAGAAAAACGTAAATTTCTGGATAATTTATTATAGCTGTAAAATTTTCCAGCTTACATGCTTCAGGCAGAAATGCTGTACAGTAAATTATAGTTTCATACATATATTATTGACTGTAACATGAAAATTTCAAGTGACTGGCCATTAAAAGAATAGGCTGAAAATTTTGGACTTTTCTTCAATAGACTTCCTTCTTTAATATCCTTTGACTTACATCTGCATATGTGCTCTTTTAAGTCAAACGATGACCTGAATAATAAACTTGTAAACATATTCTCATTGTGCCGTTATGGTCTTGGATCTGAAGCACAGCTAATGCCATGTAAAAACAGTAAATGGCAAAAGGATTTTTTAAGGTTATTCATGAACACTGCAAGCAAAAAACAGTGTTTAGTTTTTAGAACAATGAAATCAAGGAAATCTAAAAAAAGAAATGTATTGCTCAAAACATAAATCTTAATGCCAACTGTGCTTTAATGGTAAACTGAAGTCACTAGATATGGAAAAATTAATCTTAAATTCAAAGATCATCCTAGTGTCAACTTACCAAATTCGAAGCTATCTCGTCTTAGTGTCCCATTGCTGAGAAATCGCCCATCCATATCCAAAGCATCCCAAAGTACGGCAGTCACAGACTTCAGGTTATCCAATGAAGCCATGGACAATGTCCACGTCTTGGTCCCACGGAACTCCAGCACTAGACCATCATGCAACTTGCCACTTCCTGTCCGCCACTCGTCAAGGTCCCGGATACTCTGCGTCTTGGTCAAAAGTTTGGTCTTGCTGTCCAGCAGGATGACTTTGTCATTTGTGATGCCTAGCAGGCGAGACACCTGAGAGAAGGAGGAAAAACTTGCAAATTGTTGATATTAAATATATTTCATGACATACCGAAAAAAACTAAACACGTAAAGATTGGAAACTGTAAGATTAATTTATTAATTGACTGTAATAGTGGCACTGCTGCCTGAAAATGTTCAACTTTTAATTATTTTTTTCAATTATAACTAAACCACTAATTGGATTCTTGACCTACTGAGTGACTTCTGTACTATGGCATCTCAACCAAATGAAGGCAATTTGGTGGCATCTGAAGATCTTTAAAGGAAAGTACACTCTAACTGCACAGACCCAGATCTGCCATCACATAATGCTCTGGAAAATCTGGGTCTATGCAGTTTGTTAAGAGTAATCAGTAGATCAAACAACATAGACCCTGATCTGCAGGCTCATTATGGTACATTAGACCAGAATCTGTTACAACTGAAAACGTTGCTTCCTTACTATAGGTCATTCGTGATCATAGTAAATTCCTTTCTCAGATCATAAATATGCTAAGAGATAAAATTGTTTGACAATATTACATGACTGCCTTCATCAGTGACTACTGTTTATCACTTGACCTATAATGCACTAATAAGGGATGAAGGGCTTGAATTCCCACCCAACTACACCAGTCTCCTTGTATCATGTGACCATTATAGGTCACATGATCAACATTAATCGGTGATGAAAGCAGTGTGATATTGCTGAAACGTTTTTGAACTCTTATGACATTTATGCTCCTAGTAGGGAAAATTACTAATGATCAGGATCTGTGTCGTTTGCAGTTTGTCTCAACTAATAAGTATAACGTAAGGTATAACGTACCTTTTTCTGTGTATTGCTCCTCAGCATTTCCTTGACCTGATATAATTTACAGCCGTAGGCAGGCAGGTTTTTACAGATTCGGATGTACAGCTCCTTTAACTTTATCTCATTGTCATAATATGGGGTGTGCCACAATTTCTTCTTTTTCTCCTAAACAAGAAAAATGTGGAATTAGATTAGCAAAGCTCAGCAAACTGTCTACATCATTAACAATTAATTTCACACTTTAAACAATAAAATGCCAATCATTTATTATATTAGGTAAAAGTGAATGATATTCAATGAAGACAGATCTGGTGGCCTAGGGGTTAGAGCATCTGCCTCACATATGGGAGATCACAGGTTGGATCATGCCAAAGACATAAAAATGGTACTAACAGCTGCCTTGCTAGCTGCACAGCATAAAAAGGTTAGTGTTAGGACTGGTCAGAATGCTGTCAGGATAATGTGACTGAGTGGGAAATGACGCTACTTGTCTGCTGCATGATACTCCATATTATAAACTGCCATACTGCAGACATTGTAACCATATGAAATTTTTTAAAGCTAAATTAAAAATCCAAATCACAAACACGACTTTCAATGATGACGTTGGCCTGATATTCAGAAAATTAATGTAAATTTGAGCAATGTATCAGTAGGAATTGCTGAATGGCATTCTGGGTAATAAATCTTACCAATAATAATTAATGTGATCATTGTTGAATGGCATTCTGGGTAATAAATCTTACCAATAATAATTAATGTGATCATTGTTGAATGGCATTCTGGGTAATAAATCTTACCAATAATTAATGTGATCATTGTTGAATGGCATTCTGGGTAATAAATCTTACCAATAATAATTAATGTGATCATTGTTGAATGGCATTCTGGGTAATAAATCTTACCAATAATAATGTGTTCATTGTTGAATGGCATTCTGGGTAATAAATCTTACCGATAATAATTAATGTGATCATTGTTGAATGGCATTCTGGGTAATAAATCTTACCGATAATAATTAATGTGATCATTGTTGAATGGCATTCTGGGTAATAAATCTTACCGATAATAATTAATGTGATCATTGTTGAATGGCATTCTGGGTAATAAATCTTACCAATAATAATTAATGTGTTCATTGTTGAATGGCATTCTGGGTAATAAGTGTAAAAAGTGTAGCCCATAATAATGTGTTCATTCTTGAATGGCATTCTGGGTAATAAGTGTAACCCCTAATAAATTAATGTGTTGATTGCTGAATGGCCTTTTGGGTAATATGTGTAAATAATAATAATTTATGTGTTCATTGCTGAATGACATTTTGGGTACACCACTCCCTTGATAACTCGTGCCCTGTTAACTCTTGAACCCGCTTATAATGCGGGGTCAGGCATGGATCCCATCTTTTAAATCAGAAAATGCCAAAATATTTATTCCTATTTGTTGAACCTGAAGAAAATCGCATCGAAAATTGGTAATGGAAACTAATATCTTGCTTGTTTTATCATTGAAAACAGTAGTTAGGACCTGGAGATTTTAATCAACAGTATGAAATATCAACTTTAAAAAGAAGTCATAACATTTGTTACATTTTCTTTCCAAACAACATTCTTAGTACACCTTAATTAATGATACTCAAGGAAATTTTGATAAATGAAAATGTCAATTTGATAAATAAATTTTTTTTTATCAATTGACTGTAGGCATTGCACTGTGTTCTTTTAAATGTAATCATCATAAATGCAATGTGTTCTAAATAAAAAAAATAAATAAATAAATAAATAAATAAATAAAAAGTAAATAAAAGTAAAATGTGTCGATCTAATCTAAAAGTAAAATCGATCTAATGTAACAACTCTGTCCACGAGTGTTTCTCTGAGAACCTAAATAAATGCCCACCATGTTTTGATATCGGACTAGTGGAAACATTTGTTGTATTGTTGTACTAAATAAACAGCGGGCCTCCTTTTCTGTTATCACATTAATTACATCTTTTGAATCAAATAAAGGAGTTGGAATAAACAAAAATTTAAAAGGCATACAAATCATGTATGCTTAAGAACCAGCGACTCCAGTTTTATGTTGGGTAACTCATTTCAGTTGATCAATCGAACACTGTTATAAATTAAACAACCTTACATTAACCTATTAAATCATAACTGTAATCAAAGATTGCAAGGCAACCAAACAAAATGAGTACTTTGTAAAATGAGGAGCTTTGTTTCACAGATATGGAACATTATGGGGAAAACAAGTTTCAAAGAATTCCTGAATTTGCACATAGAGACATTCTCAAGGATGATAAGTTTCACTGTTACTTGCAATGAAATCATGGCATCAATATTTTACTTACTGAACAATTAAAAAATTCAGTTTCAACGTAGATGATTTTCTCATGAAATAATGCAGATTTTGTTATATAAAGAAACTTGTTTGGTATTGTATTGACAGTTAGTCTGGTTCCAGCTTCATTAACTCCTTTTTTCGAGAAAACTAATGCAGAACACTATGGGAACCAGACTAATCAACATAAACAAAAAGATGTGAATGTTTTCGCATACTGTGTTGGTTGTTGAAACCAGTTGTAAATATGTTATCAATCTTTCAGATGTCAGACATTTTGAAAATAAATTTGATTTTATACAGAATAACAAACAACTTCATCAAAAAAATAGCTTTATTAACAATTATTCTCGATGATATTATAAAACAAAGATTCAGTCAGTAAACATCACAGTTCCCCACAACTGCGTGGGTCTCTGGATGTCTTTTGTCTAGTGGATTTTTGGGAGGTCCCTTGGTAACTCACGTCAAAGCATATACAGCAGACTATGTTTTTGGACCCCAATGTGTGTGAATTAATGAGGGAGAGGTGTAATAAGTTTGACCCATAATATCGAATGTGTTCATTTGACTGCATTGTCTTCAATCTAAAAATCCTAGTATTAGTGCTTAAACTTGTACAAGAATCCCAGGATATGAGTTGAATACATCTTAGGCTCAAACTTGAGTACCTGAGTATAAATTGGGTAAATCTTAGACATTTACTTGTGTGCCAGGGTATGGGTTGGGTACATCTCAGACTTGTATTTGAGTGCCAGGGTATGAGTTGGGTATATCTCAGACTTTTATTTGAGTACCAGGAAAAGAGTTGGGTACAGCTCAGACTTATATTTGAGTGTCAGGGTATGAGTTAGGTATATCTCAGACTTATATTTGAGTGCCAGGGTATGACTTGAGTACAGCTCAGTCTTGTATTTGAGTGCCAGGATATGAGTTGGATACATCTCAGACTTGTATTTGAGTGCCAGGTTATGAGTTGGGTACAGCTCAGACTTATATTTGAGTGCCAGGGTATGAGTTGGGTACATCTCAGAATTTATTTGAGTGCCAGGGTATGAGTTGGGTACAGCTCAGACTTATATTTTAGTGCCAGGGTATGAGTTGGGTACAGCTCAGACTTATATTTGAGTGCCAGTGTATGAGTTGGGTACATCTCAGACTTGTATTTGAGTGCAAGTGTATGCGTTGGGTATATCTTCGACTTTTACTTGAATGCCAGGGTATGAGTTAGGTACATCTCAGAATTGTATTTAAGTGCCAGGGTACGAGTTTGATGCATCTTAGATTTGTACATGAGTGCCAAGGAATAAACTGGGTGTAGTACATTGAAGCCTTCAGTTTTTATCAAAAAGAGACAAAATTGCTAGTGATTATTTGTGATGCAATATACCTAATGTCCATTTGAACTTAACAACAACTGACACACATCAACCCAAAGAGTTTGTATTCTTTCTCATACATAAAGATTATATGCTGTCTTTTGGAAACATGAAAGTATACTTTCACATTACCTACTTTTATTCAGTAATGATTTCTTAAGCCATATACTCTGTATAGATTCAAAACATTGTACAAACATTTGGAGTAAATATCTGACTTTTCATTCCTACAGTGCAGTAATTATTTCTCCACCTTCAATTAATGTTGACCCATGTACACACATGGATTTGGTCATCCTGGCTAACCATGATGCAATAAGCTGAATGGAATACTGTACTCTAATTGGTCAAATACAAACAAATGCACAAATGCAGTTAATTTATGCTGATGCAGTTATTAGTAGGCACACAAAAGATATAAAGCAAAATCTGGCATTCATATTTTAAAAAAAACTGAACATATATTTTATATTCAAATTTTCAACAATTTCTAGAAAACATACTGTGTCTGCTCTATGACCAGATTAGTAACAGTTCTGTAATTTTAAGAATTCAGCCAGAGTCAATCATGATACTCAAGTTCTACATTGGTACCTATTGCAGATTCATCTGGTATGATACAACATAATCATTTAAAATTCAAAAACTCTGGAATACCTCTAGAATCATTTAAAATTCAACAACTCTGACTGATTGCTGGAACATGATACAATGATCAATTTATGGGAGAAGATGCTTTCTCTTAAATTTTAATAAAAATTGTTTCCACATTCAAAATGATGAACAAACTCACTGTCAGATTAACTGTTCTGATTTTAATTTAAACATCCAGAGTTTATCCTACTTACTTTCAAGAAAAAATAAGAGAGCAGGCACACTGGCTTTATAAAAAGAACCAGAGTGCATTTTTTTCTTATAAGGAACAAAATATATTCTCATTTCAACTGAGAGTAAGCCTTAAATATTATCGAACCAGGAGTGTCTAAATATTGCATCTAAATATGTTTGCTTAAACATACCACAATCAGCTTAGAAGGATTATCTCCCTTAGCCAGTTAGCCTGGCTAAAAACTAAACAAGAAATGCACAATGTAACTTATGCAAATAAGGGTCCATAAATATTGACTGTGGCATAAACAATTACTGGAGTTACAAAGGACCTCTGAAAAATGTAGATATGGTTTGACATCGTCAGTGTGAAAAGGTGACAAATTGGTTAAAACTTGTTTAAAAATCGCACTAGGAATAATGGTCAATAATTAGCTTTTTGAATGAAGTTACCTTTATACATAAATTCCTTTTATCTGTAATATATCCAATCCCTGAAAGATATTTAAAAACATTACTCTTAGTGAATTCAACACATGTCATGTACCAGAGCATACATGATGTTGTTGTTGTAGGGTTTAACAACATGTTTCTGCACAAGATAGCCTATACATTGTAGCCAGTATAAATGGTGGTGGAAGAACCTGGGAAAACTCCGGAAAGAAACACCAACAAATGAGAAGCTACTGGCAAATTTTTTCACTTATCAATACTCACTGAGACCAAGACTAAAATCCATGTAGATATGGGTAAGATTGCACTGATATATTACAGTGACTGCTTTGGACCACTCGGCCACTCGGGGCCCTCACACCATGATGTATTTAGTTGCTGCTTTTTTTCATGTGAATATTTTTACATTCTAATTCAACTATAAATTCAGAATTAAATAAGACTGTTTTATCTGAAGCAAAAGCAAAGGCTATTTAGAGGAAAAACACTGTGGAATGTCAATCATATTAGTAAAATACTGATGCTGTGATTTTACTGCCAGTTACAGCAAAATTTCTTTTTTTAACTAGTGTCATAATACAATGCGGATCCACTTTAAATGATTACAACCCGCACAAGTCCAAGATCAAACCACAGCACAATTCCAAGATCAATCCACAGCACAAGTCCAAGATCAAACCATAGCACAATTCCAAGATCAAACCACAGCACAAGTCCAAGATCAATCCACAGCACAAGTCCAAGATCAAACCACAGCACAAGTCCAAGATCAATCCACAGCACAAGTCCAAGATCAAACCACAGCACAAGTCCAAGATCAATCCACAGCACAATTCCAAGATCAATCCACAGCACAAGTCCAAGATCAAACCACAGCACAATTCCAAGATCAAACCACAGCACAAGTCCAAGATCAATCCACAGCACAAGTCCAAGATCAAACCACAGCACAAGTCCAAGATCAATCCACAGCACAAGTCCAAGATCAAACCACAGCACAAGTCCAAGATCAATCCACAGCACAAGTCCAAGATCAAACCACAGCACAAGTCCAAGATCAATCCACAGCACAAGTCCAAGATCAATCCACAGCACAAGTCCAAGATCAAACCACAGCACAAGTCCAAGATCAATCCACAGCACAAGTCCAAGATCAAACCACAGCACAAGTCCAAGATCAATCCACAGCACAAGTCCAAGATCAAACCACAGCACAAGTCCAAGATCAATCCACAGCACAAGTCCAAGATCAAACCACAGCACAAGTCCAAGATCAATCCACAGCACAAGTCCAAGATCAAACCACAGCACAAGTCCAAGATCAATCCACAGCACAAGTCCAAGATCAATCCACAGCACAAGTCCAAGATCAAACCACAGCACAAGTCCAAGATCAATCCACAGCACAAGTCCAAGATCAAACCACAGCACAAGTCCAAGATCAATCCACAGCACAAGTCCAAGATCAAACCACAGCACAAGTCCAAGATCAAACCACATCAGATACTTAATTAGGTTGTCGGAGAAATGCTCACAGACATTCCTTTTATGGTCAAATGACATTTTCCACAATTGTATACAGGAAGGCATATGATGATCTATGATGATTACGCTGAAATCAAACAAGGAAGATACAACAAAAGTGTGTGTTATTTGGATTTTTAATGTAGCTTTAACAATTTTTCAGTCATAACGCTACAATGTCTGCAGTGTAACAGTTTATAGCAATATCAGGCACTTAGGCATCAATCTGATACCAGGCTGACCAGTCTTAACACTAACCTCTTAATGCTGAGTTCCCAGATAGGCAGCTTTTAGTATCATTTTTATAAGTCTTTGGTATGACTTGACTAGAGCTTGAACATGTGACCTCTTGCATCTGAGGTAAAATGCTCTAACCACTAGGCCACTGGAGTGGTCCGATTAAGTGTAATAAATAAGCTAGTAATGTGAACCTTAACTTGTACATACATTAGATCTATGCATCATACAATGAGACTTCTGCAATTCAACCTTCTTAAGTACCTGATGACAAGACTTAAATTGTTTTCCATGCTGAAAAGTATCTTTCTATTGAGAATCATATTTAGGACTAACCTGTATTAACTGTCGCACCTTTTTGGATGTTGTATAGTGGGGAGGAAGGAAGCGGGCAAGATCCGGGTCCAGGGCTGTGTCAGTGTCACGGTCACCAACACACGATAACTGCCGAACAAGACGACCTGTCCTTCGACTCCGGGATATTTTCCAAGCTTGTTTGTTACTAATGAGCTCTTTTTTCTTTCTGAGATTCTCCCTTTTATCCACCTCTGTTGTTTTATTTCCTTTGCCTGCGTCACCCATCTTTCTGTTCAAGAGTGAAAATTGTTCTCTTGGTCCATTGTGACTGGTCAGGCCTTCCTCAGGCCATGCCTCCTCGATGTGAAGTTGAATGCCTGCAAACGTGGCTGCTTCCTCTTTTGAACATGGCAGCTCCCCATTCAGTATAAGCTCTTTAAGCTGAAATGAGATGGCAACACAATGAATTTCTTGCTATGCTATATCCAATCTTAATTCTCTTTGAAAGACTTAATAACTGATTAATAATTATTTCCACAAATCTTACCAATATCTACTGGATAACTCTGCACTGTTTCAAACCAAACATAAAGATGGCTTACCATAACAAAACTTTTAATTTTATTACTTCAAACCTCTTCCTCAGAAACATAAATTTATTACATTAAAATGTACCTTCCTGCAAATGCTGAACAAAATTTGGTCAAATAAAATATTTAAAAAAATTATATTTCACCTTACCTGAAAATATGTAAACCTGACCTTTGAACCCAACCCCACTAGGAGGTTACCATAAAAACTACCCCTCATGCAGTTATTTATTTGAATAATATAACAACCTCCATAATAATATAACAACCTCTATAATAATATAACAACCTCAGAGTCACCTCTGGGGATAAAGAAGGAGTTAAAGGCAGACTGACAAGTAGAGCAATATAACTGAATAAAAAATAGGATAAAATATTTTCTGGAATTGTTTCCTTGTGAACTCTCACCCTACCCCCACCTCCTCAATATTGATTGCATTAGCAAATAATTGACAACACACTTTGTACTGACAAATGGAAATCATCATGAACAAAATTGGCGTATTAAGCATAAAGATTTTTAAAAAGGGTGTTAAACTTAAGAACAATCACAAATGTTGATTATCACCTATCATACCTTTCCAGGTCCCAAGGTAAAACCTGTCCGATTATTCTTAGCAACATAACCAAGATGAATATTTGAAAATTATAGGACAATTTACATTTTTTGGTATACTGCTACAAATTAAAGGTGACTTTTATGTACATCCCTGATCCTTGATTGTTTATTACAAAACACACTCTATTTTATGTGCACCCTTTTCTAGACTGACTTCCTGCTTTTCCAAAGAATTAGTAGAGTCTTGGATACACCCTTGATATACTTGACAGTATTTTGTATAATAACACATAAGTATACATATGGTAATTCCAATTATCAAAGACTACATTAGTGTATCAGCACCGGTGCATTTAGGCAACACACAAGTATCTGAACATCAATTTGGAAAATCAGAAACAAGTATTAAAATCAATTACCATAACCACTCTTAAATTTATAACCTTTACATATTATTAAATGAGTAAACGATCAACGAGATCTTCAATACATACATGTATTACTT
Source organism: Potamilus streckersoni (assembly GCA_016746295.1). Taxonomy (NCBI): domain Eukaryota; kingdom Metazoa; phylum Mollusca; class Bivalvia; order Unionida; family Unionidae; genus Potamilus; species Potamilus streckersoni. The sequence continues at coordinate 975,291 of JAEAOA010002224.1, read as the reverse complement.
CAAAATTAACAGTTTAAATGATGCAAAATTACTTAAAATTCCTTCCTTATTGATACAGTAAGACAGGGATAGTTAGACGACTTTTTACTAAATGAAATTGGTGGGACATGAAATCATGATGGGTCAGCATCATTAAACATGGTCATTGAGACCCACGACATAATATTTCAAAACAAAGCATGGAAATATCAAATTAGGACCTCATCTCCATAGTTAGCGTGTGCGTGTGCATGTGTGATTGGGTTTTTTAATGTAGCTTTGTTGTTGTTGTTGTTGTTATAGGGTTTAATGCCATTTTTCAGCACAAGATAGGTTATACATGGCGACGAGTATTAATGGTGGAAGAAGAACCCTGGAAAACCCAGGGAAGAACCACCAACCCACGAGAAGCTACTGTCAGGCTTTCTCACTTACCAACGTTAGCCGACGAGTCTGGACTCGAACTCGAACTGACAGTGGTGAGATGGCAGTAATCCATAACAATTTTTCAGTCATATCACTACAATATCTGAAGTGTGGGAGTTTACTGTGATGTCAAGCATCATGCCCCACTGACATGTAGCAGTATGGTAAATTATCTTATATATATATATATATGTATGTATGTATGTATGTATGTATGTATGTATGTATGTATGTATGTATGTATGTATGTATGTATATATATGTATGTGTGTGTATATATATATATATATATATATATATATATATATATATGGTTGCATAGATATAACCAATGCAGAAAAGTTGACATGTCAAATCTAAACAAATCTTATAACCACCTACTTCTGCTGAAGGCAACAGTTACCATACCTGACTTTTTTTTAAAAAAAAATCTGAGTTGGACAAAAGGTTTCATTTTTCTAATGTAATCCACAAACTGAACTGGAATTTTTGCATTTACAGAGAACATGCATATGGATAACCACTGTAAGTCTGTTGTTCTCAGCTCTTTTAGTGTACCTATGGAAACACCATGATAATCTAAAGTCAAGTACTTAAACTGCATCAACAAAATACTGTCATAATTTTTTTCAATTACGAATAGGCTTCTGTATTTTTCTGGCCTACATATGAAAAAAATAATTTTAAATTCTGCACCTACAAAAATAAGGTGCTTATTTCAGTTATGGTGTTCCAAAGTCAAAGCTGCCAAAGAACTGAAATTCCAGCAATCAAATAATGTATTTTTTCATTTAGAATTTTATTACTCAAACTTTATTTTTCATTATCAACTTATTATTATCACCAAACCCATAATATACTCAATTATGTATTTATCCATTTTCAGACTGTTAAAACTTTTTCCATAAAAGTAGTACAGGGAGTCCTACATGTATTACCTCAAGGGACCAGAAGGATTCAATGTATCTGTGCCTTTGCTCCAATATCCATTATTTGTCACTTTTGGCACAAGAAGGTTTCCTCCAGAATGCCTGCAGTATACATGTGAACACACATGCACACGCATGCACATGCACACACACACACACACACATTACTTCAGAAACTTATACATGTACATGTATATAAGTTTGGATTGCTCAGGTGGCATAATGGCTAGAGCATCCGACTTGGATGCAGGAGGTCGCGGGTTGGAAACCCAGCAGAATCATAAAAAAAAGACATATAAACATATAAATGGTACAAAGCATTAAGAGATTAGTATTAAGACTAATTAGCCTGGTGTCAGGATAATGTGACTGAGTGGCATATGATGTCTACAGTGCTAGACATCACTATATACTGTCACACTGATGACAATGTAGTGATATGACTGAACACACACACACACACACTCACACACACACACACACACATGGTTGACTTTAGAGCAATCTGAGTGCATACCAAGCTTACCAAATAGAAGGTGCCTTGATTAAGAAAGAATCATAATACAATTGCATGGCTGATGCAAAGGATTTAACAAGTTTGATTAGCTTTAGCTGCCACCCCCACCCCCACCCCCAGAACATGGTCTGTGATTGATGATTAAAAAGGTAAAGGAGATAATGAAATCTTCAATTAAAACACTGCTGTATATAATTTCCCAGGAGTGTACTGGGAGGGAGAAGCTAAAATGTCCAAAATAAATTCAAGCACAGAATAGTTACTCAAACACAAGGAATTTAAATCCCAATACAGAAGTCTTATGAAAGGGTAGAGCAACAAGTCGTTTCCAGTCTTTTTAAAAACATTTTGGACATGTACCTGAATAGTGAGTACAGTAATTTTAGTAGTCAGTAACTTTCAGAAAACCATTCTGTAATCTGTCGCATCAACAACCACTGATCCAAAGCATATACATGTAACTTTAATGCAGAAAATTATATATTTATTGTAGAAATTAGTAAATTCATGACACAAGTGGCTGTGATAACAGTAAGTTTTGATTTTTTTTAATAAAAAAGAAACAAGTAAAGCTCTTTGTTTTTTTTTTAACCTGATAAACGGCATTTGTGACCCACCTTTTCCATTTATGGAATGAATGGAATATCAGTAAATATTTGCTCTTTAAAAAAAACTCCATAAAAATGAAGAACAAAATTTTTTTTTGATCTTTCCTCATAGATTTATACTAAAAATATTCAATTTAAATACATAACATTTAGTCTACAGCAAGGTGTCATTATTACCATTTTCTCAAGATCACCCCCACCCACCCAGCCCTGCAAACAGGGGATGGATCTAAAATCACTGTACAACTGAAGACCACCTGCAGTCCTATATCAAAGTGTGAAGTCATGACATTGTGCAACATTTCTCAAGTACACAGATTTTTCAATAGAAATTATAAACATAATGCCCCACCATCTCTTTAAAAAGAATGGGCACAATAATACAATTCCATTGACCATCAAGGTTATATACAAAACAAAAATTTAAAAAAAAAAATAAAAAAATGTCTGAGTCATTATTCTTACATACCTACACTTCTCACCTGTTTCTGTCAAGGCAATTATGTTCCACATTTCACCAATAGATATTAAAAGGAAACTAAACAGATGATTTGATGCAGGTTACAGACAGGTAGGTAAGACTGGTTTCCTTGCTTTTGTCACAGATTATGAGCCTTAATTTTGAAATAAACATTAATTCCCAACCACCAGGTTTTGGTGAAGTGCTTAGCAAATAAAGCCATGCTGTACCATATTTACACAAATCTTTGTCCTCTCTATTGAATACATTGTAAGCATAACAGCCACCAAATTTTAAATTTTATGTTAGACAAGATGGGGTAAGCAATGGGGTTACACAAATTCAATTTCAATCTTTTGAACAAAAATCATCTGAAGGGACTCTTCATGCAGGTAATTAACTTTTGAAAAACATAAAACTGCAACAATTTATTTTATGAAATGCAACCAATTAATCTGTTAATTAAAAGTGATTTAAATATGTCAAATTCAAATAAATTCAGCAAAGATATAATGGTGTGATAAAATTTCCTCGTGTGAATTTAGAGAGGACATTAACACATTGGAAATATTTTGTTACAAAATCCAGTTACTCTGTATATTCACAAGATGAGTCCAGCTGCAAACTGCACAGAACCAGATCTGCCATTGCATAATGTGCCAGCAGATCTGGGTCTGTGCAGTCTGTTAGGAGTAATCAGTAAAACAAAAAACATAGACACAGATCTGGCAGTGCATTATAAGAGTCTATGTTGTATGCAATTAAGTTTGACTCATCAGCAAGTATAAATGGTATTTAAAATCATTCTGTTGTTATTGTTGTTGTTGTTGTTGTAGGGTTTAAATGCCATTTCTCAGCACAATATAGGCTATACATGTCAGCCAGTATAAATGGTGGAGGAAGAACCCAGAACCCCAGAAAAAAACAGACCCACAAGAAGCTATTGGTAAGATTTCTCACACACCCACATTGGCTGAGCTTAAGACTAGAACCCATACAGACAGAAATGAGATGGCAGTAATCTGTAAATGTGAATGCTACACACCTGGATATTTTTTTTTATAAAGTTATCTCAGGTTTTTAAGTTTCTGACTTTAAGTAAATGGAATATATCTCAGAATATAATTTGGAATGAAATTTTTTAATACAGTGCAATGCCTAATATCTGCATCAATTCCTGGGAGAGAATTCTCCTCAAAGTTAGCTCTTTCATTTATACATTTTTGATCAATTGAGAATTAAAATTTTCAAGGGATATGAGAGCTTGTGTCCATACAAGTGGGAATCTCAAAGCAGGACAATGTCAATCAACAAATTTTAGCAACTTTCAGAGCAAACAAATCTTTGCAAAACTTATAAACTTAGTTTTAATGCCCAATATTTCTGATGAAAATATGTACATGAATGCATGAAAGCAAATATGTACATGAATGCAAATATGTACATGAAAAGAATATATATATTGCTACATGATTGACATTCTTCAAACCTTAAAATGGTTGGTTGGTTGTTGTTGGGCTTAATGCCATTTTTCAGCACACGATAGGCTATTCATGGCGGCCAGTATTAATGGTGGAGGAAGAAACCGGGAAATCACCAGAAAGAACCACCGACCCACGAGAAGCTACTGGCAAGCTTTCTCACATATCCACATTCGCCTAGACTCGAACACAGGCAGACAGAGGTGAGATGGCAGTGATCCGTAATGGACAGCGCTTTAGACCACTCAGGGCCCCTCCTTAAAATGGGGGTTAGATATTAATTTGATACCATTTCATATGCAAAATATTATATTTTGCACTGGGCAACATGTACATGGATATTTTTTATTTAAAGAAATGGCTTGATTGAAGCATTGCCTATAATGAATACCTGAACAACTCTCCATGCCAAATAAAGTACTCTTATAGAACAACTCTGCATGCCAAATGAAGTACATCTTATAGAACAACTCTCCATGCCAAATGAAGTACTCTTATAGAATAACTCTCCATGCCAAATGAAGTAGTCTTATAGAATAACTCTCCATGCCAAATGAAGTAGTCTTATAGAATAACTCTCCATGCCAAATGAAGTACTCTAATAGAACAACTCTATGCCAAATGAAATACTCTTATAGAACAACTCTCCATGCCAAATGAAGTACTCTTATAGAACAACTCTCCATGCCAAATGAAGTAGTCTTATAGAACTCTCCATGCCAAATGAAGTACTCTTATAGAACAACTCTCCATGCCAAATGAAGTAGTCTTATAGAATAACTCTCCATGCCAAATGAAGTACGTCTTATAGAACAACTCTCCATGCCAAATGAAGTAGGTCTTATAGAACAACTCTCCATGCCAAATGAAGTAGTCTTATAGAACAACTCTCCATGCCAAATGAAGTAGTCTTATAGAACAACTCTCCATGCCAAATGAAGTAGTCTTATAGAACAACTCTCCATGCCAAATGAAGTACGTCTTATAGAACAACTCTCCATGCCAAATGAAGTACGTCTTATAGAATAACTCTCCATGCCAAATGAAGTACTCTTATAGAACAACTCTCCATGCCAAATGAAGTACTCTTATAGAACAACTCTCCATGCCAAATGAAGTACTCTTATAGAACAACTTTCCATGCCAAATGAAGTACTCTTATAGAAAAATGGATAATCCCTCATATCAGAATAAATAATGATGTTTCATTTAACCAATTTTAACATGGAAGCATGCAAATAGACAATTTTTTTAGTTAGGGATAAATATCACAACATAATGTGTAAAGTTTTATGACATTGACATTACTATAATGAATGCAAGGATTTGCAAAAAATGTAATTATAAAATATTGTGATGTACAATTATTGAAAGTTCTGTATTGACTTATAGGTAAAGTGTAATTACAAACTATACAAAATTATATGCAGTTTGTAAGGAGATAAAACAACATAGACCCTGATCAACTGGCACATCACTGCCATCTTGCATATGATTGCATGGATTTGAGTCTGTGGCTTAGCTGATGTGGGTATGTGATAGAGCTTGCCAGTAACTTCTCCAGAGTTTTCATGGGTTCTTCCTCCACCATTTATAATGGCTGTGGTGTATAGACTATCTTGTGCTGAAAAATGGTGTTAAACCCTATAACAACAACAACAAAGCTACATTAAAAAACAACAACAATAACAACATGATTGATACAATGATGGCTCCTCAGGTCTGTATTATCTATACTTAGGTTCAGCTCATAAGGTAAGATATGTGGTACTATATCTGTACCTAAATAATGGATGTAAAAAAAAATGTAGGTCCTTGAATGCAGTAATAACACACAAAATAGCTGCATTATTACTCCAACAAATTTGCTGTAGGTAATCAATAAGGATACTCTTGGGTCAATACAACTTATCTTCCTTATCACATACCAAACAGCACCTTATCAAAAACAAAGATCAGGTTAAGAGGAAACTGGCTTTGTTTTGGTATTACAACCAATATCAGGCATGTGCAATTTTCTCCATTGTGCAAGCTGGGTAGGTTTTTTTAAAGCCATGCAGTATAATGTAAATGTAACCAGACAAAACCAGGTCTCTGTGACCCATAGGTTACACATGCCTGCCATACATCTATCAGCAGGAAAGATATGCAATCTGAATGCTATCTTTCTACTCCTGCCTAGACTTGCCACCCCATATTCACTGTCCTAAGATTTGCATGATTTTTGTACTCTATAAGACCCACTCTACCTCAAACTTTAACAGACCTAATCAAAAATAAACACAGTGATACAAGCATTGTACAAGATAAGATTGTGTGACCTATATTACACAATCCAAGCAGATAAAATGATGCCTATCTATGATGGATGGCATTTCAAGGACTTTTTTGTAAACATTCCCAGGGCTGATAATGGACACTTTTCACTAATGGATGTATTTTAAGATCATGCAGAACTCCAAATTCAGCAACATACTTCTGAAAACTGTTTTCAATTGGTGTATTCAAGGGCCCAGAGCCCTTGCAAGCCTATGCCCCCTTTCTAAGGCAACTCTCAACTAGTGAATACTTTCATGTAAGTAGGTAATTTGCTTCTTTATTGTAATCTCGATCATCAATAACATTAAAAATTGTGTATACCGACTTGGAAACACTATACATTTTGTTGTTGTTGTTGTTTTGGGGTTTAACACCATTTTTCAGCACATGATAGGCTATACATGGCGGCCAGTATTAATGATAAAGGAAGAAAAAATTCGGAGGAAAGAACCAGAGAAGCTACTGGCAAGCTTTTTCACATATCCACAATTGCTGAATCTTTGACTCAAATCCACGAAGACAGAGGTGAGATGGCAGTGATCCATAATGGAGAGCACTTTAGACCACTCGGAACCCCTACACATTTTGTATCCCATGTGTCTATGTCTGCATAGCCATAAAGTGACTCTGCAACTGACATGACAATTAATGAATTTTATTTAACAAACTTTGCATCTGCCATGCATTTACATGCGAAAAGAAAAGCTCACACAAATTAATTTAGACAGGTTTGAAAAGCAAAGTTTTCATAATTTAGACCTACTTGACTTAGCCACTAATGAAAATGATGCAGGAGATTCCAAATTCAGTGGAGAATGAGAGAATGGCTATTTCATCGGTGTTGAATACAAGTACCAGTTAGTGTACCCAAATATGGAAACAAAGTAATACAGTGGTGTGGCTCCTGTCCACTATGGTATATACAATTCATACTCTACATACCAATGTCTTGAGAGACCACCTGTCTTGAGTGACCATAATGTCAATGCATAAATTGTGTGTGTGTGCGCGTGTGTGTGTGTGTGTGTACATCTGTGCAAGGTACAGATTGCAAGATCAACAAAAAAGTCTATGCATTCAAGTACATGGTCATTTAACAGATGCAGATAATGAGAACCAGTGAAAATTGTGTAGAATGAACAAAGATAATTTTAAGAAGCTTAGATCATTTTGGTATTGGTGATTTATTATCATATCCTTCTTTAAAAAGAATTAGAAAAAGAAACAAAAAAGGCAAAATTTGAGGTAACTTATTTCCCAATACTTTTTAATAAATGAAGTCAATGCAGTTGGTATTACTTTTTCCATCTGTATTTATTTATATATTTTTCTTCAAAGATTCAAAACGTTTTTTAACACAAACTCTGATCCATGGATATAAAATGGGTTTAGCTTTGATGTCATAAGATAGTGGTTCCCATCCCCCATGTCATGTCCCAAATCATGGTCACGTGACTGTTCTTGAGTATCACATTGAGTCAGAGTTGAGGTGGTGCTCACCAGTTATTATATATTTTTGTGAGAGTGATGTATGTAATGTGAAGTTGTTTGCAATTTAAACATGCATAGTGGAGAGAATATTGACACAGTTATATGCTACTTTCATGTAATGTGGCTGAAATTTCTTTGGATATTGTACTTTTGGAAATTTGAAATGATCTTAGGACACTGCTAACTAAAATGACTGCTCTCTTGTGCTCCAAAAATTAACCTGAATTTGTCTAAAGTACACTATTCTTGGCAGCTATTAAAAAAATATGGCAAATGAACTTTGCCAAACCAGAAAATACCAGCTTCTAAAAGTGCAAAGAATGAATTACCAAATACATAAAATGTAAAAAAAAATTATCAGCTCTTTTTTTTACAATTTGCCTCTGAAGCTTGAGAAATGAAAATGAGCAAGTAGAGCTAGCACTTTTTTGAAAGGTGCACATCTGGAGTAAGGTCAAGCTGTATACTTTCTAATATATATTACACCCATCAATCATACATCAAAATAAAGGGAATTATAGGTTCTTTGAACAATACCTAAGATGTACAAAGTCTCTTTTAAATAAGCCAGCATAACTAGTGAGGAAACCTGGGGAAACTATTTTTCTTTAAAATTCTAACCCTATGCTAAATATGAAACTGTAGAGTGCCACCTGAGGTGATTCAGAATCAAGGTGAATCAGAGGGATTTTCTTAAGGGTGGCAAACTTTATCAAACTGTTGAAATGGGGTCATCAGAAAAACTGTCTAGACAGGGTTTGGCCAAAAAAGGTTGGTGTAAGCAATGGTCTTCAATAGTCATAATGGTTAAAAAATATATTGTTCAATGGATAAATGATAAATATAAATGAGAAACAAATGTCTCAAATGGGCCTGAGTTCATTCACCACCATTTAGTTGATAGATCTGGATTAGTAAGATGCTTATCTATTTCCTGTATCTTCCATCCTCACCTCATGTCACATAGATCTTTTGTGCAAAACTGGAAGACTCTTATATAAAAAATGTTTGAATCAAAGTTGGTGCAATTCTGATTAGTATCATTTTAAAGAAAAAAAGTCATGTAAATGATTTGCTACTGTTAGCAATGGCAGCCATATTTGATGGCAGAATGACATATTTTGTATAAATCTGAAAGCTGTTCAAGCTAGGACAATGGTAAATTTGGTCACATTCTTTGAAACAGTTAATTAGAATTTAAGGTTTCTCTATTTTTAGTAAAAGTTCTAATGACAGAGTGACATTACTTGAACAAATGAAACATCTTCAGGTCAAGATGTTATTTGTCAAGTTTATCAAAAAATATTAAGTGGTTCTGAAGAAACTTTAAAGATTTTTCTATTTTTAGTAACATTTGCCATATATGATGGTTGATCAGCATCAGTCACCAAAATTTGAAAGTTCTTCCTGTCAGGATGCTTTCTGTCAAGATTGGTCAAATTCTAAATATTGGTGTTTTTTGGAGGGAAGAAAATATTTAAAGTTTTATTATTTTTATTTTTAAAACAGCAGCTTGAAAGGTTTTCCTGCCAGGGTGCTTTCTGTAAATTTTCGATCAATAAATTCAGCAACTGAGGATGGATGATGTACAAGTATTTCTATATTTAGAAAATGTACACGTATTTCTATATTTAGAAAATGTACAAGTATTTCTATATTTAGAAAATGTACAAGTATTTCTATATTTAGAAAATGTAGCTATATTTGATCAAAACTGGTCTTCATGCCTGAAAGCTTTCTATCAAACCTAACTGAAATCTGTTTAGTGGTTTTGAAAAAAAAAGCCTTTTAAAGATATTCTTCTTTTTATGTACTGGTGGCCATTTCTGCCAGTGAATGGGCACTATTTGTACAAAACTGAAAGACCTTTATATCAAGTTTGGCTGAACTGATTTGGTGGTTTGTTCAGAAGAATTTGATATCAAATGCTGATGATATATGACAGATGAAAAGTCATACCATTTGCAGCCAGGTGAGCTACAGGTGGGTATGTGTGATTTGGATTTTTAACTCGCTTAAAAAAAATTCAGTCATATCACTACAATGTCAGCAGTGAGGCAGTTTATAAGTGATGTCTATCACTGGGGCACCATCCTACAGACATGAAGCATCATGTCCCACCTAGTCACATTATCCTGACACCAGGCTGACCATCCTAACACTAACCACTTAATGCTGAGCGTCTAGCGATGCAGCTGTTAGTACCATTTAAGTCTTTGGTATGACCTGGCCAGGGTTTGAACCCACAGCCTCTTGCATCTGAGGTGGATGTTCTAACACTGTAGCAGTTGTAAGCTAATAGGTACAGAGGTCTCGCTAGGATTTTAAAACTAGGGAGTCCAGGACTCCTAATTTGCTAAAAATAGGAATCCCACCAGCAAAAGTTGCAATCGGAACTAAGCCAAAAATCACATACTTTCTTACACTTAGTTACAGTCGCATCTGAACTATCAGTTATAGCAACATTAGCACAGTTCTGAATCTGATTGAAATCTTCATCATTTTTACATTTAACTACAAAACACTTGTCTAAAATTTGTAAACTGCATTTTGTTCAAGTCTCTTGATTTGGAGTTCACAGGAAATGAAATCAATAACAGTGATTGTGCTGGGCTTCCCAATGTTGGTGATAAAATAAGCCATCTGGCCATAATTTTTGCTACAACATATTTACAGCATATAAAGTATATACCTTCTTGAGTTTGGAGTGGAGAAATTCTAAGGCACCAGGAGAGGAAGGCAAACTTGGATATAAAAATGCACTGGAATCAATTGTTACATAAACAAATCCTTATATCATAGGACAAATGAACTAACAGTTCATTGTTATGTTATAATCCTAATCCGATTATGCTGATATCTGGCCTGGATACTTGTATGCTGTAATATAATCAAACTAGCCAGTGACTAGCTACAATGGACAGCCTCGAGGGCAAATGACTACAGTGGACCACACAACAGCAATTAAAAATAACATTAAAAAAACCCAGAAAAAATAGTTTTGCTGCAACTTCAATGAAAATTGATTACCTCTGAAGCACCATTATACACTAAGAAAATATTTTAAAAATTTTGTAAATGTTCTACAATTCATTTGATGTTGTCACAAATGGGTTTGTTTTTTTTTTCCGTCAAAGAGAGCCTTTAGCAGCACCTTCAATAACATGCACTTTCATCAATGCTAGCTGGCAACCTTTGATCAAAGAAGTCAGCAACAAACTAAAATAAAAGCATTGCTTCAGTTTTCATATCAATTAGAAAATATATTTTTTTGCTGCAAAAAATTCTTCCTTGCAGCAAAAAAGTGCACACAAAGGACTCCTGTGTGAGTGATTTTCTGTGACCCAAATCAAAAATTTGTGTCCAAATATGTGTAATTAAGCATTTCAGAGATCTCTGAGGTAATAAAAAGTTAAATAATTAAACAAGAAAACAATCCTAAGTTTAAAAACCTAGAAAGCCTTTTCTCAGACTCATACCCAGTCTGTAGAAGGGTGCACATACATGTAGATATAAGGTAAAAGCAACAATAGGAGTGCATTTGGTTAATTGAAAGTCGCAATTTATTGTTCTTGGCCTGAGGGGAGCAAGTATGCCTCATCCAAATGGAATTTAGATTGAAATCCTCAAGACTGGATACACATGTATCTGGATCAAGAGAAATTTGGGAAATACATTTTTCTGAGTGTGCTCTAACTGTAAACAAAAGCATCAGCCCTGTCATGTACATAAATCATTTACAGGCAGATCAGGGTTTGTATTTTTGGCAAACAGGATAAGGAGTCAGATCTCCAAGCAACTTGTATGATGGCAGATCCATCAGTCTGGTGTATTTACACAAGTGGACAGTGACAGTAGTTAAGTCTCAATGCATGTACATACTTGTAATTGGATAGTTAATTAACAAGGTTAGAGTAACGTAGCATATACATGCATGTACTTTAAGTGTTCTTGAGTTTCTTACACACATTTCTTAATAATAATAATAATAATAATAATAATAATAATAATAATAATAATAATAATAATAATAAGAAGAAGAAGAAGAAGAAGAAGAAGAAGAAGAAGAAGAAGAAGAATAAAAACAACAATAAGAAGAACAATATGAACTACAACAAGAATAATTATTCTTCTTTTCTTCTTATTATTATTATTTGATTATGGTAAGTTAAAATGCATCTGGTAGTTTGAACTCAACAACATTGTATCTATACAAATGTTTCCTGAATATTTTCATAACATTACAAGGTCTATGCGATCCTGCCTCATAGATACTTGATGCTTCTGACCATCTTACCTCACTAACCTAATGCAGCTGAGGGAGAGGTTCAAGGAATGCCAAACATGTATATTATGTAATGTGTTAAAAATACTTTCTATTTGTATTAAAGATTTTAAGAGTACTGCTCTATTAGTCCTTCTTTTGCTATAATATATTGATACACAGTTCACCTGTAAGGCAGTAAGGCTAGCCACACACAGTATTGGGTAGATTAGCTTACCTGAGTATTGGGTAGATTAGCTTACCTGAGTATTGTGTAGATTAGCTTACCTGAGTATTGGGTAGATTAGCTTACCCGAGTATTGGGTAGATTAGCTCACCTGAGTATTGGGTAAATTAGCTTACATGAGTATTGGGTAGATTAGCTTACATGAGTATTGGGTAGATTAGCTTACCTGAGTATTGGGTAGATTAGCTTACAAGAGTATTGGGTAGATTAGCTCACCTGAGTATTGTGTAGATTAGCTTACACGAGTATTGTGTAGATTAGCTTACATGAGTATTGGGTAGATTAGCTCACCTGAGTATTGTGTAGATTAGCTTACATGAGTATTATGTAGATTAGCTTACCTGAGTATTGGGTAGATTAGCTTACCTGAGTATTGTGTAGATTAGCTTACCTTAGTATTGGGTAGATTAGCTTACCTGAGTATTGGGTAGATTAGCTTACAAGAGTATTGGGTAGATTAGCTCACCTGAGTATTGTGTAGATTAGCTTACATGAGTATTGTGTAGATTAGCTTACATGAGTATTGGGTAGATTAGCTTACATGAGTATTGTGTAGATTAGCTTACATGATTATTGGGTAGATTAGCTTACATGAGTATTGGGTAGATTAGCTTACCTGAGCATTGTGTAGATTAGCTTACATGAGTATTGTGTAGATTATCTTACATGAGTATTGTGTAGATTAGCTTACCTGAGTATTGTGTAGATTAGCTTACATGAGTATTGTGTAGATTAGCTTACCTGAGTATTTGGTAGATTAGCTTACATGAGTATTGTGTAGATTAGCTTACCTGAGTATTGGGTAGATTAGGATTAAGCATGGTCCACCTGTCCATCATCCATCTATTTTATATTGTGTAAAACAAGGTCTATATGATGCAGAACACACCTGAACTGACTTATTTGATCACACCTCTGTGTTAAGTTATGGTGCCTATGTGATTTCAAACAGAAAAAATAAATTTTATTAGACCTCAATGCAAAACTTGCATCTTGATAAATGATAATGATGAAGCCCCCCCTATTATCAGTTACCTAGTGGGCAATCAATTCCATAAATGATTCACAATTCAAAGCTTACATCATAATATATCCAGTATTGTGCTGATGTGCTTTTTTACCCTGCTGTATGTACAGGTCTACAAACTGGATCCAACTTCAAAATGAATGGACCCATGTCTCCTATCAGATAATTCAACAGCATAAGTAATTCTATGCAGTTTGCAAAGAACAGAGACCTCAATATGATATCATATAATGTGCAGGAAGATCAATGTCAATGCAGTTTGTTACGATTTTGAATTATCACAAAGAACACATAACTCGATTTACTATCACATCATGCATGGAAGATCTGGGTCAATGTAGCTTGTTATAACTAACAAATACCACAAAGAACATAGACTCCAATCTGCCATCACAAATGCATTGGATGATCTTAGTGCAATTTGTTTTAATTAATAAGCACCATAAACATGATCTGACGTTGCATAATTCTCAGGAATAACCAGGTCGATGCAATTTGTATAAAACTAAGTATCACACACAACACAGACCCCAGTTTGGGACTGCATAATGCACAGAAAGATCTGAGTCAATGCAGTTTTGTTGGCTCTAAGTACAACAAAAAACACAGAACCCAATCTACTGTCACATAATATGCACTGTGAGTGAGTTGAGTCCAGACTCAGCTAAGAAAGCCTGCCAGTAGCTTCTCGTGGGTCGGGGCGTGGTTTTTTCCTGGGTTTTCCAGGGTTCTTTCTCCACCATTAATACTGGCCACCATCTATAGCCTATCTTGTGCTGAAAAATAGCGTTAAACCCAACAAGAACAAGAATATTTTGGTCTATGCAGTTTGTTAGGAATAATCAATAGAACAAACAAAACAGACCTGGACCTGTCAGAGCATTATGCGATGGCAGATCAGGGTCTGTGCTTTTCTTCAGTGGATCTGATTTTTACACATGGAATATATGCATTCATATTATACAAACACAACTGCAAATAAATAACTTTAATCTGCTCTACATATGATGTTGGCAGATCAAGGTTTACACTGTTTGTAATCAGTAACATGCAAAGATCAGTCATAGGTAATGGTACATACTAGTATACAATGTGTGTGGTTCAAGACATACTGTATTTAGGAAAGGAAATCCATCATGCACAAGGCAAACCTGATTAGCAATTATCCTTTAACTTTTTTAAAGACATGTTTGCTTTTTTATTTGCTATGTTATATGTCTTTGATAAAGAAGAAATGCAAAGAATTTCAACCAATGGCCAATGAGATCATAAAAAGCTGATTACTGAATAAGATGATAATATACATGTATGATTAAGATTAAATTAATTAAATCAATATGGCATATTGATGACCTAATTAAACATTTCTGAAGTAACATTAAATATTTACTGGAAATGTTTGAACTTAATCAATAGTGTGGAAAATATATTCTGAGTGTTAATAAAGAGCAGATTGATTTCAATTTTTAGAATCAATAAAAACTTGGTATGTACCCATGATTCAAGACTACAATCTGTCATTAATTGTTCCAAACATAAAAAGAAATCAAGAGTTTATGAATGTTGTGACCAGTCATGATTTCACTTTATTCACTGTATTAAACATCATACTCACTAAGATGTGTGTTATTTCTTCCAATACTTTTAAACACCCACAGGATATAAAGGCTTATATTATTGTTGTTGTGGGGTTTAATGCCATTATTGCACATGATAGGCTATACATGGCGGCCAGTATTAATGGTGGAGGAAGAAACTGAGAAATCCATGGAAAGAACCACCAACCCACGAAAAGCTACTGGCAAGCTTTCTCACATATCCACATTCACTGAATCTTAGACTGGAACCCACACAAAGATTAGATGGCATTAAAAAATCATCATAGACCCTGATCTGCATTGGCATCATGTGCTATTCACAGTTCAGTACATACTAAACATTAACATCTACAGGCCACCTTATGACCTGCTCTGATGATGGATAAAAGAACTAAATCTCCCTTTCTTCTATAGGTAGAGGTATGTATAATAGGTCTGTCATGTGATATTTTTGTTCCTTGGCAACCAAGTGAAACAGAAACCTTGATGGCACTGTGGTTAGTGTGCCTGTCTCACAATTCCAGTTGAATTTTTTCCTTAAAAATCAGGAGAGGGTGCAAAAATCCTTTATTCCTCATTGTAAAGCAATTAAGTATAGGGCAGTCTTTATTACAAATGGGTATGACAATGAATGTAATAAATGGGTATGATAATGAATTTTATATAAATGGGCATGATAATACATCTAATAAATAGTATCACAAATCATCTAATAAATGGGTATCACAATGAATGTAATAAATGGGTATAACAATGAATGTAATAAATGGGTATGATAATGAATGTAATAAATGGGTATGATAATGAATGTAATAAATGGGTATCATAATGAATGTAATAAATGGGTATGAGAATGAATGTAATAAATGGGTATGACAATGAAGTAATAAATGGGTATGACAATGAAGTAATAAATGGGTATGATAATGAATGTAATAAATGGGTATGATAATGAATGTAATAAATGGGTATGATAATGAATGTAATAAATGGGTATGAGAATGAATATAATAAATGGGTATAACAATGAATGTAATAAATGGGTATGATAATGAATGTAATAAATGGGTATAATAATGAATGTAATAAATGGGTATAACAATGATTGTAATAAATGGTATGATAATAAATCTAATAAATGGTATGATAATAAATCTAATAAATGGGTATGATAGTACGATAGTAAATCTAATACAAATGAGTATGATAATGAATCTAAAAAATGGATATAATAATGGATTTAAGATAAATGGGTATGATAATAAATCTAATAAATGGGTAATTGATAATTCATCTAAAAAAATGGATAATTGATAATTCATCTAACAAATTGGTATAATAATGAATCTAATAAATGGGTATGATAATGAATCTCATACAAATGGGTACGAGAGTTGATCTAATACAAATGGTTATGATAATGAATTTAATAAATGGGTATGATAATGAATCTAACATAAATGGGTATGATAATGAATCTAACAAAATGGGTATGATAGTAAATACAACAAATGGGTATGATAACAAATGTAACAAATGGGTATGATAACAAACTAATAAATGGGTATGATAATGAATCTAACATAAATGGGTATGATAGCAAATCTAATACAAATGGGTATGATAATGAATTTAATAAATAGGTATGATAATGAATCTAACATAAATGGGTATGATAGTAAATATAACAAATGGGTATGATAACGAATCTAACAAATGGTTATGATAATGAATCTAATAAATGGGAATGATAATGAATCTAATATAAATGGGTATGAGAGTGGATATAATACAAATGGATATGATAATAAATCTAATAAATGGGTATGATAATGAAATCTAATAAATAGGTATGATAATGATCTAATACAAATATATATATATATATATATATATATATATATATATATATATATATATATATATATATATATATATATATATATATATATATGATCATTAATCCAATAAGCAGGTATGATAATGAATCTAATAACAGGGTATGATAATGAATCCAGTATAAATTGGTAACAATGCAGCTAATAAATGGGTTTAATAAATGAATTAATATTAATTGGCATAGTGATGAATCTAATGTAAATGGGTAATACAGAATCTAGTAAATGGGTATATTAATGAATAAAATAAATCCCTACTGATATGTACTTTAATGTCCTTTCAAGCGTGGTAAAATAAACCCAAAAAATCTTAAGACAAACTTTAATAAAAAGTCATTAAAATTAATATCAAAATTTTGTTAGTGACTTTAAAACTTGCAGCAGCGTATAGAGAAGCAAACACTCCCTCTGTTTCAAGTAATAACAACGGCCCCAATCAATCATTTCAACCATTACTGAATTCAGGTAATACAATAGCAGTAATAACATACTGTAATCATGTGCCATTCCTTCTATAAATCTGGGATTGTCATGCATATTTGCATCTTAGACAAACCAATATTTAAAATTCCAGAACCAGAACTGTTGAATGAGCTATGCAAGCACATAAATTTAACAGACTATTTGAAAGTAAAAAATTCATTATAGACCTTGATTTGTGTGAGCATTTAAAAAGCATTCATTATAGACCATGATATGTCTGTAGTAGGTTTTAATGGCATCTCCTTGCATTAATCATTACATGGTGCCATTGGAAAATAAAAAGCAAAAAATGTAAAACATATAAAATATCACAAAGAGAAGGAAAACCCTTAAATAAAAATGCAAGCATGAAGTACAGCAAGATATGAAGATAAATATATCTAAATTCTGTAAAAGGTACCTAAAAAAAATAATAAAATACAGGCAACACATTTAAAACTCTAAAATCTAGTAAAATTCTGTTATACAAACCACTCAAAATGTCCAAATTTTTCTTTGGTGATACATTGAATAATTCTTTGTTGAGTGCACATCAAGATGTTTCCAATGTCAAATATTATAAAATATTCATCTACATGTACAAACAGATTGTTTTAAAGAATAATGTTCCATTTGATCTATGATATGACTATGTTACTAAACAATACAGTTATACACTGGATGACGATGCATGTGATAATTTGGCCCAGATACTGACAGCATTATATGCAACAAATATTAACGTAAAACATGTGACCCAGGATCTGCTACCAGAATGTTTCAGTTTTGATGAGAAAACTATCCAATCCTTCCCACAAAGTCAAAAATTAATCAGACATACATTTTTGAATGAAAAGTGAAAGAAGGGTTGATACTGGTGATGGCAAACCCTGGAAAGACCAAGCTGATCAACCAAAGGCAATGAACTTTGGTTAATACAATGCACATATGCACATAATGCGATGATGCATCATACAGTTAAAAAGAAAAAACACAAAGTGCACTGCAGCAGATTTAAACAATATGAACAATATAAACACTCATTTTTCTGAGAAGTGTTACTGAGTGGTACCACCCTGAAGAATGCACCACCTGCCATGGTTTTCTGACTCACCTCAACAGTGCTCACTGTTGCAAACAAAAATAGATGTTGGCTCTCTGAGAATCTCTCCCCCCCCCTCTGCCAATAAAGGTTGCTTCATTCTAATTCCACATAAACAGAATCAACAAACAAGCCTTTAGTGCAAATTACAATACTGACAATAGTTTAATCCAAGCTGAGTATGACAGTGTTACAACACCTATTAGAGTATCTGTTACAACACCAATTAAAGGCTGTGTTACTGTACCAATGCATGTGTTGCAACACTAATGATTCTGTGTTATAACACCAATAAGAGTGTGTTACAACACCAATGAGTCTTGTAAATAGTGCATGACACACTCAGCTCATGACCTTTATTTCTTCCAAGCTAGGGTCTTGACTATTGTAAAGTTTTATCAAAATAACAGCAGGGTTCAGAAGTGACAGCCTCAATAAAGGGAGGTCAATGACTTGCACTATCCCTAGCTATGAGTTTGACCTTGCAGCAGGGGTTACAATGGAATACATGATACACTGACTGATCAAATATATAAAAGGTTAATAATTCATTAAAATCTGTCTTTATTGGTTAAAATGATATACCTATATATCAACAGAGGTCACTTATTTATACTTTTCCTTGTTGTGACATTGACCTTGAATGAGGTGGGTGGGCAAGGTTGCAGTATGTGATACACTGGTCATAATATGCAAACAGGTAAAAGTTTCATTAAAATATCTGAAATGGTTCAAAAATTATACTCCAGAGATTAAAGATACAAGAGTTGCATTTACCCTTCATGTGACCTTCCTAATGTGGCCAGGGGATGGGTGGGTATGTTCATGGCATGTGACACAATTCATTCATGATATATAATTAGCTTAAGTCTCATTAAAATATCTTCAGTGGTTAAAATTATACTATGGACAAGGCTACAAGCCACATAATTAGAACACTTTCCTTTACCGTGACCTTTCACCTTGAGGTGTGTTTCCTTACATGACCTTGGCTTTGACCATGACCATGGCCTTGAGTCAGTGGATGTGGCTGTAGTGCATGATACTGTCTTGACATGGTATAAACTTGGATAAAACTTCATTAAAATATTGTGAAGTAGTAAAAAATTATTATAAATCCGGATAGAAATAAAATTTACACATTTTCTCTAACAATGACCCTGACCCCACCTCCTCATCATGTATACATGGTAATTCAAATTTTATCAAAATCACTCTAACATGCAAAGTTTATGGACATATGCAAATGTTAATGGATGGAGAGACAATAATATAACATACCATATAGACTTGCTTATTAAAACATTTCAACTGCAAACTGCAAATACCTATATCTGCGAGCACAAAATGCACCAGAAGATCTGGGCATCTGCGGTTTGTTAGGAGTAACTTGTAAAAAAATACAAGACAGACCACAATCTACAGACACATTATGCAATGGCAAATCAGGGTCTTTGCTGTTTGCAGTTAGCCTCGACTTATAAGCAGTTATAGACAGTATTGCTTACAATATATGCCAAACTTAAGACAGGCCAACACAAAGCATATTTGACTTAGATATTTCCATTCTTACTTTCTCATTCTAATGCATGCTTCTGGTTCCAATGTGCAAAGCTTGCTGGCTCTTTGTTACAGTCAAATTATTTAGGACCTTTTGAACTCAAGAGTGTAAGATTTACTGACACACTTGAAGATATTGATATTAAACGATACCTTTGGATAAACATGGTAGATATTATGTGATTATTTGTAGCTTGGAACTTTATCTGTTGGAATCTGTTGATGTTTTATGGAACATCCATTTCTGGAAAACTATAATCATTGGTTGGGACTCTTTGAATTAAAGCATTGTATTTGGTTCAAATAATCATGAATATTTGTAATCATTTTCCATTCCATTTTATCTGCAATAATTCCAGTTTTCCAATTCATTAGGATTTCTTTCAAAGTTGCAAACATGACAGGAAGGGCTACATGGTGACCCCATAATCAAATCATTGCCATATAACAGCTGACCTTTATGTCAAGGTCAAATGGTTGAGGCAGAATGTTGACGAATGTTGTTGTTGTTCTGGGGCTTAACGCCATTTCTCAGCACACGATAGGCTATACATGGTGGCCAGTATTAATGGTGGAGGAAGAAACGGAAATCTGCGGAAAGAACCACCAACCCACGAGAAGCTACTGACCAGTATTAATGGTGGAGGAAAAAACCGGGAAATCTTCGGAAAGAACCACCAACCCACAAGAAGCTACTGACAAGCTTTTCTACAAGCTTTCTCACATGTCCACATTTGCCGAATCTTAGACTCAAACCCATGCAGACAAAGGTGAGATGGCAGTGAGCGATTTAGACCACTCAGCCACTCGAGGGGCCCCTTGTTGAGGAATGAAACGTGTTATCTTCGTGATAATTTTCTTCAGGATGAATAAAGATACAAAGGGATTTAATAAATACATTCACACACAAAAGCAAAACTGCTGTTGGTAACGATGCCATAACTGAAAAAGTGATTCACTTCCAATTTTTATAAGCTAAAAAAATCCAATTTTTAGCAATTTAGTTTACAAAGTTTAAACGAATTCCATCAAGATTGCACAACCAAGTTTATCCAGTCAAGAACTGGACCTGATCTTATCAGCTTGAAAGTGTAAATAATGTATATGAATTGTGTACTACCCTGTATTTATTAAAAGATTGCAAATTATGGGCAACTTGTATGAACAATAGTGGCAACTTCCCAAATTCAGTTACAAAATTTAACCAGGTGTAATTATTTGAAATGACAGGTATAGTTCCCACCCTATAAAATCTAAAAGTGGATAAATAAATGTCACTTTAAAATAAAGTCTTTTTGACAGGATAACTACTAAAGTCAAGCTTGCTTTGTAACATGTCAAACACACTGATATTGCAGTGTCAGACTGAAAGCATTTAAATTAAAATAAATTTAAAATTAAATAAAATATTTAACTTAATGTAAACACTGCCAAAAAACTTGGATTTAATAAAGCATTTAAATCAATACTGCCAAAAAATTTTAATAAAGCATTTAAATCAAACCCTTGGAGGGATTTACCTGTATTCACACCTTAATACATTATGCTGGATCACTATTTTATCTAAAGAACCTGAAAAGGACTAGGTACCAGTTCTCCCCAAAAGGGCACTGAGCAAACAAAATTCTTTGTCTGATT
The DNA here is from genome assembly GCA_016746295.1 of Potamilus streckersoni. Classification (NCBI taxonomy): domain Eukaryota; kingdom Metazoa; phylum Mollusca; class Bivalvia; order Unionida; family Unionidae; genus Potamilus; species Potamilus streckersoni. The sequence goes on along the minus strand of JAEAOA010002224.1, from coordinate 953,285 downwards.
AATTCTGCATAAAAATATTGAAGGCAGTATACATCCAACAATAAAAATGTAACATTCTAAAAGTATATCATATATAAATTCTTTTAATTAACTCTATGAAATTTACGTAAAAAAATAACTGAAGACTCATAATCTGTTACTACAGAAATATGGGCAGGGTGGCATGCATACCTGGACCTACCATCTTTTCTATTAACAGGAAATGTTTTTTTTCTAGTAAGACAGAGAAGGTATTGCCAACCAGAACTGAAATCTACAACATAAATTATCACCTGTTCACACAGGAAGTGTAAAAATCATTTACAGGATCTTTTCTTTTACACTGAGCTGTCAACAGGTCATGCTGGCATCAGTCCATACACTGACCGAATTCTCTGAAAATTGTCTGAAAATGTATACAATATGCATAGACCCATTCTTGGAAGATGTCTGGTGCCAATGCACAGCCATAGGTTTAAAGATAAAGGCATGTTCATGGTATAGCCTTCAAGCTTTCACGATTTCCACCTTTTCTCCAAACACACTCCTTCCAATCTGAATTTTGAAAATGAACTCTGGCTGATTAGCATTATTTCTTAGATAACTTAGTTGATGAAATGTTTGAAATTCTTGAAGTACAACTATTTGCATAAAACAAACTTAATCTTTAACAATGATAATAAAATAATTACAATATAATAATAATAAAGAATTATATTAAATTTCATAACTGCCTTTATTTCACCAGATAAAGATACAAAGATAATTCTATAAAACCAACTCCTAAAGGAAACCATTTTCCACTTTTAAGCAAAGACTGTCACAAGACATGTTTAAATGAATGGCACATAAAGTTTGAGCATAAAATCACGATTTTATTTCCAGCAGGTATTGTCAAAAACAGGCTCGAACCACGCAGAAAGTTACAACTTCATCAAATGAAAATTTAAATATTTCCTAGGGGACTTAATTTGTAATTATCCATCCATTAACTTTTCCATGACTCAAATAAAATGCTGGGTAATTAGCAAAACAAAGCATTCTGCAATTTAAATACAGGGGTAGTATTATGAGAATAATAACAAACAAAAATCTGATGCTGCTAAGTTAATTTTACATGCCTTACTGGAATTGCTCTATTGCCTTACAAAGATTCTAGATTTAATTGTTTTTGTTCAAATTATCTTAAGAAAATATGTATGTGCTTGTGTGAAAATATGAATTTACAAAATAAGATGCCTAATGAATATTAGGTGTGTGTGTCACAGTGTGTGTCACAGTGTGTGTCTGTGTGTGTGTGTGTGTGTGTGAGATTATGATTAAGATTTTTAATGAAGTTTTAACAATTTTCCAGTCATATTGCTATAATGTCTGCAGTGTGGCAGTTTAAAGTGATGTCCAGCACTGTGGCATCATGACAAAGACATTTAGCAGGATGTCCATCCCAATCAGATTATCCTGACACCAGGCTGACCAGTCCTAACACTGACCTCTTAATGAGATTTTTTTTTTTGGTATGACTCAATGGGGCTTGAAACCTCAGCTTGCTACATCTGGGGTGGACACAAACCTCTAGGCCATAGTTGACCAGGTAAGTTTTTGGAGGGGATACACTGATACAGTCCAAAACTGCCCACTGAACCTATAATTTTGACCATGTGAGTTTAGAATTATATATATATATTATAGTTTTTCTAACAGGGATAAACAACTCTCTTGATAACATGAGAAAGTTGTGTGTTTCTCAAATGCATCTTACCTAGGTTTAGCAGAAGAAATCTGGGTGAAGAATGGGTTGGTGTTTTACAGCACAGCAACACTTTGAAGGTTATGTCATGCCCAATAATACATCCCAGCAGCTGATCTGTTGGTCCAAATTAAAAAAAAAATGCACCATCTGGTCACAAATCAAATGCATGAACTGGGTCCAAATAAAAAAATTCACCCTTCAGGTCACAGATCAAATCTGTGAACTTCTGAAGCACTGTGTGCTGGATTATCAAATAGGCAGAGTATTAGCCTATGGGCCCTATATTTTTTAGGGGCCTTGTGACAAAGGATCAAAATAATCTGAAATTGATTTGATCTTGACATATTAGGAGATAATTCTGGAGGGAGGCCTTGAGATTTTGACTGCCTAGGGGCCTCCATGGGGTTTTATCCAACACAGAGGAGGCACCAAAATATTTCTGAACCAGGTGACAGAGGTAAAGGTCAGTGACCAGCATTTACAAACCTGACTTTTTTTGAACACTTAATTTATAAAAGAGTGATGTTTAAACATAGGAGTAAGAGACAATGTACTGTCTTAACCATATTCAAAGAAAAGGAGTTAAAAATGTTACAGAAGACAAAGAGGGTGGCTTTTCACCAGGAACCAACCATTCATTGGGGGGGGGAGAAAGAGAGCAAGTGATCTTCTATTGAATGGAGTTATTTTTTTTGTTTCCCTAAATAATTTTTTTTTCAAATAATATATGGAGTACAATTAGTTCTTTGTCTATAAATATGAGGAAGAATGGTTGTGGTGGAGGGGGAAAATTTATTTCATATAAAATCTCAGACTCCCCCATTGAAGAAATGGTAAGTCCCATATAAAAGTCTAATGTTTCTTTTTAAAGGTATCATGTATAACATGTGCAGATTCACAATAAACATGTAAATGTTACATAAATTATTTGGCTTGTTCCACCTCAATGGCAAATTTTAATCATTCAAAGTACAAGATCTAGTCAGGAAGACAATAACAACAGACTCCATGAGCCATCATGGCTTAGCAGTTAATAAGCCAGACTCACCACCAAAATGGTGTGGGTTTGAATCCTACCATCAGACCAACCTTGGTCAGCTACCATGGCAGGTCCAATCAACTTAGCACTAAATAACCTACTTCTGTTGCTTTGTCTAAAATACCAAATCAAACCAAACAATACTCTTGAAATCAAAATGAAATCAGAGTACAAGGTTGGTGAAAGGAAATATAAAAGTCCCTGTTGTAACTACTGTAAGAATACTTAATTAGGTCTTCAGACCATTCCCCCCCCCATTCCCTTTCATGACTTGAGCTGAAAATGGCTCAGATTCCAGTCAACTGAAGCATGTCAACCAGTCATTACATTACCTTAGGTTCATTATAAAATTCATTGACTATTATGGAGTGTATGTCTATAATATTTCAGTATAGTAGTTTAGTATCTATTATGGAGTTTATCTCTGATAGTTTAGTGTCTATTATGGAGTATATGTCTATAATAGTTTAGTTTATATAATGGAGTGTATATATAATAGTTTAATATCTCTTATAGTGTATGTCTATAATAGTTTAGTGTCTATTATGGAGTATATGTCTATAATAGTTTAGAATCTATTATGGAATATATGTCTATAATAGTTTAGTGTTCTATTATGGAGTATATGTCTATAATAGTTTAGTGTCTTTTATGGAGCATGTCTATAATAGTTTAGTATCTATTATGGAATATGTCTATAACAGTTTAGTATCTATTATGGAGTGTATATATAAAAGTTTAGTATATATTATGGAGTGTATGTCTATAATAGTTTAGTGTCTTTTATGGAGTATGTCTATAATAGTTTAGTGTCTATTATGGAGTATATATCAATAATAGTTTAGTATCTATTATGGAATATATGTCTATAATAGTTTAGTGTTCTATTATGGAGTATATGTCTATAATAGTTTAGTGTCTTTTATGGAGCATGTCTATAATAGTTTAGTATCTATTATGGAATATGTCTATAATAGTTTAGTTTATATAATGGAGTGTATATATAATAGTTTAATATCTCTTATAGTGTATGTCTATAATAGTTTAGTGTCTATTATGGAGTATATGTCTATAATAGTTTAGTATCTATTATGGAATATATGTCTATAATAGTTTAGTGTTCTATTATGGAGTATATGTCTATAATAGTTTAGTGTCTTTTATGGAGCATGTCTATAATAGTTTAGTATCTATTATGGAATATGTCTATAATAATTTAGTATCTATTATGGAATATGTCTATAATAGTTTAGTGTCTTTTATGGAGTATATGTTTAAAATATTTTAGTATCTATTATGGAGTATATGTCTATCATAGTTTAATGTCTATTATAGAGTATATGTCTATAATATTTCAGTATCTATTATGGAGTATATGTCTATAATAATTCAGTATCTATTATGGAGTATATGTCAATAATACTTTAGTGTCTATTATGGAGTATATGTCTATAATAGTTTAGTATCTATTATGGAGCATGTGTCTATAATAATTTAGTATCTTTTATTGACTATATGTATATAATAATTTAGCATCTATTATGGAGTGTATATCTATAACAATTATGAATAATAGTCTGGAGTCTTTTATGGAGTACATGTCTATATTAATTCAATATTGTTTGTGGAGTAATGTCTACAATATTTATGTATAATAGTTTACAGTCCATTACAGAATATGTCTATAATAGTTCATTTTATTAGTTCAATTTATCATATAGCAGGTATAGTTTCTCTATAGTATGGGCAGTTTCATATTTTTGATCTTACCACATGTTAAAATGTAACTATGTAATTCTGATTGGTCCAAATTAAGCCCATGAAATTATTGTGCATTATCCTCTTTACTGATTGGCTGGAGTAGTGGGAAAACATTTGTAACCCCGCCTTCTAGAATGTTTTGTTTTGAATGAACAGTTTTGATGGCCATTTTTTACTGAACTTGTGAAAGGAAATTGAGATAAAATTTTATCTCTTCTATTGGAATTTGGATATGTTACCCCCACAGAGGTTTGTTATGTATAACAATATCATAAGAAAAATGGCATTAAACTACAAGACAAGCAGTGGCGTCGCTAGGGTTGGTGTCACCCAGTGCGGTAAACTCACGGTGTCACCCCTCCAGATTTATTCTTATTTTTTCAGCAAATAACTCCAAATTTTGATCTGACCAGCTCTGAATCTCATTAAAATGAGCCCCAGATGCTCTGCAGACTGCATGGTGGCACCCTGACCCTGTTCTGCCTTTTAGTCATGTATTTATTTAACTATGATTGGTTATCCACTTATGAAATACGACTGGACTGGACCGACTGGACTGGACCGAGCAACATCTGCAACATCACCTACCGCACCCGCCTAGCTACACCACTGAAGACAAGAACAACTATAAGTAAAACTAAGGATATTACTGATCTGATAGCAGGTTGGCATGTGGGGGTGGGTGGGGTGGTACATCTGTAACATAGATGCAGAATTCACTATATATATAAGCGTGGTTTAAATGTTAACTTACAGTAGTAAATAAACTCACCTCTGATCACAGAAGAATCTGGACAAAAATGAGTCTTCTAACTGACAGAACTTTATCCAACCAAAGCATCTTTATGAAGTATATATGGGATAAATTCAAATTCAAAAAGAAATTTGTTTACGCTAGTGTTCCAAATAAAATGCTGCAAAATCTGGTCACAAATGCATTGCAGCAAATGTGGAAATATTTGCATCCAGCAATCCTATTTCACATGAAAATCACAACAATGTAATGTTTAGTTCTGAAAGTGACATTTTAGGGTAAACATGTACTCTAGGCCTACTGTGTACCGTATGAAACAATGTGGCATCACAGCACATTGATCATTCTGTTTTGAAAAATGATTTTGTGTTGTTATAGAATGTTCTGTTTATTTAGATAGAAGCTCTTTCTTTGATTTATAGTTTGTAATCAAAGTACAATCTACTTTTACTAGTTCAACTTTGTTTAGGACTCTTTTTTATGCAGAACATATGAATCTGTCAGAATGAACAAAATTATTCATTCTACTATATAAATAATTTCCACTGAAATAAAATCTGTGATAAATGGAATCTCAAATGGGTAATGATTTAATATTAAATTTATGAAACTTTTTGAATAATGTCCAGGATTTGCTTGCCAAAGGTGGACATTATTCAACTAGTTTCATAAATTCAATAATAAATCATTACCCATCCTCTATGTCTATTATGTAGTGTATTTCAGTAAGTTTGTTATAATAGCTTGGAGCTTAGTGTCTATTATAGAATGTGTGTCTAATAGTTCTTTTTAACAGCTGTATTTTTTATAGAGTGTATGTCTTTAATAATCTGGTGTCTATTTTGGAGTGTATGTCTATAATAGTTATAATATATGTATGTGTGTGTGTCTTTAATATAATATAATAATATGTATGTCTATAATAGTTTGCTATAATACTTTGGTGTCTATTATGGAGTGTATGTCAATAACAGTTTGGTGTCTATTATGGAATGTTTGTCAATAACAGTTTGGTGTCTATTATGGAGTGTATGTCTATAATAACTTGATATCTATTATGGAGTGTATGTCTATAATAGTTTGCTATAATACTTTGGTGTCTATTATGGAGTGTATGTCAATAACAGTTTGGTGTCTATTATGGAGTGTATGTCTATAATAGTTTGTTATAATAGTTTGGTGTCTATTATGGAGTATATGTCAATAACAGCTTGGTGTCTATTATGGAGTGCTTCTCTATAATTGTTTGGTACTGTATAATAGTTCTTTGTCTATTATGGACTGGCTGTACATCTAAATGTGGAGTGTACATCAAAAACAGTTCTGTATAAAACTATAAAAGCTCAGCTCAGTGTGTATTATAGAGAGAAAGTTTAAAATAGTGTAAAATAATAGTGCAGTGTGTATTATGGAGTGCATGTCTAAAACAGTTATGCATAATAGCTCAGTGTGTTTTTTGGAGGGTACTACGAAAATAATTCCTTATCATAGTTCAGTGTGTATTATTGAGTGTAATTCAGTGTGTATTATGGAGTGTACGTCTGAAACAGTTCCCTACAATAGTTAGTGTTTAGTATAGAGTGTAGGTCTGAAACAGTTCCATGCAATAGTTCAGTGTGTATTATGGATCTACTTTTAATATAGTTCCATATAGATAGTACATTGTCTATTATGCATGGTAAATTTATGATTAGTGCATATTTTATCACTTCAAATATAGAAATGTGTTCATACAATACAAATGACCAAACCTGATCTAAATTCAGAACTTAGCCAAAGTCAACAGAGCACAAAATATTGAGTCACTGAGCTCTAACTTTTAGTAAGGATTTGGCCCTGAGCCAAGACACACCAATACACCAATCTGCTTGCCTTTGTTGTCGATGATGGCTAAGACACTGACTTGAAATGCATCTTAATACAATGTTGCATGCCTCTGAAACCAGCAATTCCCAAGAAACTTACCTCAATGCAAAATCTTAACGAAAGTCATAAAATGTAGGTCGTAGTGACAAACTTTGATAACATGGGGTTGTAATTAATGAGACACAATAATTATAGTTGTCAATTTTAGACTTAAAACCTTATTCAAATATAATGAAGGAGAAACTGCACTTTTGACCTTTTGCCCTCCTCTGGTGTCCCATGAGGATCAGAGCTAGAAACTAATTATGGGGCAGGCCAGTCCTAAACCTGGAGAAAATCTCCCTTCCACTTTTTATCTAGATAATGTCAAAAATGAAAAAACATTTTTCAACACAGCTGAATAGAAAGATGAGTAGATTGAAAAAAAAAATCATAAAACCCCCAATGCTTTTAAAGTGAGGGAATAAAAATCAGCTTCTTAAAACATCCTCATGGAGTTACAACCTGCATTTATTTCCAAAATATCTTTAAAAGATATTCTTGCCATCCAACACCACATTAAACTGATTCTACAAAAAAAAGCTTCTTATAGTCAGTACAAGTCATTATTATAGTCAGTACAAGTCATTATTAAAGTCAGTACAAGTCATTATTATAGTCAGTACAAGTCATTATAAAGTCAGTACAAGTCGTTATTAAGTCAGTAAAAATAGTCAGTACAAGTCATTATTATAGTCAGTACAAGTCATTATTATAATCAGTACAAGTCATTTTTATGGTCAGTACAAGTCATTATTAAAGTCAGTCATTATAGTCAGTACAAGTCATTATTCAAGTCAGTACAAGTCATTATTATAGTCAGTACAAGTCATTACTAGAAACTGAGAAGTAGCTAACAAGATACACTAAAATAGAAAGAGGCCTAAGAGTCTGTAAACTGTCACACAGAAATATCAAGTGTCCAGAAACCGAGTACTATTTTCTATGTATATGTACTTTTTATTCCAATTTAAGAAGGAAATATCTTGTGAGGTATATTATTTCAATCTTTCAGATGATAAATTTACATATTTAACTTCCAATCAGAAAATAAGCCTTATTACAAATTTTTCACAATTTATGCATTTTGCTTTTAAGCAATGAGATGAGCTCTTAAAACATATAAATATCAATCACAAAAAAATGTTTTACAACACTGTTTGTGGCACACTTTGTATTAAACTATGATATGTTTAGTATTATAGGGCAGAGATCTAAAGTACTCTATAAACATTCTGTTCTGTTCTATATTTAAACTACAGTAACTTCTTTAATAAATTTTTACTACCCGTATTAAATACCATTCCATTCATAAATGATATTCTGTCCATTCTTTACCAGATATTTGACTCTAATTCTAGGTACATGTTTTTGTTCTAATCATTCATCATTTATATTCCCGTTGATCGGAGGATTTATATATTACCCTTACCCCCCAATCATTTTACTTTGAACTGTTTGATTTTATCATCACTGGTCGATAATAAACCTTTTATTAAGTGTATAACCTTATGTATAACATTTTCTATGGCACTAAATAGCCTTACTGTGTTGGTGCACCATAAAACTAGACTCCATCATACAGTCATGGTTTCTAATCATCAGAGCATATATTTTTAAAAAAAACTGTGTTTACTGCACATAAAAAAACAAAATCACATAAAATTTAAAATAACCTTTAGTAAATGCAAAATTCCAGCAAAGAAAACCATATGGGGTCATATTTAACAAAGCACTGTTTACCAGCTGAATCCCTGCAAGATAATTATGGAATTTGTATTAACTGTTAATGGCAGATGATTGATAGTCATTTTTCTCTCATTAATAACCTGTCAGACCTATATGTCTTCTGCAGCTGTTTGGCTTTCTTCATTTCCTCCAATATCCCCCAAGTCTAATCAGAACAAGGAAGCATACAAGTCCATAAAACTGCCATAGAATGGTATCCAAGACTGTATAAAATCAGTAAATCTTGCATTCTCAATCCAAAAATATTGTAAATCAAACCATTCTGGGTGGTCTCATATTTATTTTGGTTGTCATAACCCTCTGACATAAGCTACCCATATATATATATATATATATATATATATATATATATGTGTGTGTGTGTGTGTGTGTGTGTGTGTATGCACACATGTGCATGCATGCATGTATGTATGTGTATGTATGTATGTATGTATGTATGTATGTATGTATGTATGTATGTATGTATGTATGTATGTATGTATGTATGTATGTATGTATGTATGTATGTATGTATGTATGTATGTATGTATGAATGTACTTGTATGTATGTGTGTGCATGTATGTATGTATGTGTGTGTATATATGTGTATCTATGTATGTGTGCATATATATGTGCATATATATGTGTGTCTGTCAGTAATATGTTATATGCAAAATTTACTGCTGAACAAAAATATTTGTTCCTACTTCCATCTCTACTGGTCCAAAAAGGTCTTCTATAAATGCCAAAATACATACAGTACTGTGGTCAGAAAAGGCCTTCTGTGTAGGCTAGAATGTATATATTGTGCAGAGTTTTATAAATTATTTTTGCAGGGCAGGTTTTAAGAGCACTTACAACATATTATTGGCTATATCAGGAAAGGTAATGGTTGTCTTTCTTAAGTAGACACTGAGACAACCACTGTGATGACTAGAGCAGGTATCAATTTTGCAACCCTTGTGTACAATGCTCTATCAACATATCTACTCAATGCATCTATCTTGAAGATCATATATGGGTATAAACACCATTTCTGTAACACATAAAATATAGGTCACTGGGACCTCCTTTGGTTGTATGGGTGTTATATTAAAAGATATAGACCAATTATCAAGTTCATCATTGGAACATAAATGGCACCCAATAAATGATCTTTAATAAACACAAAATTTAAAATTGCTGAAGCATGGAATACTGGTCAGAGAGACCTATTTTGCAACAAAGATGTTGAACTTATCTAGATGTATCCACTCACCAAGTTTCATCATTTTAGGTTGAATAGTATGCAGATATCATTCCAAAAGAAAAGCACATGAGGTTATAAGGGTGCAATAATAACAAAAATGCATATCATCATCAATTTCATGAATATAGCAGAAACAGTTCTAGTGTCTCTGAAATGAACATCAAATACACAATTTAAGTCATGTCAGTGAAGCATAAAATATGAACCATAATGACTTACCAATGAAATACTGATTACAGCTAGATGCATTCCCAAACCAAGTTCTATGATTCTAGATATAACAGAATTTGCATTGCATCAGTAAAAAAAGAATGTAGTTGTGATCTATATGCAAAATATGGGTCACAATGACCTTCTTTTAAGTTTGTACTTATCAAGATTCATCCCCTCACCATGTGTCATAATTCCAAATCTTACAGTGTTAAACAGGAGGTAAACAAGAACCCCTTTTTTCAGGATCAAAATGCTCAAAATCCAGTAAAATATAAAAAAGCAAGTCACTTTAACCTTCATTTGTTGTAATAGTTTTTCAACGAAGCATGAAATATTCATCACAGCAACACACTTCTGTGATCATGATACCACCAAGTTTTGTGATAACATGTATAACAGTAGGTATTTATAAAAAGTGTAATTGTTGTATGTGTGTGTGTGTGTGTATATATATATATATATATACACACACACACACACACACACACACACACACATATATATATGTTGTTGTTGTTGTGTTTAACGACATTTTTCAGCACATGATAGGCTATTCATGGTGGCCAGTATTAATGGTGGAGGAAGAAGCCGGGAAATCACCATCACCGGAAAGAACCACCGACCCACGACCCACATGAGAAGCTACTTACTGGAGAAGCTACTGGCCGAATTGATCCCGAATTGTTGTTGATCCGTAACAGACAGCACTTTAGACCACTCCACTCGGCCACTCAGGCCCCCTATATATATATATATATATATATATATATATATATATATATATATATATATATATATATATATATATATATATATATATATATATATATATACTTTTCTATAAAGTTTCACCTGACAAATAATAAATTAAGTATATATGCTAACATAATAATAATCCAATCCTACAGAAAATGGGGACAGTCATGCCTATGTTCAAAAAGTTACTAAACCTCACCTAGACACCAGATTTACCTTGATCTGTAATAATGTCATGGATGAGCAACATATATGAAATCAAATCAGTTAGGTCAATTCACAATGATAAAACTTTTCACACTTGCAAAAACTGTCATATTAATGATTTACAGTTAACACCTGATATGTCAACTTTTATGATTTCTGTTTAACACTAAATTTAAGTGTATGTTTTAGAAACATACTGCATAAATCTGATTGTATACAATGCAGCTTTTATCCTAATCGAGGATCTAGAACAAGTCCACTTTCCTGCAAGTCATATGAGGCAGCTCAGCAGTGGTAAAGATTTTGTAATGAATTTTCAGGTTAGCATCTCAAAAGAGAGCGAAAATGACTACGAAAATGACTACATTCGTTTCTTTTTGGAGATGTCACATTACTCATTAAACATTGTCTACAGGTTAAGCAATTATATTTATGTGTGGTTCGGATATTAGCTTTAATAATATTTCAGTTATATGAAACAATTATATAAACACATTAAGTGAAAATTAAGTTTAACAACTATGCAGATATTTGTTTACCTGCCTCACAGTCCTGTTTTAAAAATGGTCTTCTCCATAACTCAAGGATTAACAAGTCAGGTTCCATGTACAAACACCAATCTTTTTAGTATGTACTTAAGTGGTTGTGTTGATACAAATGGTGCTAAAATCTAATCATGCATAAAATGAATTCTGTAATTGTAGCTATATTTCAAGACAACCACGTAAACATTCATTGAACTACAGACTAATGGGATGTGATTATGATTTTTAAGGTAGCTTTAACAATTTTTTTAGTCATAAACGTCTGCAGTATAGCAGTTTTTAGTGATGTCTATCACTGGGGCATCATGCCACAGATATGTAGCATGATGTCCCGCCAGGTCACATTATTCTGACACCAGGCCGACCAGTCCTAACTCTAACCTCTTAATGCTGAGCATCAAGTAAGGCAGCTGTTAGTACCTGTTTTGTAAGTCTTTGGCATGACTCAACCAGGGATCGAACCCATGACCTCCCGCATCAGAGGCAGACACTCATAATACTAGGCCAATGGAGCAGTTGAACTACAGATAGATATTATTCATGATGTCAATATTGAAGGCAGAAGTTATGGTGACTAAATAGTCAGCATGCTAGATGTGCAACCAAAAGGGTGCTGGTTCGAATCCTACCACTGGATCAGCCCAGGTTGGCTATTGGTTTGTGCAGGCACTTCACTCTAACTAAATAACCTACTTGGTTTTTTTGGGGCCATTAAAGACTACATTTATACAAGATACATGTTTGCCTTGTCTGAAGCAATGTTATTACAGATCACTTAAAATTATATTTTTTTATCCATAAATCAGATCTATCTTGGTCACATAATTTCAATGAGAACAGTTTATGTGATAATGTTACAAATATATAATTACACTTTTAGACAATAAAATATGGGATTTTAATCCCAGAAACTGTATACTACTATAATAACACTTTATGACAGCAAACAACCTTATACTGTCTTGAAAAAGTAAGGAAAAATGTACCATACATACTCTCTTATAAGATGATGCCAACTGCAAAGACCCAGATCTGCTGGTGAATTATGTCATGGTAGATCTGGATCTGTGCAGTTTGTTAGGAGTAATCAGTAAAAAAAAAAAACCCTGATCTGGAGGTATATTATGCTATGGCATATCTGGATCTTTGTTGTTTGCAGTTTGACTGAACTTGGAAAAGAATATATACATTATTTCAACTGTCATTTTACTGCACTATTGGTTATGTCAAAAAATATTAGTCTTTTTCACGAGGAATCTGACATGTATTCTCATTTAAAATATTGTTTACGTTTAAAATTAAATAAAATTATGTTTAGTCTTCCTCATGAGGAATCTGACATGTATTCTCAGTGAAAAATGTCAATCTTGTGCATGTACCAGTAAATCTAAATTGCCACTTACCTGTTTCTTTTTTTTTAATCTCTATCAAGAATGTTTTAAAACACTTTCACAACTGTTATATATCCTGCTACCAGAAGAAAATTTCACATACTGTACTTAATAGCAGGAAACCAACAAATCACTGATCAATACAAATGTAGTCCAATACATGACAGATGACTCAGTTAAAATGTAACTCTCCTGGTATATCCAAACACTTTAAAAAATCACTTGCAAGCACATGTAACCAAAATGACAAATTACAAAATTTAAAGGTAATTATCCTGTTGTAGTAAACACTGAACAAATTTTTACCACACTTGAACACCATTGACTCAATAATTAAATGCAAACATGCAACCTTCCTCCTCTGTCCCAATGCACAGAACTATAAATTGGTCCTATCCAGAATAACAAGAATGATGTAAATAATTTGGTCATCTGCACCAAATTGGACTGCTATCTAAACCTGAGCAAGTGTAGTCTTTGTCAATACCACAATTAATAGCGTGGATGATTAAATAGGACCCCATCGTTTCAGATCCTATCTTACCTACTCATATTACAAATAATGGCACTTTAGTTAACTAACCAGTAATCTTGAAATTTACAATTGTACAGTTTTTGGAAATTATGTTTTAACTGAAAGCATATACAAATGCAAGCTGTTTATATTTAGAAGCTGACAATGGTAAGCCCATAATAAAGGCAAATATCCATCAGTCAGGAGTGAGTCTTCTTAAATTGTTGTTCTTGTTGTTGTTGTAGGGCTTAATGCCATTTTTCAGCACACGATAGGCTATACATGGCAGCCAGTATTAATGGTGGAGGAAGAAACAGGGAAATCACTGGAAAGAACCACCGACCCACGAGAAGCTACTGGCAAGCTTTCTCACATATCAATATTTGCGGGTGAGATGGTTCATAACAAAGAGCACTTTAGACCACTCGGCCAAGTGGGGCCTCTCTTAAATTGTTATCTGAACCAATCCCACACCCATGACATTTGAAAATGTTATGGATGTCATTAATCTCGGTTTATTACATTTATATTGTCCTTTTATTCACATCTTAAATATATCTCATACACTCTTACTGTCCTACTTGCTCACTTTCATCTTAATTATTAATTACAATTATTACATGCCTATATTAATATATTTTCATTTCATCTTTATTATTTACTAGATATTATTCTCTTACTATCCTGCGTTCTCACATTCATTGTAGCTGTTATTCATGACTTATTACATGCTTAATGTCCTATGTTCTCCAAATCATCTTAGATGTTAACAATAATTATTACTTTTACCATCTTGTGTTCTACAATTTATCTTAGATGCTCACAATAATTATAATGTGGTCAATGTCCAATGTCCTCTCATTCATTGTAGATGTTAATCATAGTTATTACATTCTTACCATCTTATGTTCTCCAATTCATAGATGTTAACCATAGTTATTACATGCTTAATGTCCAATGTTCTCAGATTCATCTCAGAAGTTAACCATAGTTATTGCATGTTTAATGTCCAATGTTCTCAGATTCATCTCAGAAGTTAACCATAGTTATTACATGCTTTAACTGTTCTATGTTCTCAGATTCATCTCAGAAGTTAACCATAATTATTGCATGTTTAATGTCCAATGTTCTCAGATTCATCTCAGAAGTTAACCATAGTTATTACACGCTTTAACTGTTCTATGTTCTCAGATTCATCTCAGAAGTTAACCTTAGTTATTGCATGTTTAATGTCCAATGTTCTCAGATTCATCTCAGAAGTTAACCATAATTATTGCATGTTTAATGTCCAATGTTCTCAGATTCATCTCAGAAGTTAACCATAGTTATTACATGCTTTAACTGTTCTATGTTCTCAGATTCATCTCAGAAGTTAACCTTAGTTATTGCATGTTTAATGTCCAATGTTCTCAGATTCATCTCAGAAGTTAACCATAGTTTTTACATGCTCTAACTGTTCTATGTTCTCCAATTCATATTAGATGTTAATAGTTTTTACACTCTTACCACTGTATGTTCTCCAATTCATCTTATATGTTGACTGTACTTATAACATGCTTAATGTCCTATGTTCTCCAATTCATATTAGATGTTATCTACAGTTACAACATTACCACAATCTTATGTTCTCCAGATCATTTTAGATGATAACCCTAGTTATTAAACTCCTACCATATAATGCTATCCAATTCATCATAGATATCAACCAATGTTTACTACATGTTCAATGTCCAGTGTTCTCCAATTCATCTTAGATATCAACCATAGTTACTACATGTTCAATGTCCAGTATTCTCCAATTTATCTTAGATGTCATCCATTATTAATATATGCTTAATGTCCTATTTCTCACATTTGTATTGAATGTAAAACATGCCATTCACCATCTTACCTGGAAATGGCATTATTTTTATCAACAAAGCCTGCCTCTGTGTTTTCATCAGGTCATCATATTGAGGCTTCTCTACCTGATTTATAACTGATGATGGAGCTGACCACACTGACCTTCAGACTGGCCAATACTGAAATGGCTGCTGACCTGTCTGTGTTACATCTGTCTACACTCCATAATTAAACCCTTGTTACCACTATTTTATCTGGCAGCTATATTCACTGACCAACAGGGTGAACTTTATGGGTGTTTTTTTTTTCCCCACTGGCCTTCATTTGGATCCTGAATGCAGAACTCAAATAATACAGTAAAACCTGTCTTGAAAGACCACCTGTCTTGAAGACCTTATTTTCAATTCAGGGATTTATTAATTATATTAGTGTTATGACATGTTATGACAGACTATCTGTATTAGGAGACTATAAATTTTTTGGGAGAAGGGGTGGTCTTTCAAGACAGGTTCTACACTACTTTCAAATTAAGACATATACAAATTCCCTGGCAATGATGGTGGGACAGAAAAAGGCACAAAAATAAAAAAAAAATAATATTAAAACAGAAAAAAAATATGAAAAGGCTTCACATCTGGACCTTCAGTTCTTTATGTTAATAAAGCTTCATACAGACATCTTGAACGGACTGAATTATGCTACAAAAAAAATGTGTGGATAATGGATGGTCAGAAATTGGACAAAAACAAAACACATTGTGAATCTCCCATTTGGTCAACTAGTCTAATATTTGTACAATGTTTTATAGAAATAACTTGAACGGTCTCTATGTGTGGATGTGGGTGTGATTTGGATTTTTAATGCAACTTTAAAATATTTTCAGTTATATCGATACAATGTCTGCAGTGCGACAGTTTAAAGTAATGTCCAGCAATGAGACATCATACTGCAGACATGCAGCATGATGTCCCACCTGTTATCCTGAGTGACACCAGACCAACAAGTTCAAGCACTAACTTCTTAATGCTGAGCGCCAAGCTAGGCAGCTGCACATATTTTTATAAGTCTTTGGTATGGCTTGGCTGGGGTTTGAACCCACAACCTCCCATATCCGAGGCGGACACTCAAATCACCAGGCTACAGTAGCAATTCACTGAAAGCAAAATGTTTAAGTAAAGTACTCCTCTTGAAAAGAACTTTAGAAATGTATACACAGTAAATACCTTTTTCCTAAACATTGCTTTAAAAGCCAAGTATATCAAAATTTTACTTTTGAATCTATCACATCAATTCTATTAATCTTTTTTGCTGAGATTTATTTGACAAATGTAAACACCACCTTTTCCCTTTTAGAAATTTTGGGAACAGATGAAATATTATCCAAGTCATGCCATTTCTCCTTATATAAGTTCAGTATTTTAGCTTAATACAGAAATTTCAAAGAAATCATCTGATTTGTTTCACTATTTTTTACAATAACCATTCTGTTGGTAGATGCGCTTGCAAACAAGTTTTTGCAAAATGTTATCTTAGGTCACTTCCTGTATATTACTACATGTCTAAAACATGGCTGTTGGTATTGTAAATCATAGTTAAACTCTGCCTTTGCCCATCCTTGTTATCTATAAGGTCTGGTGTTGATTGCATTGATTTTTTTAGAAATCTGCAAAAAGAGGTTCCTTTTGCTACATTCTGCTAATCACTCATGTCATGCCACAAGATAGCAATCGGACTACCTTCAATGTAACCAATGGACTGTTGCAATTTAAAATCTGCTTATTGTTGCTTTTTTAAATATAAAATTTATCTTCCTTGAACTTTTCAATTGCTTCCAATGAAAATTATGTTTCAAACTATAAAAACTGGTAAAAGGAATGGGAATGAGAGAGGAGTACTCAAAAGTCAGCAAATATAACAGCTGTGTGTGTGTGTGTGTGTGTGTGTGTGTGTGTGTGTGTGTGTGTGTGTGTGTGTGTGCATGCTTTTTAAAAATGTATTTCAGATGACTTTCAGTTTTTATGATTTGTGTTTATTCTTTATATGAAATTATTTTTACAATCATTATGTGGCAAAATGTATATATTCATGATCATTATAAAAAATTGAAGTGAGTGTTTGTGTAAGATTTTGTGTAGTGAAATTTTCCCTGACTTGCTCATGGTATTAATTATACAGAAGAATGGGAACCAGTCTAGAAATGGGTGATGATAAAAGGCTGTTGTTGTTATAGGATTTAATGCCATTTTTCAGCACAAAATAGACTAAACATTACGGCCAGTATAAATTGTGGAGGAAGAATCTGGGAAACCATCAACCCATAAGAAACTACTGGCAAGCTATCTCAGGTACCCACTTTGGCTGAAACCAAGACTCCAACTCACAATGAAAAAAGGTGATAAGGCAATGATCTGTAATGGTGAGTGTTTAATGTAATCTGTAATGGTGAGCGTTTTAGACAAAAGGAGATCATCGGTTGATAATGAAAAGTAAATGTTTAATAAATTGATTCTTTTTGAGAAAATATTGTATCTGTAACTGTCCTTGTATAGATTGGCTTTGGAAAACACATCAATGAAATTAGCACCTGATTCTTTAGGTATGAAACTGAAAACATGTTCCAAACACAAGTAGATAAAAAATAAATACACAAAAGTTCATGTGGTCTTCTCTGCGAAGAAGCCTGCATCAAAGATGGGTCAATATTGAGAATATAGGTTTGATCATGGTTTCATTATCAGTAGATTGTTTTTAGGGATACTAGTGGTGTGAAAATAAAATATTTAAAATTAGTTGGAAAAGTCACAAGACAGAATTAATTTATCATTTTCCATAATCAAATATATAAACAATTTTTCTTTTGCTTTTAAAAAACATTTCAATATTTTGTAACAATAGTTTTCTGGGAAAGTAAAATATGTAAATAATGCTTCCAATTAATTCAGTCTTTTGATGTTTAGCATCAGGCTGGCAACAAATACGCCAATAAAAAATAGGACTTTCTGCGATAAAAACAACAAAATTTTACCAAAGTTACATTGTTCATGAAAAAATAACAATATCTCCAATGAACTGAAATTGATTGTCAATCAGTTTTAATCAACAAATTATTCATCTTTAATTTTAAGTAATTAACAACACCAACAGGGACACCTGCATAATTATTTTCAAGGGTGGGTGGGTGGGTGTGCAAACATGTAGTCGTCAGATATTGAGTTTTATGGATGTAAATCAAAACAAGTTTTGAGGTGAAAACCTGAGATGGAGGCAAGTTCTCCACACACCCCTTGCCCCTATGTGCAGGCACCCATAAACAGCAAAGTCTTTTTGACAACAGACATTATAATCTATCTCCTGTATATCTTCCTTGAAGTTTACTTGAAATACACTACTATTGTATCACATGTACCAAACTGATGATGAGCATATACCCGTGGCACCAGTATATTAGAACTGGAACCAAATATATGTACCAAAAATGTACATCAATGCCTCTACTTCAGATATACCTTTGTCTGAATGCATCTACCACCAAGTCTGTTGTACAGTACTTGAGATATACCTATGTTATATCAAAAATGGAAACAAACAAACTTCCAGAAAGAGTATCTTTCTGTGGAGCATTCATTAGAGGCCTCAAAATCAGAAGTAGTTCACTAATCCAAGGCTATTAAATTTCTTGATGGGCTAACAGTTTTCATAATTTCAATTGTCTGATGGCACCAGTCAGCATTTATTGGAAGGACTAGTGAAAATTTGGCAGGTCTAGTAAATTTCTCATTGTACTAGTTCTTTTAGCTCTAAAGATATCTATGTTAAATTGAAGGCACACTTTAGGTATGCAAGATAATTTCACAGATGTGCTTCCAATTTCTATATAATTATCTATGATGTACTTCAGGTGTACCCATGGTATAATTCTATTCTTGGCTGTAGATTTTTTTTAATAGTACATTTGAAATATTCCTATCAAAGTTGTACCTTCTGTATCCAAATGCACCACTCAAGCAACTGAGTTTTGCCATCAAAATGGTACCTATGTGAAATGCTGAATCAGCTATATTACACCTACATGACAAGTAGAATCTAACATGACAACTATGAAAGATGTTGAATCCCTAATATGACAGCTATGTGAGATACTGAATAAGAAATATGTGAGACATTGAATCAATATAGCACATAGGTGAGATGCTGAATCAATATGGCACCTATATGAGATACTGATTCAAGTATTATAGCAGCTATGTGAGATGTTAACCCAAGTAAAATGGCACCTAAATGAGATGATGTATAAATTAAATTGTCCTGTTCCAAAAAGGATGAAACAGTGAAAATTAAGATAAGGAAACAATACTGTAATGATGCAAAATTTTGAACAATAATGACAAAGAGCCTTCTTTCATGGTGAGTGTGAATAATGCAATTGTCTGGACAAATATATTATCCTACTCATTTTCAAAAATTGTAATAAATTTTCAAAAGTGCATAAAATTTCTGGATATTATAACACTAAAAGCTAACAAACAAAAAAAAATAAATTCATGTAGGAATGTAAAATAAGAATATGTTTTATATTTTATCAAAATCAGATGATGGAAAAGATGTGATTGACCATGACACTGCTCTGGTTATATAAATTATCATCTAGATTAACTGATGGTATTGTCAGTATGATGTAGTAAAAACGACATACACAAATCCCTTGATAACTCGCGCCGGATAACTCTCGAACCCGCCGGATAACTCTCGAACCCGAACCGCTTATAATGCGGTGTCCAGCATGGCTCCCGATTTTTTTCAAAGAAAATATATTTTAAAATGTGTTGAAGGTGAAAAATGTGGTGATAAGAAATGGTAAATTGGTAAATTAAACCTTGATATATAACTATTTATCATCGAAAATATTGATATTGCCCATAAAGATAGAATCCATATTGTGAAATTTGCAATTTCTAAAAAGATATCACATATTGTTTTTTTTTAAATAGAGAAATAGTTGTTAATACTCTGTAAATTGTAAATAAACCGTGCTCAATGAAAAATTCGGGTAAATGCTAACATGCGGCAATAGCGAATGAAAAAGACACTAATTAAATGTCTGGCTAGGTGAAATTTACCTTATAATCCTGTAATTTTGTCTCAACTCTATAATCGCTACATGCCTATTCCCTTAGATGAAAGCATGAAAAGAGTCAGTCAACCGTCACATGGAAAACCGCGAGTACTTCCGTGAGAACCTAATTACCTGCCGGCTTTGTTTTGATCAACTGCGGGGGAAGTGTTTGTTACAATAAAAGAATCAATTAAAAGAGACTGGAGTTGTTTTATCACTTTGAATAGGTATTTTGCGTCAAATCAAACCAGGTAAGTACAATAAAAGAAAGTTGAAAGGCATGCCAATAGGAGCATACGTTCTTGTATTCATTACCGTTATCGAATTTAATTTTACTTCACCAATCGAAAATGTTTGCACATTTTATGTATTAAGATCTTTAAAGTATATAATATCAGTAATGTATCTAGGGCTGTCATCGGGTGAACCGGTATAGAAAAACCCTGATATCGAAACGTAAACGCGGGTACCTGTAAAAAAAAAAAAAAAAAAAAAAAAAAAATCGCCACACTCGCCAACCACTTCAAACAGGTGTGACAGCTATGGCTATAATTAGAAACCAGTTCTCTGCTTAATATAAATAAACAATACGTCAGACCGTCTGTTTGGATTAATAAAATTCATTGGCGTTGTGCAATCGGACCAACCGTTATCCCCGAGGCATTATATACCTAGGTTAAAACGTTGGTTCTACAGGTAATAAACCTCTTGGTAGACGATAACTATTGAATGTGGGTGCTAAATGATCGGTACATTGCGAGCTCTTTTAATGAAATCCAGAGGGATACCTTTGATTTCCAAACGAACATGTCAAAGAAATCCCACTATGTATATTATGAACATTCATCACCTAGACACCTTGAAATCTTCGTGATGATTTCAGTAATATCAGTAATGTATCTAGGGCTGTCATCGGGTGAACCGGTATAGAAAAACCCTGATATCGAAACGTAAACGCGGGTACCTGTAAAAAAAAAAAAAAAAAAAAAAAAAAAAAAAATCGCCACACTCGCCAACCTCTTCAAACAGGTGTGACAGCTATGGCTATAATTAGAAACCAGATCTCTGCTTAATATAAATAAACAATATAATAATCTTTGCTTATTGTTTTTCTAGTCGACTAGCTCTGCGAATTTCGAAAGTTAGCCATCGTACATGTACCAATATTTCTATTTGCGATACTACTACGTTTTTACCAATAACTATCTTAAGAATAATAATTCCAAAATAATAACCTTCATGCGACTGCGTGGTCACGTGGTATAACTGGGGCACGCATGCGTGGGTGATCCAAATCTGCGGTCAAAACCTTAAGTCGTACATGTGCTAAGCGAATGAAAACCACGTGGAATAATGTTTTGATGATCAATATACTGCAAAATATCATGAAATTAATGTTACTCTGAGGGAAAAAAATAATATATACCGATATGAAGAGATATTTATTCACTGTTAATCTTAGCACGTTTATTAATTGAGTATTCAACACTTTAACATGCCAAGCCAACCCCACCCCCTTTTGCCTATACATCGATCCCTTTGTTAGTTTTGTTGTTTGTTATAGGTCCCTCGATAACTCGCGCCCTCGCTTATATCGCGGTCGATGTTTTTGGACCCCCGATGTCCGCGAGTTATCGAGGGAGTGGTGTACATGTTCCACAACTCACTATCATGTGGTTCCCTCAACAAATTCAACATCTCCAACCCATCAGTTTGTCGTCTAATTCTATAGCAGCTTTTTCCTTTATAATGTCATTATAGACCCAGTCTACAGGAGCAAGAAAACTGTATTCCATCATTAAATTACCTGCACCAGTCTAAGTGATTTGCATTACAGGTGATGCTTGATTTAAGCCAATTCAATTTACGTTCTTTCATTTTAACTACATTTATAATGAACAAATATAACATTCAATTTGTTCAATGGTGATTGTTTTTATGCCATCAATGGCACCAGCTCATTTACGTTTATTTACATTACTTTAATCTTATGTCAATTATGATTCACATCATAACGTTTATTTACATTAATCTTATGTCAATTATGATTCACATCATAACTACATGAATATAAATCAAACATCACCTGTATCATAGTACATTTGGAAGAATTCTTATCCATATTTGAGGTTGTCAACCACCATATTCAAGAGATAACTTGAAAAGAAAACATCATTTCAGTGATAATCTTTACATCATTAAATAATTTTGATATTAGAGCTGGCTCCCATCAGCTGTTGTATAAACTATATTAATCTAGGTCACAGCAATGCTTAATTTTCCCTTGTTTTGATCTATAGGGTTTGAATCAAATGATTTGGTTAATATGGAACTGTACTTTATACAATTCAAAAAGACCAAGCATCCTGATGCCTACCATGGTTCATGAACTTTCCTGGAATTCACAGAAATTAAAGCAGTTATATCACATCAGTTATAACACATCACTGAGGGCTGGCCAATGGCATACAAGTTCTTTGGGTACACAGAAATTTATAACCAATGGCAGAACATGTACATAAATGGACCAACACAGTACATATTCAGACCAACACAGTACATATCCAGACCAACACAGTACATATCCAGACCAACAAAGTACACATCCAGACCAACACACTACATATCCAGACCAACACAGTACATATCCAAACCAACACAGTTTTACAAACAAAAAGAGGGGGCCCAGAGTGACTGAGTGGTTTAAAGTGCTGACCATTATGGATCGGATCACTGCCATCTCACCTCTGTCTGCGTGAGCTCGAGTCCACACTCAGCTAACGGCTAACGTGGGTAAGTGAGAAAGTCTGCCAGTAGCTTCTCGTGGGTTGGTGGTTCTTCCCTGGATTTTCCAGGGTTCTTCCTCCATCATTAATAGTGGCCACCATGTATAGCCTATCTTGTGCTGAAAAATGGCGTTAAACCCTATAACAACAACAACAAACAAAAAGAGACAAAAAAGAAAACAAACAGTAGTACTGCAACCAGAATTCGTTATTTGTAAAAGAAAACACTGAAATATTAATCAAGTTCTTGTCTGTAATCGTATGAACAAATTAAACCTGACTAATAGTTTATCCAAATTCACTTATAAATATCACTGCATGTGATCTTGCCAGGGAACCAATACACAATCTTCACATTAGACACATTCATTACAAAACACACTATTTAGGAAAAATGATAATTTTTATTTATATATAACTATTCATAAATAGGTTAAAAAAAAGAACTCATTTTTTTAATGACTGAATATTTACATTAACAATCGTGCTCTCAAACCTGATTTTGTGGTCACCTCTTTAAAGCAGTACATTCTAGTCAGGTGCACTAAATCCTTTTAATAAATTAAAACATTTACCTGAATAAAAAGGCACTAGGATGACCTTAACAGACAGAAAGTTTGCAAAACTAAGTCAACATTTTGTATGAAGGTGAGAGCAAAATAGCCAGTTGGTAAAGTGGTGAATGTTGAGCCTGTTAATTATCATGGGAGTGGCCCATGGATGCTACTTCCATTCATCAGTGGGGGTTGTTTATCTCTCCTAAAGATGGATGTTGGGGAAAACTGACCCTGAGGTCAAGAAAAGCAATCTAGCCCATTCCTGCCTTCAGTCAGCAATTTCTATCCCCCTTCTATGCAATGACCTTGAAGCTAGGTGAATGTGTGCTGGCAACAATAGTGAGATATATTATTAGACAATATTCCAAATATGCCTAATATGTATGTATGTATGTATGTATGTATGTATGTATGTATGTATGTATGTATGTATGTATGTATGTATGATGGTAGGTAGGTAGGTAGTCAGATATTAGTAATTAATAGCAGATCAGCACAATAATGGCTATATGGAGTAAATCAAAAAGTAAAAATGTAATAATAATGGATTACACCAAAATCTCCAAGATTATAACTCCATCCATATCAATGTCAACATGAACCAAACAATACCAGATGAAAGACAAGTGGTAATATGAAAATTTGGGAAAATATGTATAAAAAAAATACAGAAATATTAATCAAAATATATATGATCCTTAATAACTGGTGTTGAAATTCATTACATATACCACATTTCCTCAAACAGTCCAAATTTTAAATCACAAAATTCCTTTCCACATAAAACATTTTGTTTCACAGAGTGAAACTTGATACACTTCACCAAAATGTGCTCCACTGCCAGTTGGCACTAACTGGATGCACGATGACCATGACCATGACCGGTCATGGTTCATCCTTCAGGGATAAAGGTTCATCTTTCAGGAGGTAATCATGAGTTAGGTAAGTCTCTCCTATATGGGATCAGTATAGTAACACCCCAAATCATATTGATATGCAACTGGTACAGTAACACCTCTGATATCCATTACACAAATGGCCTCAGATGTCCTATATGCAAATGGAACAGTAACACCTTAGATGACCTATTTAGAACAGGCACAGTACCACCTTAGATTACCTATTCACAACTGGCACAAAAACACTACACTATGTTTTCTTTTTAGGTCAGTTATGGTGGTACTGTTCCAGTCAATGTTAGGACATGCTTACCTGACTAATACCTCCGGAAAGTTCTGGAACCTTACACCATACATCTGTATGCTTTGGTGTTGTAAATTTTTTCCCCAGATCTTTTATCTCTATAATTGT
Organism: Potamilus streckersoni; assembly: GCA_016746295.1. NCBI lineage: Eukaryota > Metazoa > Mollusca > Bivalvia > Unionida > Unionidae > Potamilus > Potamilus streckersoni. The sequence continues at coordinate 927,884 of JAEAOA010002224.1, read as the reverse complement.
TGACAAGTGACTAATAATATTAAAATCTAGTCAAAAGAGCACAGAATTAATAATCATTGCTTTGAAATCCTTCTACAATATATTACAGTAATATTTAGTTTAAGATCTTATACTTGCAAAGAGCAGGTTCTGAAAACACAAACATGCTCAACACTTTTGAAATCTGAAAATGACTATATTAAAATGTGACTGTAGAAACCACAACAGGTATTTGATGCAAATATGTTACATGTACTGGAACATAGATTAAAGTACAATTTATAGGTCAGTCATTTACCATATATACTTACATGTAAGTCAGATCCAGGTGAAAATTGCAAACTCCACAGACCCAGATCAGCCATCACATAATATAGTGGCAGAACTGGGTCTGTGCAGTTAGCTAGAACGAACATGTAGAACAAACAATTGTGTAGATTTTGACCTGAGGATGCATTTTGTAATGGCAGAACAGGAATCAAGTTGTCTGCATATGGGTCCTATATATATATATATATATATATATATATATATATATATATATATATATATATATATATATATATATATATATATATATATATATATATATATATATATATATATATATATATATTCTAGTATGATAATAATAAGCTAATATTTCTAGTATGTTCCCACTTGACCATACACTGTATATACCATATCAAAGGGATTTGCTAAGCAATGGTTAGCACCAGAATAAAATAGCTATCTTTCTGTCCAACTTTACTGTATGGCTCATCTGTCCAACTTTACTGTCTGGTTTATCTGTCCAACTTTACTGTCTGGTTTATCTGTCCAACTTTACTGTCTGGTTCAGCTGTCCAACTTTAATAATTGATTCATTTGTCCAACTTTATTACCTGGTTCATCTGTCCAATTTTACTACCTGGTTTATCTGTCCAACTTTAATATCTACATCTGTCTAAATTAATACCTGGTTTATCTGTCCAATGTTAATACCTTGTTCATCTGTGCAACTTTAATACCTGGTTTATTTGTCCAACTTTAATTCCTGGTTTATCTGTCCAACTTTATTATCTACTTCATCTGTCCAACTTTAATACCTGGTTCATCTGTCCAACTTTAATACCTGGTTTATCTGACCAACTTTGATACCTGGTTCATCTGTCCAACTTTATTACCTGGATTATCTGTTCAATTTTAATACCTGGTTTATCTGCCTAACCATTTTTACACATGGTTTATCTGCGCAATTTTATTACCTGGTTTATTTCTCCACCTTTTAATATCTGGTTTAATTGCATTTCTATGTTTAAGAGGGCTGCAACTAGCTTGATTCAAAATGAAGCATGATGCATGCAGTAAATGTTATCATTCAGAGATTAGTGGGAATATACACCTCTGCTTTTGGACATGACCCTAGTCTCACCTTTGTTGATGTTAATGTGGGCATAAAACCATTGATATTAACAATGTTTCCCATAAGGGTGCAAGACAGTGAGTCAAAAATCTTCTTGGTATCTAAACTTAGGGTCAAATTCTGCTGTCTGAAAATAACTTTCATAATTTAAGTTAAGACCACTTCCTCTTTTAAATGCTATGTTCTAAAACCATTACTAATCAAATAGATATCATAATTAGCCTTCTGATGAAAAGCCTATATCAATATGACATTCCATTTAGGAAGAGTAGCAACAACAAGATTTTTAAGATGGCTGCTATGGTGGCCATACTGGCTGTCAGACTGGATCCATTTTCATTAGTACCAACTTGACTTCGCAAAAAGTTTTCTGGTGAACCCATATGGAGATGACTTTTTTCTAAAGGAAGCAGGATTTTCAAAATGGCAGTTGTGGTGGCAATACTGGATAACAGATTGGCAACAGCAGATAGGCAATACTGGATAGCAGATTGGCAATACTGGATAGCAGATTGGCAATACTGGATAGCAGACTGGCAATACAGTACAGCAGATTAGCAATACTGGACAGCAGATTGGCAATACTGGATAGCAGACTGGCAATACTGGACAGCAGACTGGCACAACTTATATCCAAGACCAGCCAGTCATCTTTGAAAAAGGACAGATGACAAAAACAATCATGTTGTTCATGCTGTTGTTGTTGTTCTGGGGTTTAACGCCATCTTTCAGCACACGATACATGGCAGGCAGTATTAATGGTGGAGGAAGAAACCGAGAAATCACCGGAAAGAACCACCGACCTACGAGAAGCTACTGGCAAGCTTTCTCACATATCCACATTCGCCAAATCTTAGACTCGAACCCACATAGCCAGATGTGATATGGCAGTTATCTGTAACAGAGAGCGCTTTAGACCACTCGGCCACTCGGGGCATCTCAAAAGCAATAATGCTACAGATACTTAATGAAATTCAGGACTCAAAACTGATGCTAGCAAGCTAGCAGTTTGCAAGGTAGAATTCTGAAATTGCCAGCTGAAAACAAGATGAATCAGATACTTATTGTTTATGATATTTTGTAAATATTTTTATTTCAAAACACAAGACATGCAAGTGGACCTTGAATAGCCCGAATGGCTCGAATTTTGTACCCTGAAGATAATAATACAGATGAAAATGGCAATAATACTAGCAATAATGAACTTCAAGTGCTGAAATTGAATTTGATAATGAAGTAGATTACACACAACTGCTAAAGTTTTGTACATTGCAGGGTACCATTCCTTGATCAGGGGCCCCGAGTGGGTCTAAATCTCTAAATCGATGTCCGTTATGGATCACTGCCATCTCACCTCTTAGTGTGTGTTTGAGTCTAGGATTCCTCGAATGTGGATATATGAGAAAGCTTGCCAGTAGCTTCTCGTGGGTCAGTGGTTTTTTCTGGTGATTTCCTGGTTTCTTCCTCCACCATTAATACTGGCCGACATGAATAGCCTATTGTGTGCTGAAAAATGGAGTTAAGCCCAACAACAACAACTACAAGAACCATTCCTTGATTAGACAGGTGTATGGGATTTATCATCAGCCTAACAACAAAATGTAAAATTTATGATCAAGCTTACAAGTCAAGAATACTTACTTCCAGTTTCAAAGTTAAAAAAAAAAATCATTGACAGTCCAGCTAGATTTCTGTTTACAAAAACAATACCATAATTATAATGGCTTTCATTTTTATTCAAAACATTACAAAGCTGCTGATGCATCTATGCCTTTTTGCCCTTTTATGTTCAGCAGTTTTGTATTCAAAGTTCTTTTAATGGAGTTGTTTTCTTCTGTTTTTAGTATTTAATAATATCTGAAGACTGATGGTATGCCCGTAGAAATGCCAGTATGCAAGTAGAAATGATGGTATGCCTGTAGAAATGATAGTATACCAGGAAAATGCCAGTAGAAATCGTATGATAGTAGAAATGTCAGTATGCCAGTAGAAATGCCAGTATGCCAATAGAAATGCCAGTATGCCAGTAGAAAATGACCACTCTATGACTTTCTTTCAGAATCAATCCATCCAGTGTATACAGTGACGTTAAAAAGAAACTATATACTGTTAAAAAAATACTCATAAATGTGCAGATGATTCATGATGTGCATTAAAGGGTAAATAAATGCAATTTGATCCTAAATGCATATAGCTGTGATTGGGTTACTATGGGTGAATGTAAATAAACAGAGAAAAAGGAAAGAAAGTCATATATATATATATATATATATATATATATATATATATATATATATATATATATATATATATATATATAGTTCCTATGCTGCAAAATGCCCCAGGTGACTGAGGGATCCATGGTGCTGCCATTAACAGATATCTGTGTGGGTTTAAGTCTTGGGACTGTTCAATATGGGTGTGTGAGAAAAGCCAGTGCTTTCCCATGGGTCAGTTGGTCTTCCTGGAAGTTTTCCAGGTTTTTTCTCCACCAAATATCATGGCTACCATTTATTGCTTATAATGTTCTATTGTTATTATTATTATTATTATTATTATTATTATTATTATTATTATTATTATTATTATTATTATTATTATCATCATCACCATCATCATCATCATCATCATCATCATTATTATTATTATTATTATTATTATTATTATTATTATTATTATTATTATTATTATTATTATTATTATTATCTTCCCCAAAAGTAAAATTTGTAAGAATCTAACACACAGACACACACACACACACATTCAAAGGCAAACAAAATAAATGTGCAGAAAAATTAAATCTTTTTTTTACTTACATCTGATCCATAACCAACATATTTTTTACACCTGTCAAAAGTCTGACTGGAACAACAATGCCTGAAAGCTGGAGCATAATGACCACTTCTGTTTCTGCCCATTAGATCAAAGCATTCCAAACTCATCACGTAATGAGGAACAATCCTAAAAATCTTTTTATGAAACTGACCTCCACACACTCTTGACCCTTTACAAAGAAACGACTTCAATTCAGATTCTGATTCCGAAGTAACTGTTAGATGTACATCTGGCAAACTCTCTATTTTGATACCAAGAAGAGAACAGTGCATGGTGGACCCCATGTCCACATCTATCCTGTGCAGTGAACTAAAATATCAGCCTAAATGGAAATGTCATCCCAGTGGAATATCAGTACAAGTATTTATTGTAAATACGTATGGCATTTATCACCATCTGAAAACATGACGTATTTTCATGTGTCAACCTGCATGGTTCAGTTCCTGGAAGGCAATAACTTTTTCATTTTAACCATATCCAATTTCACAGAATACGACTTATTGTCAGTATACCATCAAGACCATCAACAAATATTTTACACAAAAATAATTCTTCCAAAATTTAGAATTTACATCCATTTTCATTTTATACTGAATAACATTTTAGCAGTTGCAACTCAAATCTCCGACTCAGATTTTTCTATGATTTTTGGATACTCTGTTATACAAAAGAATTTTTTTTAAATAAGGAAATAACCACAACCATCAATACAAGCCACCATCATCCCATGAGTTCAATGATGTAAACAGTTTAGTCCACCTTCATAGCCATGGTAAGAATACAGGTGTATCACACACTACACACAATAAATACATTGTGTAATTTGCTTATTTCCTTTCAACAGATCTATTCACAGAGTAAATAGATCTATTCACAGAGTAAATAGATCTATTCACAGAGTAAATAGATCTTCACTTCCAATAAACTATATCTAAACTGTAAAAAAATATAAAAATAAGTGTCTCTTGTTACAGTCAGTTTTTTCTAGCTCCATTTCTATGTACAGGCTGTTATATCCGAAATTTGCTATGCCCAAAGATGGCTTCAGAATTACCATTCATTTTTTGTTATTGATGGAACTTTTGGTGCTGGTAACAGTGATTACATACAATGTACAGCAACTTAAAATAATAAAGTCAGCTAGGATAGAGCATGTATGGAGGTTTCTGTTCCTCACAAGAATGATAGCACTATCAGACACTGGCAGCATTACAGTAAGTATCAACCAGTATGGCAGTGTTTACTCCACATCCCCTCCTCACTAGCACAACAAGAAACCCATGTGGATAGAATACATCTCTGGGTTAAGCTGCAGTGTCGCCTTTCGAATATAAAATTGTGGAAGAGAAACAAATAATTATGTGGGGCTTCACCCCCCTGGGCCACCAAAAGCGATTCTAACCCCAAAACACCTTGCCCACTTGTTTATGCCTCCCGTCCCCACAAACATCCAACTCTTGACTAATTTGTGACTAATTTGTTGCATATAAAAAGGCAAGTCATTCACATAAACTGCATTTGCCCCTACATCTCTCCCTGCCTTCTTTGGCTTGGCCACAATTCATATCTTAGAAACTTACAGCCCCATAAAATCATTTTTCTGTAACTGTATTCTTCTTAATAAATAAAACAGAAACATGCTTACTCAGGCTTAACATTAATTTTTAGATCACTGTGCCCATTTCGGTAGGTTCTCACATAACCAACTTGCCCTGACCAATTTATTACTTGCCCTGACCAATTTATTACTTGACTTGACCAATTTATTACTTGCCCTGACCAATTTATTACTTGCCCTGACAAATTTATTACTTGCCCTGACCAATTTATTATTTGTCCTGACCAATTTATTACTTGCTCTGACAAATTTATTATTTGACTTGACCAATTTATTACTTGCCCTGACAAATTTATTACTTGCCCTGACCAATTTATTACTTGCCCTGACAAATTTATTACTTGCCCTGACCAATTTATTATTTGTCCTGACCAATTTATTACTTGACCCAGAGACCCAATCTGAGTTAAAATGAATAGAGAAAAAAATGAAGCTAATTGCCATCTAACAACTGAATTAATAAAGATTAATTTTATTTAAATGTTACCTTAATAAAACAGAATATAATAACTTCACACACCTATGAGGAAAAATTTATCTAAAACTGCATAGTCTTGAACATAAAAAGTCCAAAATTATAGTAAAAACTAGCTTAATTGACCATCCTAGGATAGCAACCATAATAGAAAATTTCAACATAAAAATAGAAAATAAAAATAAATTTGGATGCACGAGTTTGATTGGAAGTTTCAACACAAAATGTTTTTAAAATTTTTTTAAATGGGATGCTGTGAGGTTTGGTAGCCAAGTCATAAAAGAAAGTTTCAACATAAAAGTCATGAAAAGGTAATTTAAAGATATAAAAACTTTTGAAAGTTTGAACATAAAATAAAAAAGTATTAAAAACTTAAGTTTTGAACATGCAACCTCTTTTATGGAAAGCATGATACAAAGAAAGACAAATGTGGTTGTTTATGCATAAGAAATGGTTAATTGCACATCTGTGGATGGGAATAAAAAAAATTAAAACAAAAAATTAAAAACTTGAGATTAGCTGGTTTAAATGGAAGGCTGAACTTAAAAAAAATACAAAATTTTGAATCCCTACCCATCTAAACACTATGTTACCATCTTTGCCATGCATGTCTTTCTGTCTGTCTGTCTGTCTGTCTGTTTGTATGTATGTATATATGTATGTATGTATGTCTGTATGTATGCATGTATGTATGTATGTATGTATAGAAATTTTTTCACCTCTCATATTCTGCCTTTTCTTACTAAAGACTAAAGTGACAGAATTTCACAGACCCATGGAAAAGTAAAGCTTGATGCTAATCAGGCAAGACAAGATATACTCCTAGCATATAAGCACTTTACCATAGGTGTTATTATCTTGACTTAAGGAGAACTATACTTGACCAATATTCTCATAACCCAAACAATCTGTGCAAATTTGCCACTGCTCCAAGTCATTCTGGGTATATTTCACCAATGGGGTACCAGTGGGGTAAACTGGTACCATATTTTATCAGAACCAGCATATATACTTTTGCTTATAAGTTGAGTCAAACTGCAAACGACAAATATCCACATTTGCATAATGCACCTGCAGATCAGGGTCTATGTTATTTGTACTACTGATTAAACTGCACCATTAAACCATTATACAATGACAGATCTGGGTCTGTACAATTTGCAGTTATACACATGTCTTATAAGTTAATATATATGTTAGCTCAGATCCTGTATCAAAGAAAGTCCTGCAAAAAAGAATTTAATAATAGTTATATCATCAATGCCTCAGCAGAAAATTACCCATAATGACTTGTAAAGATGGCTACAATTTTATGCTGAAATTTCCGTTGTTTAGGCTACAAATCATAATTCTAAATGAAGTTATAATTAATTTACTTCCATACATCTTTTGATCCCTTGTTTTCAAGGTCTGTATTTATTATTTTAATTCAGTAAAATAATTACTTTTTTACTTTTGCTAAAAAAAGGGTGTTTTAAATTCTTTATTGTTTACCATATATTACCATACAGACTGGTATAATTATCATATAGACTGGTATAATTATCATACAGACTGGTATAAGCTTGATGCTGAAAAGTAATCTTCCTAAAAGTTTAATTGGTAGTGAATCTCATTAAGGTGAGTGTGTACTTGTTAAAAATATAGCAGTATCAACCAATACTATTAACTCTCAAACAGACCATAAGATATTTCAAGTTTGTTCAAAACTGGATCAGAGATAGATTCTCCGAAGTGGTGACAAACTCAGCCACTCAGATGCAAAATTAAGTCAGGAATGCTGTCTCTAGAGTAGTAACAAACTCAGCCAATCAGATGCAAGATTAACTCAGGAATACAGGCACCAGAGCAGCAAAAGCTAAGACAATCAGATGCTAGACTAACTCAAGAATACAGCCTCTAGGGTGCTAACAAACTCAGCTGCTCAGAAGCAAGATTAACTTAGGAATAGTCTCTAGAGTGGTAACAAACACAGCCAATCAGATGCAAGATTAACTCAGGAATAGAGCCTCTAAGGTGCTAACAAACTTAGCTACTCTGAAGCAAGATTAACTCATGAATATAGTCTCTAGAGTGGTAACAAATGCAACCAATCAGATGCAAGATTAACTTAGGATTGCAGCCTCAAGAGTGGTAACAAACTTAGCTAGCCAATCAGATGCAAGATTAACTTAGAAATACAGTAACATTATCTTAAGATATATATTATAGATCATGCTCATTTTCAAATCGATCCGAGATCTTAAGGTTATAAACCCACAAGGCAAATTTTATCAAAATTGGTGTAGAAATATGGTTTTAATATGGGGAATAAACCCAGCCAATCAGATACAAGATTACCTCATTAGTTTCCAAGAATTTCATTCATAACCAAATTCAGTTGGGATTTTAATGATATAAGTAAATATTCTAAATTTGATCTAAAGTGGATCAGAAAATGTCCTCTAAGTATTCCCACCCCTATCCTTATGTGCGGACACCCATGAATTTTGCTCAATGATAAAGTCATCTGAGATCATAATTACATAGGCTTTACATTCCAAGTTTTATCAAAATCAGATCAGAAATACAAACTCCAGAAAGTTGACAATTATTTCCGATACACAATGGAAGATACACATTACACAGAAGTAGGGCCATGCCATAAGCTCCTTTGACCTTTCTTTCGTGTCAGCTACTAAAAAATTTGAATAAAAACCACAACAAACTGTTGATGATGACATCACTGTTACTGGTGCAAAGTGAATGCCTTGTCCTGCTTACCACCAAAGTGAGATCTACACAAAATCCAATTTGTATTTTTCATTTGACATGCAAGATTATTATCTGGATCATGTTTAGAATATTGCTCAATAAAAGTCAGCTTGTAAATGTAAACTCACTAAAACCTACATTGTCTCTAGACTGTTCCAGTAGCCTCACTAAAACCTACATTGTCTATGGACCACTCCAGTGGCCTCAATAAAACCTACATTGTCTCTAGACTGCTCCAGTGGCCTCACTAAAACCTACATTGTCTCTAGACTGCTCCAGTGGCCTCACTAAAACCTACATTGTCTCTAGACTGCTCCAGTGGCCTCACTAAAACCTACATTGTCTCTAGACTGCTCCAGTGGCCTCTTTAAAACCTACATTGTCTCTAGACTGCTCCAGTGGCCTAGTGGTAAGAGCATCCACCTCAGATGCATGAGGTCATGGGTTTGAACACCAGCCAAGTCATACCAAAGACTTAAAAAAATGGTACTAGCAGCTGCCTTGCTCAGTGTCAGCATTAAGGGGTTAGTGTTAGGACTGGTTGGCCTGTTGTCAAGATAATGTGACTGGGTGGGACATCATTCTACATGCCTGCAGCATGATGCCCCAGTGCTAGACATCACTATAAACTGCCACAATGCAGAGACTGTAGTGATATAACTGCGAAATTGTTAAAGCTACAATAAAAGCCCAAATCACAAATACCGAGATTGATTATTAATGCTGCTATAACTTGTCTCCTTTCCTAAACTATATAACATTTTCTGATTTAAACAAGCACTGTCTCCTGCATCTCTTTCTGCCTCATGGGGACTACTCCCTGATTTATAACTTGGAAATTCCATTAAAGTAAATACATCTAAAGATACTGTTTATACTCACTTATAAGTCAAGTCCAATTTCAAACAACATCGATCCTGATCTTCCATGTCATTACGTGCTTGCAGATCAGGTCTATGTTGTTAGTTCTACTGATTACTCCTAACTGAGCATCATGTAATGCCAGATCTGGATCTCCACAGTTTGCAGTTGGACTTATTTTAAAGCCAGTATATAAGGTACTTCGTAATGCAAAGGGAGTTAATTTGTACAGTCAGTAATGATTCCACGTAATGTCCATATACACCACAACCAGGCCCGACCATTCGAGTCTTACTTTGAAAACCATCGGGATCCCACCCCCAGAAATCTGTGATTAAGGAACAGGAAGGTCCCAAGCTTCATTTCATCCAATGTTTCTAAGAATTATGAGTGTCTTTGATTAAGTCATGAAATCAAAATGCTTCCATGAGGAAAGCATATTGGTTTTATTTTTCCTGTTAATAAAAGTGAAAAAATACATACCAATCATTTATATAATATTTAATTAATAGTGCTTAACAATTCTATCCCAATACATTTATAAACATGGGCAAAGTTATTACAAAAGAACATGTTCTTTTTAAAGTAAAATCTTTCTTTTTGTGCACATAATTAAAAATGTGAAGAAATTCTGACATTTTATAGTTTGAACTTCATCTCATGAGATCATCAGGCATTTATGGCGAAAGTGAAATTAATAAATAAAAGGTTTTATTGTAATTTCATTAACCCCATAAGTGCCTTTGTAATCACATGCCCACCCTTGGTATTTCCCACCCAGTAAGATATAGAGGATTCCATTTCTTATGCTCTCAAGACTCATCAGTCATGTGACCAATGCCATGTCGTATGATCACTAAGGCACTTATGGGGTTCATGAAATTATAATCAAACATTGACTTGGTATGTCTAGTTTAATTTATCAATTCTAGCACAGCTTTTAGTCTTTCCTAAAACCTACTCATCTACAAGATAAAATATTTCAATCATATTTCACTCTTCAAACAGTATACATGTATTAACAAATTATTATCAACTTTGAGTATTACCTGTTATATTACTATTTTTTTTCAGTTTAAATTTCAAAGCATCAACCAAACTACCTGTGAAAGGAGTTCATGTGAAGGTGAAAGTGGTCTCATAATAATTGTTGTTGTTGTGGGGCTTAACACCATTTTTAAGCACATGATGGGCTATACATGGCAGCCAATATTAATGGTGGAGGAAGAAACTGGGAAATCCCCGGAAAGAACCACCGACCCACAAGAATTGTCATCATCTGTAGGCTTGTATGATAAAACATAACATGTTAACTGATTTATATATTAATAAGGTATATGCAGTTTACTAGGCTACAGTTAAACAGATTACAAAACCTTTGATGGAGGTCAAAAGAACAGAGAGTAGTCTCATATCAACAATCATAGTTTGTAGGCTTGCAGAAACATGTAACATGTACTGTTATGTTTTTATAATTTTGTTATATTTAAATAAACTCTGCAATTTTAAATAGTCTTTATTATATGTTACTTCAGTTGCTTTCTTATAATAAAAACTGCCCATCTACAACGTGCGTACATGATTTCAATTAAAATTATTATAATTTTGTCTATTTACGTTACACAATATTCCATCAACAACTCATTTAAAAGGATAAGGATGACACTCACAGTCAAAATCATTTGAGATCTTGAGAGAAAGTTATATACCAAGTGTGATGAAATCTATACAGAAATATGGTCTCTACAGTGTTCATACGTTCAACCAATCAGCTGCAAGATCACTTTATTAATATGTGTTCATGTCCCTCATACATGTAATCATTTGGGCAAGACACCTTTCTCCAATTGCATCAGTACTAAATAACCATATAGGACTATGTACACTCACTACTGGTATTATCTCAGTCTCAACACATGTAGATAGGACTATGTACACTCACTACTGGTATTATATCAGTCTCAACACATGTATATAGGACTATGTACACTCACTACTGGTATTATATCAGTCTCAGAACACCAAACCAAAACAAACCCTAATGGTAATATTCATCCAAGATATTAATGAGGAGCTAAAAATTATCTCAGTCTCAACACATGCAGATGGTACTGTGTAAACTTATTACTGATTTTTATCAGTCTCAACACATGTATATAGGACTATGTACACTCACTACTGGTATTATCTCAGTCTCAACATTTGTAGATAGGACTATATAAACTCACAACTGATATTATCTCAGTCTTAATATATGTAGACAAGACTATGTACACTCACTACTGGTATAATCTCAGTCTCAACACATATCAACAGGACTATGTACACTCACTACTGGTATTATTTCAGTCTCAACACATACAAAAAGGACTATGTACACTCATAACTGGTATTATCTCAGTCTCAGCACTCATTACAGGTGTCAAGTCAGTCTGAACACATGTAGACAGTGGCAAGTACATTTATTACTGGTATCAGCTCAGTCTGAACACATGTAGACAGTAGCATGTACACTCATTACTGGTGTCAAGTCAGTCTGAACACATGCAGATAATAGTCATTACAATAAAAACATTAATTTTAAAATATAATTCTAATTTTTTTAGCTAAATGCTTGAAAATTATAAAACTGAATGGTTGGTATCATAAATAAAAGTTTAGAACTAAGCATTTTAAAATTATTTTTTTACGTCATTATTTTTTAAAAAAGGGGAGATCTGAATCTGTGAGAAGTATGAATCTGAGTGTAACATACGACTGATATGAAAACTTCAATTAGCAAAAGAATTCAAGTAGTTAGTTTTTAAAATATATTTTTAGATATTTCAAAATCTTTTCCTTTATCAAAATTTGGACCTTCTTCAAATAAAAGTGAAAACCTTGTTAAGAAAATTATTCTGACAAAGATTGAAAAAAAAACCCCAGACATTTTTACTATCAGAATTATTTGTAATTATTATTATATGGTCCTGAAAAAAAAATCGGACAGGTGTGGTATTATGAAAGAATGAAAGAAAATTGAATCTGAAATATTACTGATGGCAGCAAAATCAAATTGTCAAAAGGTGGTGATATAATTACGTGTGATCCCCCTCCTAATGGTTTTTGGTTATTAGTTATGAAATTCATTGATGGAATAACATAGATTTGAGCAGAGATCTAGAATAAAATAATACAAACCCAATTAGGTAAAACATAACAATTTAATCAAATACATAAACAAAATTAAATTGAACATCACATTTAATTGTTTCACTTTCTCTCAGAAATAGAGCTAGAAAAATTTCTGCAAAATTCAATTATTCATTATACTGATATAAGAAATATAATCAAGTGACTGACTGAACTCAAATTTCCTGTATGTCAGCATCACCTGGTGCTTCTCATCTCTTCCAAATCACAGTTGGTGATAGGTTCATTTTGCTGTATCTTTTTTCCTTCTCTTCCTCTTTTTAGCCTCTTTGGATCATCAACCAACTCTGCAGTTGACTGTGATCTTTTTCCAACTGTGCAATACAGTATGGAGCTATTTTACCGTGAGCTTTATTTGAGACTAGCAACTTTCTATGAAGTCAATTTCTCCTTTCATGTCCCTCACTTCCAACACATATCACTAGGACGACGTGATGAGAAATACTTATTATTTCTCAAAAGCTAAAATTCTGGCTCTCCTGACTAATATCATGAGAGGAATTTCTTAAAAAACTGAATTCCATCTGGGAACACACATATCTTCATTTACTAATTTCATGAGAGGTATTTCTTAAAAAACTGAATTCCATCTGGGAACACACATATCTTCATTTAGCTTTGCCAATCAGGATTACTTTCTTTAAAAGCCAAAAGCTGTTTCACTCCCATCAGAGTCAGAGTAATCCTCTTAAGTCCACCTTTTATTAATAACTGTTCTGGAAAATATCTTTTTTTGACACCTGTTTCAAAAGGTCAAAGACTTCCTAAAATTTTCCCTGGTCTGTGTCAACTGTTACTTTTTGCTATTGACATTGTGCTAACATTGGCATCTTCCATGTCTCTGACCATTATAAAAAATTAATTCATGCCCCAATTAGAGCATGTCCCATCCCTTTCATTTAACAATTTATGGTGAGCCCAGCTCATACATCAAACATACTGTTTACATGTCATGCTGACCACTACATAATGTAATACAAAATTATTCTACAAGATTTTGAATTACACAAATGTACTATGAATACTGATAGCAAATTTATAGAAATAAAAGTGGTGTTTGGTATTTTAGAAATTACACTGGGATAGGATCCAAAAGCTGATATTAAGCTCTAGTTGTAGAAGTTACAAAAAATATTAATAATCATAAACTATATAGATGCAATGAACATGCATAAGCCAAAAAATTTAAATGCAAGAAGTCATTCTGTAAAGCATTAGAAACTGGCCCGAGTCCATCTCTATGCTAATATAAACTTACTTCAAAAAACCATTCACTACAAAATAACAGTCCACAGTCCAAGTAGAGTTACTTCCCTTATACCAATTTGTTTTAGGTTTGGTTTATGTTTTTCTTTTCAGACAATTTTAAAGTTGAATTTTTTAATTTTTTTTTTGTATAAATAATCTAGTTATAATTGATTCCAAAAAGTCACTCTTGGGATAACCTGTTCTTTTTAATGAAATATCAGCAAAATAACAATACATAGTTAACACATGTGCAGGCAGAGATTTTCAAATACTATTGGATGTGAGATGTTCTTTGCATAATTAGAACCTAGTCAATATAAAAATGTTATCCAAAGTACTGTTCTATGGTAAACAAATTATTTTACTGACATTTTTTTTTTTTATCAAAACAAAAATATTTATATTTATGGTCATGTCATGTAAGGAGGAGATATTTATATGATTTTTAGCCTTTATTTATTTATTTATTATTAATAATAATAATAATAATAATAATAATAATAATAATAATAATAATAATAATAATAATAATAATAATAATAAGTAGTAGTAGTAGTAGTAGTATTTAAAAATTATTTAAAAAAATATATTTGAACATTTTGTGATTTTGATGTTTGCTGCATGCCATTTGATATTATGACTGACTCAAGCACTGGTGGCTAGAACCATTTAAACTTTCACTTTATTCAATGCAGACTTTTATAATTTTTATAAGACATTATGTCATACAATTTGTTAAAAAATGACACACAATAATTGTTTCCATATTTTGACTTCAGTGCTTTAAACCTAATTATTTCAAAAACAAAAAATATCCATTTACCATTATTCTTTTTTTCTGATCTGAAATATCACCTACATTTACTTCCTGGAAAGATAGTTGAATGGAAGCATGCACAAAATTACTTCACTTTAAGACAGTACACCAAAATAACTGAAAATAACAAACTGTCTTACCTGTTTATACTGGGCATGGATGTTGTCATCTGGGCCTTTGGCACTTTGGTTAGCCACATTCTTCTCCTGAAATTAAAAATTGTTATCTTAGCTTCATTATCTACAGAAAATACTCAAATCTCTATGGTAGAAACGTTATCAATGAACAATGCTAGAAATGTGTTCAAAGGCTTTTTGTCATGTCTATGGCAATGCCCTATCTACAAACATATTGTTTTAATATGTGTTCAAAGGTCTTTTGTCATGCCTATTTTTATCTTCAAACACATTGCTAGAAATGTGTTTGAAGGCCTTTTGTCATACCTACGGCCCTGCTTTATCTACAAACACATTGCTAGAAATGTGTTCAAAGGCCTTTTGTCATGTCTATGGCCATGCTTCATCT
Organism: Potamilus streckersoni; assembly: GCA_016746295.1. NCBI lineage: Eukaryota > Metazoa > Mollusca > Bivalvia > Unionida > Unionidae > Potamilus > Potamilus streckersoni. The sequence continues at coordinate 912,175 of JAEAOA010002224.1, read as the reverse complement.
ACAAACACATTGCTATAATATGTGTTTGAAGGCCTTTTGTCATGTCTATGACCATACTTTATCTACAAATATTGCTAGAATATGTGTTCAAAGGCCTTTTGTCCTTTCTATGGCCATGCTTTATCTACAAACACATTGTTATGTCTTCAAAAGCCTTTTGTCATGTCTATGACCATGCTTTATCTACAAAGATTGCTATAATATGTGTTCAAAGGCTTTTTGTCATGTCTATGGCCATGCTTTATCTACAAACACATTGCTAGAATATGTGTTTGAAGGTCTTTTGTCATGTCTATGGCCATGCTTTATCTACAAACACATTGCTATAATGTGTTTAAAAGCCTTTTGTCATGTCTATGGCCATGCTTTATCTACAAACACATTGCTAGAATATGTGTTCAAAGGCCTTTAGTCATTCCCTACCTACAAACACATTGCTAGATATGTGTTCAAAGGCTTTTTGTCATGTCTATGGCCATGCTTTATCTACAAACACATTGCTAGAATATGTGTTCAAAGGCCTTTTGTCCTTATGGCTATGCTTTATCTACAAACACATTGTTATAATATGTCTTCAAAGGCCTTTTGTCATGTCTATGACCATGCTTTATCTACAAACATTGCTATAATATGTGTTCAAAGGCTTTTTGTCATGTCTATGGCCATGCTTTATCTACAAACACATTGCTAGGATATGTGTTCAAAGGCCTTTTGTCCTTTCTATGGCCATGCTTTATCTACAAACACATTGTTATAATATGTCTTCAAAGGCCTTTTGTCATGTCTATGACCATGCTTTATCTACAAACATTGCTATATGTTCAAAGGCTTTTTGTCATCTCTATGGCCATGCTTTATTTACAAACACATTGCTAGAATATGTGTTTGAAGGTATTTTGTCATGTCTATGGCCATGCTTTATCTACAAACACATTGCTATAATATGTTTAAAAGCCTATTGTCATGTCTATGGCCATGCTTTATCTACAAACACATTGCTAGAAATGTGTTCAAAGGCCTTTAGCCATGCCCATGGCCATGCTTTACCTACAAACAGATTGCTAGAAATGTATTCAAAAGTCTTTAGTCATGTCTATGGCCATGCTTTATCTACAAACACATTGCTAGAAATGTGTTCAAAAGCCTATTGTCATGTCTATGGCCATGCTTTATCTACAAACATTGCTAGAAATGTGTTCAAAGGCCTTTTGTCATGTCTATGGCCATGCTTTATCTACAAACACATTGCTAGAAATGTGTTTAAAAGCCAAAAGCCTTTTGTCATGTCTATGGCCATGCGTAATCTACAAGCACATTGCTAGATATGTGTCATAGGCCTATTGTCATGCCTATGGCCATGCTTTATCTACAAACATTGCTAGAAATGTGTTCAAAGGCCTTTTGTCATGTCTATGGCCATGCTTTATCTAGAAACGACATTGCTAGATATGTGTTCAAAGGTTTTTGTGTCATGTCTATGGCCATGCGTTATCTACAAACACATTGCTAGAATATGTGTTTAAAGGCCTTTAGTCCTGACTAAGGTCATGCTAGAATATGGGTTCAAAGGCCTTTGTCATGTTTATGGCCATGCTTTATCTACAAGCACATTGCTAGAAATGTGTTTAAAAGCCTATTGTCATGTCTATGGCCATGCTTTATCTACAAACACATTGCTAGAAATGTGTTTAAAGGCCTTTTGACATGCCTATGGCCATGCTTTATCTACAAACACATTGCTAGAATATGTGTTTAAAGGCCTTTAGTCCTGACTAAGGTCATGCTAGAATATGGGTTCAAAGGCCTTTGTCATGTTTATGGCCATGCTTTATCTACAAGCACATTTCTAGAAATGTGTTTAAAAGCCTATTGTCATGTCTATGGCCATGCTTTATCTACAAACACATTGCTAGAAATGTGTTTAAAGGCCTTTTGACATGCCTATGGCCATGCTTTATCTACAAACACATTGCTAGATATGTGTTCAAAGGCCTTTTGTCATGTCTATGGCCATGCTTTATCTACAAACACATTGCTAGAAATGTGTTCAAAAGCCTATTGTCATGTCTATGGCCATGCTTTATCTACAAACATTGCTAGAAATGTGTTCAAAGGCCTTTTGTCATACCTATGGCCATGCTTTATCTACAAACACATTGCTAGAAATGTGTTCAAAGGCCTTTTTACGTGTCTATGGCCATGCTTTATGTACAAACACATTGCTAGAAATGTGTTCAAAAGCCTATTGTCATGTCTATGGCCATGTTTTATCTACAAACATTGCTAGAAATGTGTTCAAAGGCCTTTTGTCATGTCTATGGCCATGCTTTATCTACAAACATTGCTAGAAATGTGTTCAAAGGCCTTTTGTCATGTCTATGGCCATGCTTTATCTACAAACACATTGCTAGAAATGTCTTTAAAAGCCAAAAGCCTTTTGTCATGTCTATGGCCATGCGTAATCTACAAGCACATTGCTAGATATGTGTCATAGGCCTATTGTCATGCCTATGGCCATGCTTTATCTACAAACATTGCTAGAAATGTGTTCAAAGGCCTTTTGTCATGTCTATGGCCATGCTTTATCTAGAAACGACATTGCTAGATATGTGTTCAAAGGTTTTTTTGTCATGTCTATGGCCATGCGTTATCTACAAACACATTGCTAGAATATGTGTTTAAAGGCCTTTAGTCATGACTAAGGTCATGCTAGAATATGGGTTCAAAGGCCTTTGTCATGTTTATGGCCATGCTTTATCTACAAGCACATTGCTAGATATGTGTTCAAAAGCCTTGTGTTATGTCTATGGCCATGCTTTATCTACAAACACATTGCTAGAAATGTGTTCAAAGGCCTTTTGTCATGTCTATGACCATGCTTTATCTACAAGTAATCCCACCTTATTGTATGTAGCATCCCTGACTAAAAACAATGTCAGTTTAACACCTAAGATTGGAGGAGATATTCTATAAATGACTATTCCTGACAATATTTGCATAAGAAATGAGCTGTATGCAAACACTAACTGGGCTGATGCACCCAACCAGATTCATGATAGTTATGACACGATGCAATGAGGAGCAATAAAATTTGTCAGACGCTGGAATAAATATATCCTTATCAGTGTTATATATAATATCAGCGTTTACTTCCTTAGCAATATTATATCAATCAAAACTTATTTGAATCTTATTTACCTCTAGATGCAAAGCTCCGCTGATCTTCTGTGCCCAGACTTTATACTCTACTCCAAGTGCTGACAGCTTCCGAAGAAATTCCCTCATCTCTTGAACCACTAGTACACACCCCTCAAGGTCGGCATGGCTAACACTAACCCACGTCTCAATTACTTTCAGCACACCACGATGGTGAGACGGGATATCCGATACTGGACTTGTGCTTGGGCTTGTCTTCCGTAGGTCTGGCAGGGTATGAAGAGCTTTGGTGGAGATGAGTGTCAGATCTGCGGTGGCATCGGTTGTTGATGAAGTGGATACAGCCTGGCAGGGTTGAGAATTAGATTGTTTCACACAGTTACTGTTAGTCACAGTTGGACTCAACTGGTTGACTGCGTTACCAAAAGGTTGAGAGGGAAATTCAAACGTCAGTGGACTTTGACTTGCACTTGATACCAGAGGAGACCCAGGGGGATCAAAATGTACAATAATATTGGCAAGACTTTCGTTTGGTGTATTTGTTGTGGACTCATTCTGTCGGAAAGAGCCAAAAGAGTCACGATCCATGTCTGTCATTGTAATGGCCACAATAGAACTAGTATGGGCAAGTGAGCACACACCCTGCTCTGAGCCCGACACACATTTGGTAAGACGTTTATGTAGGCTGTTGGCAGAAAGCTTTGAAAGGGAACCAGAATTAGGATTGAGCCTGGAAGCCAAATTTTCTGGAACAGAGCTAGACCTGGAAAACACTGGAGAAACATCCATGGGAGTCTCCATAACAAAGGTTGGAAGGTTTATAAGTGCCCTTTGGAAGGCTGCAATATCTACATCATGTTCCGATTCTGCTTTGCTTTTGCTGCCTTCATCACTGGCAAGACTAGTAATACTGTTTCTGTGAAGATGTGAGGCTGAGTTTGATAGTTGTTTCTTACTTGGCCAACGAAAAAGTCGAGGTTTTGAACCTTTTGACCCATCTGGTGAGCTTATTCCAGGACTTGCAACTTGTGTTGAATATTTTCTTGAATTTGATGGGGTTGGTGTGGAATTAATTTTCATCTCTAAGGGACTAACAAGACTTTCACCTATCGCTCTAAGAGCCATTTTTGTTCCATTTTGGCTATTTGTGTATATCACTTTGTGATGACTTACAAAACACTTTCTGGAGGGAATATCAACTTGTTTTGAGCTCCCTGTCTCGATTTTCAGTGTCGGGATAAATTCTTTGCCTTGTACTATACCCACACTCTGAGGTTCAACCCTTACAGTCTTGGACCCCACAGAATTACACCTAGTGGGTCGTGGTGGGCATTTTTCCTCCATAAGAATTTCCTCCTCCCTTTGAGGTGGTGGTTTAAGTTTTGAGTCTTGAGCATTGAGATTCTTCTTGCGAATCATATTCCCAAACATCTTGTGGGCCAATAGCCTGAGTATTATCACAGGATGCACCACAATTGGAAGAGCCATGAACAGAAATTCCCTAAACGACCTGTTGTTGAGGTCTGTCAGACTCTTGATTGAACAGGTTGGGGAGACAACTGGGGACAGAAACTGGTGTCTGTAATTGGAACCATTTTTATGTGTCCCTTTTAGTGCCTGAAGACTCTGAAGAGAGGCAGACAGGTAAATAGATGGCTGTGGGTCGGTCTCCATTTCTTCCATCACTGCTTCCTGGAAATGAAAGAAAGAGACTGACACCCATACTCAAATTTCATGACAATTTAGGTGCAAATTTAAATTCTCTGGCATTATTATTATTATTATTATTATTATTATTATTATTATTATTATTATTATTTTTATTATTTTTTTTTTTTTTTTTTTTTTTTTAAAGACAATTTGTATGCTAAAGTGGTCTTCAAGGTGAAGGAAACTAAAGTATTGCAAGAAAATACAAACCCCAAACGCAAATGATCAACCCCTGACCAATTTGCATGATGGCACCTGAAATTTAACAACTAAACCAAAAAGGTCAATAGCAAGTGCTCCAATCACTTTGCTATAAATATTTTTCACACCTCTAATCTACATTATTAGGCATCATTTCAAATCACTAAAAAAAATCTAATATGCAAATATACAAAGTACAATTACAAAAAAAAATGAAAGCAACTAAAATTTCTGACAGCATTAAATTCTGATCATTGTAACTATTACATTGGGAGTGTGAGAACAAAATGCTATAATTATTTTTGAAGCAAATACTAGTAACAATTGCAAAAAAGCCCCAAAAAACAACATTACAGAAAAGAAAAATGCTGACAGCATGAAACTCTGATTCTGGCAAATGCTATAAATCAATCAATACTTTAAATCCCTAATGACATAGGAAGCAAACTAAAAATTTATATTGAATTGTTCAGATAGCATGAAATTCAGGGTGTGTCTGGTGCAGATATTAACACAGCTATGAAACCAATATTGCTGTCTGCATAAACCTATATTAGACAATGAAGAATACTGTATATGCTCAAACTGTGAACAATGTTGAACCCAAACTGCTCTTGTATAGTCCACCAATAGATTGTGATCCAGGCTCTTTGTTCTACATTGGATTTTAAAAAAAAATATCAATAATAAACCTTCACTAAATATTTCAAACTTGTTTTCCTCCAATTGAGATTTTTGAGTATCATTTTTACTGTGTAGTTTGTAACAATGAATTCTTGATAGAAAATTATTAACAATATCTTGTCCTTATATCTGATTAAATATTGAGGATTTCAAAGGAATTTTCAACTCTTTTTCTTTCCATGAATAACCAAAGGAGTAACAAGTAAATTGCTAGAATTAATCGAACCAGACCTCTTGCATCCCCCAAGCGGGAAACAAATCTACAATACAAAATAATTTTTCTGAAAAGTACAATGATTTGTCAACATTTTTTTCTGATAAAAAATAATATATACTAAAAGACACCAGAGTGCTGCAAAAGAAATCACATGTTCTGTCAGACATTTTCATCTAGCTGTCAGTCAAAATGAGAAATAAAATTCACAAAAGTCTTAGAAGTACAAAGATTTGTCAATATGTGCATTATTCAATGATGACCAAAATATCTACAAAGTTTCACAATGATTTATGACAATAAAACTGCAAGGCAAACTGCAGGACTACTTGCAGCAGGACTAATTGTGCTAATGAGATGGTGCCATGCACTGCAATAAATTACAAGACAAAAAGGGCAACAACTCCATCATAACTTAATGGGAATGAATTGGTTTCTTGACATGAGCATCTTCAGGTGCTGACCATAACATTTACCATGTTTTACGGCAAAACAAAAAACAATATCAGGTACTAACGTTATTGTGCAATAACTAAAAGATTTAAAACATAAGAACTCTAAACAAAATTGCAAGAATGATTAATCAATATGCGCATCTTCAGGTATGAATGTAACATTTATCAAATATCAGAGCAATCCATAAAAAACTGTAGGCCAATGAGATTGTCATAAATGGCATTAAGCTACAAAGTAAAAGGAGCAATATTCTAACAAAAATTGCAGGTGCAAAGTGATCTGTCAATATGCGCATCTTTACCAAGTTTTATGGTAATCCATCAGACACTGCAGGATGTTCTAGAATAAATTGTTTTTGATTCATAATGATTCATTCAGTGCATGAATAAAAGCCATCAAAGATTTCAAGAAATATCAGCAAATAAAACAAAACAACAATGAATGGCATGTTATATGGATACCTTGTTTCTAATAAACATTTATGTAGGCACTGGTTGGAAATGGTTTACTCTGGAGATTACTGACCACTAGGTCCCAACAACCTTGACCTATTGTAAACATGATCTTGAACTAAACTAAATTTGCATAAAATTTTTTTTTTTTAGACTTACCATGACCATGATCTCTGATCTAAAGACCTAAGAATCAATGGGTTGCTTTATTAGCTTCAGTTCAAGGCATTCACAAAGTTTAGTCAAGTAACTTAGTCACAAACAAACAAAACAAAAGTATGTGGTCTAAACTAAAGTTATTGCAAAAACTAATTTCTTCTTATAATCATTATTGGACCACTCCGGTGGCCTAGTGGTTATAGCATTCACCTTGGAAGCAGGAGGTTGCAGGTTTGAACCCTGGCCAAGTCATACCAAAGACTTTATAAAAATGGTCCTAACAGCTTAAAATTTGAGTCTTACTCGGCTTTATGGAATAAATGTTGCTTCTCATGAGTCATAAATGATATAATATTAACCTTAGTGATACATGTACTTTAGTTAACATTTCTTTCTGGAACATAAACCTGATATTTGGAGACAGAAATTGAATTAACACACATTATGAATAGAATTGGTTCTGGATACATATTACAAATTAAAAGTCTGTGGGGAGGAAGATCTTGAAAAATGATTTTAGGTAGAAAAGACTCGCACAGAACATTTTTATGTTGAAAAGACTCGAATAAACAACATCATAACCAATAAGGAAGTTATGCAGCAGTAGTGGGAAAATGGAGCAAATGGAAAGAGTATGTACGTATGTATGTACCAAGATTTAAATGACGTTTTTGAATGGTTTTGCAATGTGCATGACAATAATACCCGCTTGCAGATCATGCTTATGCCAAGAATAAGAACTATTAATGCATATTCAGTTGAAACAAGTCTATTATTATAACAAGAAAAACTTTTTAATAATTATTTTAAACAATGATATTAAATGCTTTGAAGAATGTAGCTTTTTTATTGCATACATTACATATACTTCTCACAAAAAACTTTATTCCCCCTCTGGAAAGGCCACCCATCTTATAAGGCCACTTTCCTGGTGCAGAAGGGGTGGCCATATAAGAGAGGGTCTACTGTATTGAGATTTTCATAAAAGAGTATATGACCTTTATATAAAGTGAGAGACAATAACAGTTCTTGTTTAATCTTGTGTGTGTTAAATCTACTAACTTGATTGTGCAGTGTTAGTTTTATTTGAATGTAAACAAAATGGGTGAGAAAAACAATCTATGTTACTGCTTCTATCAAGACAAAAAAACTTCATCTACAAGGTTACATTTTTTTTTGGTTCTGGCAAGTGGGTAGTCAAATAATGTAACCCTTGACTGGGATTTCCTTGTCTTGCTGCAAACTGTACCACAAAGTCTCTAAGTTTAGTTCCATAATAATTTGCCAACTATGATGGGAATCCATGAAGTGGTTTTGGAAATGAATGCCAAAATAACAACAAAAAAAACCTTTATTGATGCTAATACCATTGAAAAAAGTGAGTGCTGGGCAAATATTGAACAAGTAATCTGTCAACATGTGCTTCAACAAGTCAAGTTCATAATATTTACCGAATTTCACGACAATAAAAAAAATTCCCAAAAGACTACTTGTATTAATAATACTGTCCCATTCTACAATACAAAATCTCCCAATGAAAACCTGCAACAGCAAAGTGTATTGGTGATATGCACCAGTTTAGGTGATTCCAAGTTTGCTGAAAATCCATCAAAAACGTCAGAACTAGTCGTGCAAATGAGTGTCTGACAGGTGAAAAGACATGACGATTACCATATTTAAAATGATGCTCACATGTTTAAATTCAAAGTGATTTGTCATCCCTCAACTGTCTCCACTTCCAATGAAAACAAATGACATTGCCTGAAGTATCATAATGCAAATCTCAACCTCAATTAAGTAAAAGCTAAGACATGCACCGCAATCTTTAAACTCGATGATCTGACTGCAAACTCAAACTCAAATCAGTATAGTTTGCAATTCACAAACTAGTCAAACTGTCCTAACAGTCTCCTTTACATATAGGTTACCTAGTCACAATGGACATTCAACCTTCCCCACATTCAAATATCCTAGATAAATGTTATGTCTGTAATTATCACCCACTTTCTGTGATATGTTGCTCCCTGCCTTAAACTGCTGCTGGAGCATAATGTACAGAGACCACTTACTCTATGCAAACTAATCTCCCACTTCATGAGGAATGCATAATTTTGACAAAAGAATATTATGTGAATCGATGAGCAAACATTTCATTTCAAAAGTTTATGTCAAAAAAGACAAGAGTTACATCCCTTTTGATCAGGGCCAGGTCAGAAAAGACAAGAGTTACATCCCTTTTCATCAAGGCCAGGTCAGAAAAGACAAGTTATATCCCTTTTCATCAGGGTCAGGTCAGAAAAGACAAGAGTTACATCCCTTTTCATCAGGGTCAGGTCAGAAAAGACAAGAGTTACATCCCTTTTCATTAGGGCCAGGGGGTTATTAAATATTTAAATATTTAAAATTTCTCTAAAGATTCAGTTCATGGGCTGCTAAGAATAGCCATATATGGATTCTTCTGAGTACCTATTTATCATAGGCCTCTCATATAAATTGACTGTCTTTTGAACTTGGCAAGCTGAACAATTTAGATATTGTTTTTGAAGCATGAACAGATGTTGCAAAGCCTAACTTATATAAGATGGAAGATCAGTCCTGTTTTATTGTCCACTGTCAGTCAACAGTGAAATTATGTTTTACCATGGCATCCAAGACAATCTAAATCAGTAATTATTTTAAGTCTGTGATGATTTAGTTTATAGCAGGGGTCTCAAATTCAAACCACCTTGAGACTCACTTTGATAATATTTTATCGACAAACTTTGAAAATTTCTTATCAATGGCTCACTTGGATAACTTTGTATAGATGACTCATTTTGTTAATTTCTGACCAACATTGCACTGACAATTTCTGATGAATGACTCGCTTTGACAATTTCTGATGAACACCTCACTTTGATAATTTCTGACCAACATCTCACTTTGACAATTTCTGATCAATGACTCATTTTAATATTTTCTGATAAATGACTCACTTTGATCAACGACTCACTAATTATTTCTGATCAATGAATCACCTTCTGATCAACGACTCACTTTGATAATTTTTTTATCAATGATACACACTTTGATAATTTTTGATCAATGACTCACTTTGATAATTTTTGATCAATGACTCACTTTGATAATTTTTTATCAATGATACACACTTTGATAATTTTTGATCAATGACTCACTTTGATAATTTTTGATCAATGACTCACTTTGATAATTTTTTATCAATGATACACACTTTGATAATTTTTGATCAATGACTCACTTTGATAATTTTTGATCAATGACTCACTTTGATAATTTTTGATCAATGACTCACTTTGATAATTTTTTATCAATGATACACACTTTGATAATTTTTGATCAATGACTCACTTTGATAATTTTTGATCAATGACTCACTTTGATAATTTTTGATCAATGACTCACTTTGATAATTTTTGATCAATGACTCACTTTGATAATTTTTGATCAATGACTCACTTTGATAATTTTTGATCAATGACTCACTTTGATAATTTTTGATCAACAACTCACTCTGATAAAACTGATCAACATCTCACTTTGATAATTTCTTCTGGCCCAGTCCTACCTTTATAATTTCTGATATTAGCCCTTCGAGTGAAGCTGCCTGTAGATGATGCTTCTCATTCCATATGACAATCTGACCCAATGCCATCAGCTCAATGAAACTGTCCTCGGGGGAATGCACTTGTAGAATGGTGTTTGCATTGGTCGTATCATGAAACACTAAAAATTTAAAAGAAAACATATTGAAAGATTTTCGAACTCCATTTCTTTATTCCCAAGGAACTAATAAATATTCAAAAAAATTTGGAACTTTATCATTCATCACTAATGACATCACTTCAGCCCTAGTAATATAAAACAAAACAATCCGTGACCCTGACCTCCGACCTTTAAACCAATTCATTCCTCTACCGATTTATGACAAATCAGGAAACATAAGATACAGCCTCATGATACAGATCCAAAGAATCTACCCTGAAAAACGAAGCAATTAACAGCACTGACCTTCAATGCAAAGTCCCATCATCCCAAAAGATGCAACTTGTACTCTGAATAGAGGTGGCAGTCTAATACCTATACATAAATACTAAAATTCTGATCTTTGACGTTTGACCACCACATCTGCAGTAATATATATATATATATATATATATATATATATATATATATATATATATATATATATATCCAATTTTGACATCTTTGGATGTCACTTCATCCACAGAAATAATAAATGGTACTGTTAAATCCAAAAGCTTTAGCCACTGATGACCAAACTAAAATTCAGTGTGTTCTCTACGATCTTGACTTTTTAATTCCTTGGCGATTATTTTCTATATGTATACGCTCCCACCATTCTGATGAGATATTTCCCCTTTAAAAAAAAACTTGAAACAAAATATATATTGCATCATCAAATGGAAAACAGAACAGACCTTAGACTGATTAGACTAATTTGTCTGATTCAGGTCCTGCACATTAGTAATTTTTAAAAATATATCTATAGAGAAAAAGTAATTTTAAAGCAATGGAAGAAAATCTTAAGTTCAATATCATATAAAAATTGTTAAAAGTTTACTTCCAAATGCAGTGTTCACAGGTGGCCTGACATGTAAATCCAGTGTGCCCTTTTAAAATGTTCCAAATCAGACCCAGCATTTGCTAAGGCCGGTACTTAATAAAACTATAACAGCAATCCACTGTTCATAAGATTTCGTCTTACACAGCATGTAGCTACAGATGTGGCAGTAAGTTTAACATAAATTGCTAGAGCAATGAGATTTTTTTTTTACTGGAATTTACAATCTACTCAATTTACAGGAATTTACAATCCACTCCAATCTTTGATACTACTTGCATTGAAGAGATTCTGAAGACTTGCACGTTAGATAAGGCAATAACTTAGGGAAATAAAATGATCTGACAATAGGCATAATTTCAGGTGATATTGCTGACCAAGTTTCGTGGCAATACATCAAAAACTGCAAACTGGTAATGAAAATGTATCATACACTGCATTAAGCTTAAAGAGAAAATGAGCAACAGTAGAACAAATATTGCCAGGGCAAAGCAACAGCAGAACAAATATTGCCAGGGCAAAGCAACAGTAGAACAAATATTGCCAGGGCAAAGCAACAGTAGAACAAATATTGCCAGGGCTAAGCAACAGTAAGAACAAATATTGCCAGGGCAAAGCAACAGTAGAACAAATATTGCCAGGGCAAAGCAACAGTAGAACAAATATTGCCAGGGCAAAGCAACAGTAGAATAAATATTGCTAGGGCAAAGCAACAGTAAAACAAATATTGCCAGGGCAAAGCAACAGTAGAATAAATATTGCCAGGGCAAAGCAACAGTAAAACAAATATTGCCAGGGCAAAGCAACAGTAGAATAAATATTGCCAGGGCAAGCAACAGTAGAACAACTATTGCCAGGGCAAAGCAACAGTAGAACAACTATTGCCAGGGCAAAGCAACAGTAGAACAAATATTGCCAAAGCAAAGCAACAGTAGAAAAAAATATTGCCAGGGCAAAGTTATTTATAGATATGTCCAGGTAATAGCCATAATGTTTTATAACGTCTATGGTAATCTATCAAAAACTACAGGACCAACGGCACTGATAAGGCTGTGTCATAAGCCACAAGACAAAAACATAATTAACTCAAACAAAAATTGCAGGATGAGCTGTACTGATGAGACAGTGTGCAGGGCAGAAAGCTGGATAGATGGGAGGAAATTTAAACAGAAGGATTACTTTGTGTGTATATGTGGTTTGGAATTTTAACATAGCTTTTAAAAGAAATTTTCAGCCATGCTATCAGCAGTTCGGCAGTTTATAGTAGTTTAGCACTGGGGCATCATGTGGCAAACAATTAGCATCATGTCCCAACAGCAAGAAGTCCTAACACTACTTTGTGTCAAGTGAGGCAGCTGCAGGAACCTTCTGTATAACTTGGTCGGGGTTTGAACCCACTACCTCCTGCATCTGAGGTGGACACTCTAACCGCTTAGGACACAGGAGTGCTCTGGGGAATTAGTAGATAAATCACTGCTATGACATCATGTATACACATTTATAAGTTGGGTCCAACTGCAAATGCTGTTGCCTCATGTGCCAGCAAATCAGGGTCTATTTTGTTTCTTTTCCTGAATACTCCAAAGAAACTGTATTTCTAATGGGCAATTCAGGTGAATATCCGAAATAAGATTAAAATGGAGGGACAGTTCAAGGACATGAAGAATGTTTCTGAGATGCAGTTTGGGTGAATATCAGAAATAAGATTACATGACAGGTATTTAGAAAAACCATAAAACAATTCCATTATTCAAGTTTGATATAATTTTGTTTTCCACAGAAAATGCAGCTTGAATATTCATAATAAGTATGCAAAGCTGTTGCAATTATACTTTTTCATAGAAGCAGCAGACAGCCTGAAGTAATCGACTGAGACATGAGCACACTAATTTGCAATTCAATGTCAGGTTCTATATTTTTTCTTACACAATCTCTTACAACCTGGCTCATGCCACTACAACCTACAAAACTGCAAAACTGACAAAGGTAATGTTTCAACTAAGACTGAGGTCAGAGGTTTTTTTGGTAGGTAAAAGTGGGTAAAGTACAAATAACATTTAGGGTTACTGACTTGTATAGACATAAATGTATGTCTGTGTGTGATTTGGATTTTTAATGTAACAATTTTCTGGTCATATTACTATGTCTGTAGTGTGGTACTTTATAGTGATGTCCAGCACTGGGGCATCATGCCACAGACATGTAGCATCATGACACACCCAGTCACATTATCACAACACCAAGCCGACCAGTCCTAACACTAACCTTTTAATGCTAAGTGCCAAGCAAGGCAACTGCTAGTACCATTTTTATAGTCTTTTGTATGACTCAGCCAAGGTTTGAACCTTAGACCTCTTGCATCCAAGGTAGATGCTCTAACCATTTAGACCACCGGAGCAGTCATAGAGACATAATATAAAGTAGTTTATTGTTGACAAGATATAGAGCACACACAAAACATTAATTCCACAATGAACTTTCATTATGCTCAATCTCTAAATTATATGATTATTTTCTTTCTTCTTTGTTGTTGTTGTTGGGCTTAACGCCATTTTTCAGCACATGATAGGCTATTCATGGCTACCAGTTATTAATGGTGGAGAAGAAACCGGAAAATCACCGGAAAGAACCAATGACCCACGAGAAGCTACTGGCAAGCTTTCTCACATATTCACATTCGCCGAATCCTAGACTCAAACCCACACAGACAGAGGTGAGATGGCAATGATCTGTAACGGACAGCGCTTTAGACCACTCGGCTACTCAGAACCCCCTTTCTTCTTTGATTATTCACCAAAGTTTTATTCTCATTTGAATTAAGATAGTACCATCCATACTTGTATTCAAGTCAAATCTAATGGCGAACGGTGTAGACCCATTTGTTTGAGCATATAATGCACCTGCCGATTCAGGTCTATGTTATTTTTGTTTGGCATTGAACAAAACTAGACCCTGATCCAGAAATGAAATCCGAAGCAAGATGAATTTTCTTTTTCGAACTTTATGTGTTCACATTTAGACAACTGCAACATCTTGGACTTTCAGTCAAAATGGCAGTAAAATTACCAAAAATGACATCATAAACATTCAAGTGTTACAAAATGATTTAGAAAAGAAAACAGGATGTTAATTCACAGCATTCTAGAAACATTTACATTCCATATAATAACTTTAGTTCCAATTCATTTACTTTGATCTCTGGGTGTAATGTAATGAAGTCTTAAAGCTCGATTAAACATAGATAAATTTCTGCGATTATTGATTAAAAAATATATTCATTACTGTCATGCCTAATTAAAATATAACATGTACATAAATTTTGCATAAAGTCTGATTAACATATGATTTAGATTAATATCTATCATTCTTGATTGCTTATCAAAATATATAATGTAGATAAATTTCTCTAAAGTCTGATTAAAGAATGCCATGTAGTTACATTTTTGACTAATGATGAAAATATATGAAGATAAATTTCTATGATTCAGTGCTTGTAATATATACAATTTATATAAATTGGTGTAATTATTAATTAAAAAGTAGATTTAGGTAAATTTCTGTCAGGTATTATGAAACTATGCAATATAGATAAATTGCTGAAATTATTAACTACACTATATGATGTAGATAAATATGTGATTACTGATTAAACTATATGATAAAAATAAATTCATGAGATGTCCAATTAAATTATATGATGAAGATAAATTACTGTAATTACAGATTAAAATAATTGATGGTAAATTACTGTTATTATTAATTCAACTATATTTATATAACATAATGTAATTATTGATCAAAATATATGATGAAGATAAATTTATTGATTAAACTGTGATGATAAATTACTGTATTTATTGATTAAACTTTATGATTAATTTATGCAATTATTGATCAAACTATATGACAAATTACTGTAATTACTGATTAAACATAATGATGATAAATTGCTTATTCATCAAACTATATCTAGATAAATTACAGTAATTATTGATCACACTGATGAATAATTACTGTAATTATTAATCAAGCTGTTTGATAAATTACTGTAATTACTGATCATGGTAATAAATTACTTATTGATTAAACTATGTGATGAAAAATTACTGTAATTATTAATTAATCAGAAAATTATTGTAATTGATGAATAAAACTATATTATGTAGTAGATAAATTTCTGTAAATGCTGCACTTACTTTATGAAAAAGTGCCTCAGTTCCAAACATTGTCAACGGGTAACTAATTTGCTAGGTCATGTGATAACATATACATCTTAATATTTCTTTGTTTCTTTTCTTCAAATTCACAGCAATTCATCAAACTAATGATAATGAACCTTTGAAAGATTTGTATTAAGGGTCTAATTTTTGTACATGCAATCTATTATACATGACACAAATGTATGCTACAATATAAAATATTTTAAGTTAAATATATACACAATCAATAGATATTTATATGTCATGCATATTCTTTATGCTCACTGTATGTTTACAAAAGTCTACTTTTTAATTTTCTTTGACTTTGCTGCTGAAAAAGTTAACTATTGCCTATCCAGATGCCATTTATCCAAATTATTGATTATCCAAATGCCATTTTTCCAAATTATCATTGATTATCCAGATGTTGTTTAAACCCCCAAAAATATTGTTGACTATCCACATGCCATTTATCCAAACTATTTATTATCTAAATGCCAATTATCAAAAGCAAATATTGTTGATTACCCAGATGCCATTTATGCAACTTACTGTTGATTAACCTGAAGCCATTTATCCAAATTATCATTCATCATCCAGATGCCATTCAACCCCAAAAGTTACTGTTGCTTAGCCAGATTTATCCAAATTATTGTAGATTATACAGATGCCATTTATCAAATAATATTATTGTTGATTATCCATATGCTATTCATCCAAGTTACTATTGATTATCCATATGCTTTTTATCCAAGTTACTATTGATTATCCATATGCTATTTATCCAAGTTACTATTGATTATCCATATGCTTTTTATCCAAGTTACTATTGATTATCCATATGCTATTTATCCAAGTTACTATTGATTATCCATATGCTATTTATCCAAGTTACTATTGATTATCCATATGCCATTTATCCAAGTTACTATTCATTATCCATATGCCATTTATCCAAGTTACTATTAATTATCCATATGCTATTTATCCAAGTTACTATTGATTATCCATATGCCATTTATCCAAGTTACTATTGATTATCCATATGCTATTTATCCAAGTTACTATTGATTATCTATATGCTATTTATCCAAGTTACTATTGATTATCCATATGCTATTTATCCAAGTTACTATTGATTATCTATATGCTATTTATCCAAGTTACTATTGATTATCCATATGCTATTTATCCAAGTTACTATTGATTATCCATATGCCATTTATCCAAGTTACTATTGATTATCCATATGCTATTTATCCAAGTTACTATTGATTATCCATATGCTATTTATCCAAGTTACTATTGATTATCCATATGCCATTTATCCAAGTTACTATTGATTATCCATATGCTATTTATCCAAGTTACTATTGATTATCCATATGCTATTTATCCAAGTTACTATTGATTATCCATATGTCATTTATCCAAGTTACTATTGATTATCCATATGCTCTTTATCCAAGTTACTATTGGTTATCCATATGCCATTTATCCAAGTTACTATTGATTATCCATATGCTATTTATCCAAGTTACTATTGATTATCCATATGCCATTTATCCAAGTTACTATTGATTATCCATATGCCATTTTTCCAAGTTACTACTGATTATCCAGATGCCATTATAAAAAAATATTATTGATTATCTAGATGTCATTTATCCAAATTATTGTTGACTATCCAGATGCCAATTATCAAAGTATTATTAGTTCATATGATCTCCTACCATGTCCTTGCAAGTTTTTTTATTGACTAAAATGTATGTGCAAATATAAATCAGACAAACTTCCCCATTATGATGCCAACACAGAACAGGTTAAAAGAAACCAGAAACAAACATGATTATAACTACAATGGTATTATGAATGACTTTTAATTAATTAAAACTAAATGTCAATTTGAAGAAAGGGTGGGGGATAAAACTATACAAAGACAGAAAGTTTATTATTGAACCCAACATCACTAGGTGAATGAACCCAGGACACTATTTCATTTATCATACAGTAATCCCAAGCTAATCAAGCAGAATTAAAGACATAATGGTCCAACCAAAAGATATTCTGTAATCCAGGTCTATGACATTAACTCTCAATCTACAATCCATTTGTGATTTACCAACAGTGTTAAAGGTTAATCAACAAAACCAGCAGAGGTGTGCAGTGAGTCATTATCAGGTGAGTTTACCTTGATCAATGTCCTTTGATGCTTGCTCACAGTTCCATATTTTAAACAGAACCTGGATATCTGGATCACTGATTATCCAGCTGAAATCTGTGTACCACAATGGGACCAAATAATCAATGTTTAATCATAATATCAAAAGACTGAACATTATATTCATCTATACATTCAATATATTTGTAAATATTTAAGGTTTGAAAAGCAAATCAGTTCTAATAGCTGACTGTGATGATACAGAGGTTGTTTATGCTTTGTAGCTGAATTAAAATTAAATGATGCTGAGAAAACTATCCAGAAACTGGAGTGTTGGCAGAATGGAACAGAAATATGCATGTACTGTCTCAGCATAATCACTAAAATACTGATTTACTTGCAACTGCAAACAATACAGACCCTGATCTGCCAACACATAGCAAGTTGACAGATCAGGTTATGTTTAATTCTAATAACACAGACCCAGATCTGCAAGTGCATAAATCGTTTCAATGGTCAGGAACACTTAAATGCCAAAAAAGGTAAAGCTTATCTAAAAATGGTATTGCAGATGAGGAAAACAAGGATAGTGATGGTAACAAATAAGTGAGGATAGAGCTGGTAATAGAGATCAAGTTATTGAGAATAAGACTGGTAATACAGATGAAATGAGGACAGGGATGGTAACATAAGCGAGGACAGAACTGGTAATAGAGATGAGGTAAATGTGGATAGGTATAGTAACAGATAAGCGAGGACAGAAATGGTAATAGAGATGAGGTAAATGTGGATAGGTATAGTAACAGATAAGTGAGGATAGAACTGGTAATAGAGATGAGGTAAATGAAGATAGATATATTAAATAATGAGGATTGAACTGGTAATAAAAATGAAGAAAGAACATGGTTGGTAATAGAGATGAAGTAAACAATGTTAGAGTCGGTAATAGAGATGAAGGAAATGAGAAAGAGGCTGGTAACTTAGATGAAGATTAAGTCAGAAAGGATGATAAATTTTGGGAAGAACATATTTGTCAGTAAAGACGTTAGATCAACATGAACTTGCTTACTTGAAGAGTGCTCAGGCTTATTGTTATGACTTTTTTATTACAGGGAATTATAAAATAATATAAAAGTAAGTAAACAGCATTTTTGCCAATGTCCCAATAATTAACTGTATGCAAATGATAGATCAATATTTTGCATTAAAGTCAGCACATTGGAACACTGAAGGTTTAGCAAAACTACGATTTACATACTGAAATTTCAGAGTATATTAAAGAATTTTATATTCTTGACTTCTGTGAGACAGGGAGAAAATAACTTCATACCAAGTTTTCAGAATTATCATCAAAATATGAGGAACTTAAAAGATAGGTCATACCTGAATTATCATCAAAATGAGAGGAACTTAAAAGATAGGTCATACCTGAATTATCATCAAAATGAGAGGAACTTAAAAGATAGGTCATACCTGAATTATCAACAAAATGAGAGGAACTTAAAAGATAGGTCATACCTGAATTATCAACAAAATGAGAGGAACTTAAAAAATAGGTCATACCTGAATTATCATCAAAATGAGAGGAACTTAAAAAATAGGTCATACCTGAATTATCAACAAAATGAGAGGAACTTAAAAAATAGGTCATACCTGAATTATCATCAAAATGAGAGGAACTTAAAAGATAGGTCATACCTGAATTATAATCAAAATGAGAGGAACTTAAAAAATAGGTCATACCTGAATTATCATCAAAATGAGAGGAACTTAAAAAATAGGTCATACCTGAATTATCAACAAAATGAGAGGAACTTAAAAAATAGGTCATACCTGAATTATCATCAAAATGAGAGGAACTTAAAAAATAGGTCATACCTGATGGGGCTAGTCTTTGTAAAAAAGCAAACATATTAAAAGTGATTTACCTGGTAATTAAAGAATCTGCCATAACTCAAAGGACTGTGCAGTCTTGTACCTAAAGTATATTCCATTTTGTAGCCTTATATCTGAAGTGTAATCCATTCCAGCCTTGTAGCTAAAGTGTCAACCATTTTGCA
Source organism: Potamilus streckersoni (assembly GCA_016746295.1). NCBI lineage: Eukaryota > Metazoa > Mollusca > Bivalvia > Unionida > Unionidae > Potamilus > Potamilus streckersoni. The sequence goes on along the minus strand of JAEAOA010002224.1, from coordinate 892,120 downwards.
GCCATGTATGAGAAGTGTAATCCATTTTGTAGCCATGTATGAGATGTGTAATCCATTTTGTAGCCTTGTATCAGAAGTGTAATGCATTTTGTAGCCATGTATCAGAAGTGTAATGCATTTTGTAGCCATGTATCAGAAGTATAATGCATTTTGTAGCCATGATTCAGAAGTGTAATGCATTTTGTAGCCATGTATCAGAATATTTATTGTAATGAAGTTTCTCCAATAATAATGATAATACTGGAACAAAGAGAATTGAAATATTTTAGAATTAGTTTTTTAGGACTGTTAGCAAGTTTCCAAAATCAAGTCCTATGTTGGCAAAAGAATTAGTGCCAGGTGTGAAAATATGCAAGATAAAATCTAAAATAACGAGGCTGATTTCTTAATTGATGTGAAAATAACCAGACAAAACCCAAAATGATAGGGCTAATTTCATATTTTTTGAGAAAATACACAAGACACAGCTTAAAATTATGATGTTTATTGCATATTAAATAAAATTTTATGGTTTTTTTTTTGTATTTGACTGAACTATGTAAAAACTATGGGTCATATTTTTAACATGGAAGATATACACAGTGAAACACATGCATAGCCTGCAATGTCTGTAATATGGTTGATTTTTTTTTTTTATTGCATCTGGTAGTTTATTTTCCTTTTGTTTCAGATTTTGTTTCAGATTTAGAAAACAAAGTTCACTTTCCTTTATATTGATATTTAAGCTGTCTGTTCATAGTAAGAGTACAGAGAGTGATAAGAAATGATAATGATGATAATAAGGAGTGATAAGAAATGATAATGAAGATAATAAGGAGTGATAAGAAATGATGATGATAATAAGGAGTGATAAGAAATGAAAATGATGATAATAAGGAGTGATAAGAAATGATAATGATGATAATAAGGAGTGATAAGAAATGATAATGATAATAAGGAGTGATAAGAAATGATAATGATAATAAGGAGTGATAAGAAATGATAATGATGATAATAAGGAGTGATAAGAAATGATAATGATAATAAAGAGTGATAAGAAATGATAATGATGATAATAAGGAGTGATAAAAATGACAATGATGATAATGATAATAATGATGATAATGATGATAATAATGATAATGATGATAATAAGGAGTGATAAGAAATGATAATGAAGATAATAAGGAGTGATAAGAAATGATAATGAAGATAATGAGTGATAAGAAATGATAATGATGATAATAAGGAGTGATAAGAAATGATAATGATGATAATAAGGAGTGATAAGAAATGATAATGACGATAATAAGGAGTGATAAGAAATGATAATGATGATAATAAGGAGTGATAAGAAATAATAATGAAGATAATAAGGAGTGATAAAGAAATGATAATGATGATAATAAGGAGTGATGATAATGAAGATTTGAAATATGAGATGAGTATGGAATGAATCAAAGAACAAGAGATCCACAAAGGGACAGATGCTCCACTGGCTTAAAGGATTTTCCAGGACTCCAAGATTATACTGTTTCTTCTTTTCGACTCCCATATAACAAATTTGTTAATAAAATATTTTTCTAGACCACCCCAGTGGCCAAAGTTGTTAGACCATTAGCTTTAGATGTGGGAGGTCATGGGTTAGAACCTTGTAGAGTCATACCAAAGATTTATTTAAAAAATGATACTAACAGCCATCTCACTTGGCACTAAGCATAAAGAGGTCAGTGTTAGGTCTGGTCAGCCTGGTGTAAGGATAATGTGACTGGATGGGACATCATGCTACATGTCTGTGGCATGATGCCCCAGTGCTAATCATCACTATAAACTGCCAGACTGCAGACATTGTAGTGATATGACTGCAAATCACACAAATATACAAATATTTTCTTACATATTCGATTAAACATCTTCAAAAATATCAATAAAAATCGGACGAAACAATCTGACAACCATTTTTGAATCTGATATGGATATAAAAAAATTTTTGAACCTGATATCTTGGATAAAAACAACCACTTAACTTCTTTCTCTCAATGTCTTCATGGAGAAGTCATAATGAATTTGATCCAAATTCAATGAGGTCACAGTGACATCATTTTCATTTTGATCAAGTACATATAGTGTACAAGAAATTGTTTACTCTGTGGTATAAATTGATAACAGAATATGGCATAGCCCTTGGACATGAGTAAGAACACAATCGTCAGTTAACTTAACAATACAGATAAGAATCGTCCTGTAACTTCTCTCATATGAAGGTATATTTTATTTGATCCCAAAATGCAAGAAGAAAAATGCAATGGAATAGCTGTCTTTGTCAAGATTATGCATTTTCTAATTTTAATTTAATTAATTAATTAATTAATTAAATGCTATCAAATTAAAACACTTATATAATTAGAGTATGTACTGCTTTATGTCAGTTACGTCTGCTATAATTGAATAATGACGATCATATATTTAAAATCCTTCTCAAGGTGGGGAAAGATGTATTTTTTCTTATACAATCTCTTTCCCAAGATGATAATTATTTGTATAAATTATTTTTCGACCTTTTGGAGAAAACAATTTGTTTACATTCTTAAAATTACATGACGTACAATGAAGCGATTTCTATGACATGTATAAGTTGATGCAGCATGTAAGACGAAACCCTGATTTTCTGATCAAAAGTATCAACTTATAGACCAGCAAATATGGTAATGTGGTAAAAGCATTTTCATGAATGTAAAAATCGATCGATGTTTTCATTTAGGATAAACTAGTCTATATAAGTCTTCATGCGAATCTTGCGCTGAAATGACTACTCATTCATGCAAAAGGAGTAGCAACAGAAGATTTTAATATTTTCAAAACTGGATGTCCAATGGGCACAAACCAGACGTTTTGAGAAATCTCTAACATAAAATACCCATGCCATGACCATTCACTAAGATATTTTGGTAATAAGATTTTTTTAAGATGGCTACCATAATGGCCATATTGGATGTCAAATATATTATCACTATCCATTCAGACTCAGCAGTGATGATGATGGAAAAAATGGTGGCCATACTGGATGTCATATTGGTATGATTTTAAATCAGGATCAACTAGACACCATAACATGTGTATTTTTCATGCGTGATTTGGATTTTTAATGTAGCTTTAAAAAATTTTAGTCATATTGCTATGATGCCTGCAGTGTGGCAGTATATAGTGATGTCAAGCACTGGAGCATCATGTAGTAGATATGTTGTTGTTGTTGTTGTTGTTGGGCTTAACGCCATTTTTCAGCACATGATAGGCTATTCATGGCGGCCAGTATTAATGGTGGAGGGAGAAACCGGGAAATCACCGGAAAGAACCAACGACCCACGAGAAGCTACTGGCAAGCTTTCTCACATATCCACATTCGCCGAATCCTAGACTCGAACCCACGCAGACAGAGGTGAGATGGCAGTGATCCGAAACGGACAGCGCTTTAGACCATTCAGCCATTCGAGGCCCCTGTAGTAGATATGTAACATTATGTTCCACCTAGTCACATTATCCTGACACCAGGTCGACTAGTCCTAATGCTAACCTCTTAATGCTGAGTGCTTACGAGCAGCTGTAAATACCATTTTCGTAAGTCTTTGGTATGACTTGGCAAGAGTTCGAACCCATGACCTCCTGCTTCTGAGACGGACACTCAAAACACTAAGCCATCAGAGCGGTCAGTCAATTGGTGAAACCCTATGTTAATAAGACCTTCCATTAACACAGAGTAGTGATAACAGGATTTTCAAAGTGGCTGCAATGATGACAGTACTGGAAGTCAGGTCAACAGTATCTTCATTAGGACCAACTAGACATCAGAAGGAAGTTTTTATTTGCCATCCATGTAGCACCAGTTAAATTAAGAACCAACCAGACCTTAGCCCAGTTGGGACAATTGAAGAAAATGACTACAAGCATAATATCTGAGAAAAAGTCTATTTTATTAAAACTATACAGAAGAATGGTATCTATTAAGTAAATGTATTCTTTGCCTTCTTTAAAAGCCAGCGATGGTGCTGGCTTTAAAACAGTTGTCACCCAAAAAATCTCCCACGTCAGTATTATTTTACCACATTCATAATATAGTTCTGTCCATTTATGACAACATCCTCAGGACCAAGGTCAATGTTTAGATAAGGGGAGGGCTGAAAATAAATTTGCCTACAAGCGAAATATTTAAGAGATGACCTGTTGTCAGTATCTAGGATTTATGCAGACAACAAAAAAATGGAAATTTTGATTAAATGAAAACAACTAGTCTGAAATAAACTTGTGTATTGACAACTTACATTTGTGAAGTACACTCCACAATGTTAAATAATATACACGCATATGAAAATTCCACAAATTCAAGTATTAGATCATATGTTAGTAAATTCATGTATAGTCAACTCCCATTATAAAACACAGCTAAAACACATACACACACACACTCTCACATACATACACACACACATACACACACATACAAGCACACACACTCACATACATACACACACACTCACACACACACACAAAATGGAGTCCTCATCTGATCCATATCCCACTGTCAACAAACATACTTCCTGAAACAAATCATTTTGATATTTATGGATAATAAATTATCAGAGTGAACAGTTTCAGGAAATGTGTTGGTGTTAGCCTGTATGTACATACAACATGTACTTAAATTGGTCTAGATTTTGGTTAGCTAGAGACAACTACCATGATGCTGAAGCTACAAAGGTGACGAGGCCAATAGGGAAATTAAAACGCGAACAAATTAAACAGTTTCCCATTCTAACGTGATGTCCCACTTTCATTTAACTCAATGGCCAGATATACATTATTTCAAAATATTGGAACTTTAATTGGGGTTTTAAACCTCTACTGGTAGTAATTGTAAGCATGTACTCTTTTTTGTTGCAAATAGGAAATTTTCATAATACAATAAATATGTTCCAATCCCTATAAAAAAAAATGGTGCTTTTATTTAAATCTGTTGCCGACTTTCTTTGATGACAGTTCTTTGGCTTGCTTTGATGAAAATTCATGTGTTACTGAAGGTGTTGCTAAAAGCGCTCTTTGAAGGACCAAATAAATGCCCATTCGATATTGCTGTGGCAAATTCAAGTAATTGTAAAACATTGGCGAAAACAATATTTTTTCCATTTACTCAATGTATTTTATACAGAATGATCAATGCTTCAAAGGTAATCAGTTTTCTTTGGAGTTATAGCAAAACTATTTTTCTGGTACATTATTCAAAAAGGAAGATGTGATGTGATGTGATTAAGATTTTTATAGTAGCTTTAACAATTTTTCAGTCATATCGCTATGATGTCTGCAGTGTGGCAGTTTATAGTGATGTCTAGCACTGGGCCATTATGCTGCAGACATGGGCATGATGTCCCACCCAATCACATTATCCTAACACCAAGCTGACCAGTCCTAACACTAACCTCTTAATGCTGAGCGTCAAGTGAGGCAGCTTCTAGTACCATTTTTGTAAGTCTTTGGTATAACTCAACTGGGGATCGAACCCACAACATCCCGCATCCGAGGTGGATGCTCTAACTGCTAGGCCATCGAAGCGGTTTTCAAAAAGGAAAAAAATTGCCATTGTCTAGTAGATTGTAGTCATTCCTGTTCCTGATTTCAGAAGTGGTTGACTGAAGCTGGTCAGGCAGAATGATTATTTGGTTTATATTACAGTAGAGAGTACTAAAGCCAGACATCAGAATAAGTGAATTATGATATAACAATGCAGTGTTCAGGGGATTTGTTCATATCAACAAAGGATTAGTTTATGTAACAACAGATTCCAGTGCAATTTTATATCAAAGTTTGCAGCATTCTGTCATGGTGCCTTTAAATTTCTTAACTCCAAACCCAGTACTGTACATACACAACAAATGTTGTTGCCAAAAAGATTGCCAAGCAGATAGTATATTTTGTTGCTAATAAGTAGAAAAAAATAGTAATTTGCAACATCAGCAAGTTCAGTATGATCCCTACATATATATATATATATATATATATATATATATATATATATATATATATATATATATATATATATATATATATTCCTGCAAGATTTTGCAATCACAGTGGTATAGAAATGAAATTTTTTTTCTAAATGTTAAGGTTTCCTAAAGAAGTGATGAGAAATGGTATTACAATGAAAACAGTCTTGTCATATCAAAAGAAAGATTTTATATAACACATGTAAGCATGTGTGTACAGTGACAGTCTATTGTCATATCTAGCACTATGCTGCAGATGTGTAGCATGATGTCCCACCCAGACACATTATCCTGACAAGAGACTGACCAGTCCTAACACAAAACCTCTATTATTCTTGTCATTGACAACTGACACCAAATTTCATGTGCCTGGCTTTAATGGTTTAGGATATAAATGACAGTAGACAAGACTATATATATATATATATATATATATATATATATATATATATATATATATATATATATATATATATATATATATATATATATATATATAGTTGAAAAACTGTGTCGAAATATGTCTGCACTTCTTTGAAAATATGAGGAAAATTGAATAAAATATATTTTTATCAACCAGAGAGAAAGAAAGAGAGAGAAAGAGAGAGAGAGAGAGAGAGAGAGAGAGAGAGAGAGAGAGAGAGAGAGAGAGAGAGAGAGAAAGAGTGTGTGTACATTAACAAATGTTAATGATAATACCAATGACCATCAGAATGAGTGACCCCAACAATGTTAATGTCAATAACACTGACCATTAGAATGAGTGACCCCAACAATTTTAATGTCAATACCACTGACCATCAGAATGAGTGACCCCAATAAATGTTAAGGTCAATAACATTGACCATCAGAATGGGTGACCCCAACAAATGTCAATGTTAATACCACTGACCATCAAAATGAGTGACCCCAATAAATGTTAATGTCAAAAACATTGACCATCAGAATGAGTGACCCCAACAATTTTAATGTCAATACCACTGACCATCAAAATGAGTGACCCCAACAATGTTAATGTCAATACCATTGACCATTAGAATAAGTGACCCCTATGTCTCACCTATACTGAAAAATACTACTACTAATAGCAATACTCTTTCTGTCAAAAAGATCCACTCTGCCACCAAGGCGATGTAGCTGTCCCATATATACGAGGATTCTGGCAGCATGATATTTCACAAACTTCGCGTACTTCGTGCTGTGGTTGGTGTTGTACCACTCGTCAGATGGTAGGAGAAGCTGCATTAGCATATCCTCAATGTCAGCCTCACTCAAAACTTGGTGGTAATTTGGATTCAGAGCAATAGACGACAATGACTGTAACAGGAGGCAGAGCAGATGCTGAAAAAAAATTTGATAATTATGTATGTATGTATGTATGTATGTATGTATGTATGTATGTATGTATGTATGTATGTATGTATGTATGTATGTATGTATGTATGTATGTATGTATGTATGTATGTATGTATGTATGTATGTATGTATGTATGTATGTATGTATGTATGTATGTGGAGGGTGTGTGTGTATATATATATATATATATATATATATATATATATATATATATATATATATATGTATGTATGTATGTATGTGGAGGTGTGTGTATATATAATACATGAAAATTATTATAATTATATATAAATGAACACACCCAGAGTAGCCAGCAGTGATGTGATATGCATGGAACAAACCTGAAATAAATCCCTATTTATCTCTGACCAGTGATCAATATTGTCCATTGGCATGAAAGTGATAGCACTAATTAATAACTTTTAAAATCAGCACAAACTAATTATTGTTCCAATATTTTACTTTGCTCTATGTGAAGATCAGCAATTTTTAATACAGAAATCAAAGCACTAAATCTGAAGGAATCTACTCTTCTAAAACAACCAATATGTTTCTGAATAATGCTTGTGAACTATGATTTGAAACTGCAACTACGTTTCATCCAACCAAATTAAGTTTGAATTTTACCATGAAACTAATGTTTCAATCAGGTAAAGCTTTACCTGATAAAAGTGAACAGTGTCTACAAATGAATGTAGGCATGTCAATAATAATTTCAGTTTTTCAACAAATTATAAAGTAAAAATCTAACATTACCAAACTCTGTATATACCCTGTAAAATGATATAAGAAATTGAGAAAAAATTTCCTTTAGGATGCAGGAAGTGGTGGGATCGATCCACAGCTGAGTCATACCAAAGACTTATAAAAATGGTACTAACAGCTGCCTCGATTGGCACTCAGCATTATGAGGTTAGTGTTAGAACTGGTCGGCCAGGTGTCAGGATAATGTGACTTGGTGGGACATAATGTTACATGTCTGCGGCATGATGCCTCAGTACTGGACATCACTGTAAACTGCCAAACTGCAGCCATTGTAGCGATATTACTGAAAAATCATTAAAGTTACATTAAAAATCCAAATTACACAAAAATTTCCTTTCATGTTTCCAAACATCATCTTTTTACTTCTTAATTATTGTCAAAATTAATCGATGAAGACATGTTGATAATTTAAGAATATTTGATGACAGTATTTATCAAAAACACATTCATTCATCCAAGCCACTGTCAATTTTCTGATAAGCCAATGTATTTGATATGTTAACAAAATACTACAACGCCCAGCTGAAACCATAAATATAATTCTCTCAGACAGAGATTTTTCAAACGTTTTATGGAAAGATTCTAATTGACATCAGCCTATCCTAACTTCACATTACGATGCAAAAAAAGATTTCCAACTTGTTGCTGAAACTTGGACAGTACAGTATGTAGAGGGCTCAAACACGTGGATCACCGAGCTATATCCTGTAGCATAACATGGTGTCATGAGAGATAAAAAAGGTGGTGTGGCCCTTCGGCCATTGAAAATGTCCTTATGCAGCCCTCAGAGTGGTTTGAGTTTGAGACCCCTTGTTTAGATAATCTCTGACATCAATCTCTCCCACCCATGAACTATTTGACTGCTAAATTCAAAACCAAAGACAAATAGGTATGATTTTTGTCTTTGAGAGTGAGAGTCTTCATTCTCCTAAAATATTGATAGGACTGTTAAAAATGTATCCATAAAATATTTTTTAACCTACTATAATAAAAAAGTGTTAACTAATACAATTTGTTACATATTATAGACATCAATACTTCAAAATACATGCTTTTAGTGCAAACCTTAAATACATTAAACATGTCAAACTTTAAAATATAAAACTAAGAAAAAACTCAAAAACTTGAAACCATTGGATTAAAATCAGAGTTCTACTGTTTTACTTAAAGATTTGATCATGACCACTTAGAGGTCATCTTCTGGTGAACTCTGATATAGCCAATGGAAATTTAGTTGTCCAAAATCTGAAAGTGAATCAGATCATTAGGTACACATTTATGCCCTTCATTCACAATGCTCAGCAATTTGATTGGCTGATATATTTAGTAATTATGGTCATAATATGACCCCTACGTGGTCAACAGTGGAGATCTAATTTTAATCATCCGACTGAAGTTTGAAATCAAATATCTCTGGCTTTAAAAGAAGGCAAAGAAGGCAAAGAATACATTTACTTATGTGTGCACTGAATTTCTGATATTAGCGTGTGTTTTAAACACAATAACACGTACATTGGAATCTAAAGTGTAGCAAGAAAGTGCAATGAATTCCAGGTCTGGAAAAATCATATTTCTTACAAACCTGGTGGTATGGAAAGTTTTGCTACACAGGAAAAGTCTGATATGTTTAACACCAATTTTCATATAAAACTGAAATTGGAGACAAATGTCATTAAAAAGCTTGATAATGTTGCAATCCCCAAATTCTGCATAAACTTTCTTTTTCTGAATCCCTTGCTTCATCAAGTTTAATTTTTTTGTGTTGTTTCATGAACCTTCTTAAAACCCTTAGGAAATATAAATTAGTGCCCAGCCTCCTCTCCAATACCCACTTTCTCCAATAATTTGACAACTTTACAAGAGCCAACACATTCTGCTTAATGAATATTTCATTTACAATCACCCAGCTTATCCAAAGCATTATCTCTGGCATAATAGAGTTTCAGACACTGCTCTATTAATCTCCGAAATATGATCAATACCAACTGACAGAACGCCAAGCAAGATTAATGTTGGTATTATAACTTCTTCACATTGTGAGTCCCAAGTGATCTTCAAAAACCAACAGGCTTCTATCATTTAAGGTCAGATGGAACTCTGTACAAATATCATCAGCATTAATAGAAAAACCCATAAATAAGAAATTTAGTCATGACAGTCCTTAGGGTACAAGTGGACTATCATATTACAATAGGTAGGTAAGGGGAATGTAGAAGCAAAAGCTACAGAATGAATCAATTCCTGGACAAAATTTATGTATCCTAACTATATTATTACTTTCATTTTCAAGATGGCCACTGTAGCAACCATGATAAATATCAGATTGGCACCTTTATCATTTACAACCAATTCGGCATCAAAAGAATCCTTTCAGTGAATGAGGCTTTAAGGGCCAAAATAAAAATTCTGGGAATCCAAAATAAGACCTTTTCTTCCTCCTAATGCCATGTGCTGAAACCATAAAAGTAATAACAAGATTTTTTTCAGGTACCATGGCAACCAGTCCGACTGAATGTGAGACTGGCATCCTTTTTATTTAAGACCAACATATTAAAAGAGGTCTTTCAATTAAATGCCATTATTGATATGATAAAGATTTATGACCATGCTAGAGGTCAGATCAGCACCATTTTCACTGATTAAAGTAAATCAAGTGTCTTTTAGTGAAAACCCAGGTAATGTAGAAAGACTGATTTATTCAAGAGAAGTTTTGATATCAAGATAACTGGTCAATGTTGACCATTCTGGGTGTCAGAATTACAATGGCTTTATTAGGACCAACTAAACATAGATAGAAGTTTCTAGCAAAAAAAACCCAATTAGAACATGACCAACACTTATGTCGAAGCAATAAAGATTTTTTTTCGTGGGAGCCATACTAATGTCAGATCAGTATCATTTTCATTAAAAATCCTGCATCAGTATGACCATCTCTTCTGAACGAGTAGTAATAGAAAGATTTTAAGATGACCGCAATGGTGGACATACCAGATGTCCTAGGAAATGTCCAATTGGCACCATTTTCATTTAGGATCAAGTAGGCATGACAAGTTCTTTAAGAAAATTCCAAGTTGATACAACCACCTGTTCAGGAGTATCAATAGAAAGATTTTGACAATATCTAATCAAGTTCATTTTTACTCAGGATGTGTGTGTGTGTGTGTGTGTGTGTGTGTGTGTGTGTGTGTGTGTGTGTGTGTGTGTGTGTGCAATTTTTAACATAGCTTTAACAATTTTCCAGCTATATCAGTACATGTCTGCAGTCTGCAGTATGACAGTTTATAGTGATATCTAGCACTGGGGTATCATGCCGCAGACACGTGGCATGATGTCCCACCCAGTCACATTATCCTGACACCAGGCAAACCAGTTCTAACACCAACCTCTTACTGATGAGCAACAAGCAAAGCAGCTGTAAGTACCATGACTCATTCAACCTGAGCTCTCCCACATCCGAGGAAAATATTCTAAGATTCCTTTTAGTAAAAATCAAATGACAATAACAAGCATGTGACAGAACAGAAAAAATCGGTTTAGGATAAAATTGAAGATTATAAAAATCTGGTTTCAAAATCTACTTTACAGGAAGGAATACTCATGTCCTTTGAACTTGATTTCCACTTATATTAGTTTTCCATCCACTGCTGAATTTTGTGTGATATTTTACTACTTCAGATTTTGATGACGAACACTTAATCATCTTGGAAAAATTTTAAAGAACCAAAACCAAACTGACCCTATTTTATGCTGACTGCGCTATTTAGTAATCCAACCATAACCAATAAAGCTCTCAACTAGGCAGAAAAATTCTCCTGTCCATGAGATGCTAGATAAATGCCATTTTCAATATGGAACTTACTTACTATCACGTGACATATTTTTGTGAAAATACCATGTTGATTTGCCTGTATGTTCCAATGTAATCAGCTGCCATACAGTTATTATCATTATTATTATTATTATTATTATTATTATTATTATTATTATTATTATTATTATTATTATTATTATTATCACAATTATTATTATTATTATTTTTTAAAATTATTATCATTATTGCTACTGCTGCTGTTATTTTTGTCATTGCTGCTGTTAATAATAATAATAATAATAATAATAATAATAATAATAATAATAATAATAATAATAATAATAATAATAATAATAATAATAATAATAATAATAATAATAATAATTATCATTATTACTATTAATATTATTATTATTATTATTATTATTATTATTATTATTATTATTATTATTATTATTATTATTATTATTATTATTATTAAAACATATAAATAAGGTTAAAAACCATCTGATCTTTAAAATATAATGCAAAATGAATATGAATGAATGAGTATATCCACACTATACCGTCTTTTATAACGATCTTATGAAGCCTTGGTAGGTATTAACTTAATATCTTTTAGTTAACTGAGAAATTATTTAAGACTTCTAAGAAATCTGAAAGGTTAACCTCTTTTAAATCGAAAGCCAGGAGAATCAAAACATGTAGCAAATGCAACACCCATAAGAAATTTTATTTTAAAAAAAAATATTTTATGCTAGACCATGAATTAATGGATTTTATTTTTTCACTCCAGTCAATAGATATTGATAATATTACAACCAAAGAATTTCATCCACCATGTGGTTATTGCTCCATCCAGTGATAAATATGATGATCTGTCACTCAGAAGTTCAAAGTCCCAATGTACTCATTTTATTTTAATGTATTCTCTTATCTTGAATTAGGAATGAAAATTATGTTATGACACATATTTTCTGTGTCAAGATGCAAGAAACAAATTGGTATTGATATGACATGTGACACTGCAAATAGGAATGGCGTTGATATGGCAGGTGACTCTGCTAATAGGAATGATGTTAATAAGAATGACATTGATATGGCATATGACCTTAATAATAAGAATGGCACTGATATGGCATGTGACATTTCTAATAAGAATGACATTGACATAGCATGTGACACTGCTAATAGATATGGCATTGATATGACCTGTGACACTGTTAATAAGAATGATGCTAATAGGAATGACATTGATACTGCATGTGACACTGATAGTAAGAATGACAATCATATGGCATGTAACACTGCTAAAAAGAATGGCATTGATATGGCATGTAACACTGCTAAAAAGAATGGCATTGATATGACCTGTGACACTGTTAATAAGAATGATGCTAATAGAAATGACATTGATACTGCATGTGACACTGATAGTAAGAATGACAATCATATGGAATGTGACATTCCTAAAAAGAATGGCATTGATATGGCATGTAACACTGCTAAAAAGAATGGCATTGATATGACATGTGACACTGCTAATAAGAATGGCATTGATATGGCATGTACCATAACACTGCTAAAAAGAATGGCATTGATATGGCATGTGACACTGATAATAAGAATGGCATTGATATGGCATATGACATTGCTAATAAGAATGAAATTGATGTGACATGTGACATTGGTAATAAGAATGGCATTGATATGGCATGTACCATAACACTGCTAATAATAATGTCATTGATATGGCATGTGATATTGCTAATAATAATGGCATTGATATGGCACATGACATTGCTAATAATAATGACATTAATATGTCATGTAGTATAGCTAATAAAAATCATATAATTAATAAGAATGGCATTGATGACATGTGACAGAAAAAGAAAGGCATTGATATGGTATGTGACGCTGCCTTTAAGACTGGAATTGGTATGGGTTGTAGCAAAACTAATAAGAATGGCATTGATATGGCATGCAATACTGGTAATATGATTGGCATTAATATGCCATGTGACATAGCTAATAAGAATGGCATAGATAAGGAAAAATGATATGGCATGTGATATCAAATGTGAGATATATTTCTGATCTGACACAAGTTAAATAAAATGGAACATTTTAAAATAAATTTATAAATTTATTCTACTTTGAAAATTTATTAAAAAAATTTTTGCTTTCACTTGCTTCATTTTTTATTTGTTATGTCAAGCACATTTTCATATCTAGAAGTATCATATAACTTACCGGGTCATGGTTATGGTCTCGGATTATATCATTTAATTAACTTAGTCATGGTTAGGGTCTAGGACTATATCATTCAACTTACCAGGTCATGATTAGGGTCTAGGGCTATATCATTCAACTTACTGGGTAATGGTTAGGATCTAGGGCTACATCATTCAACTTACCAGGTCTCATTCAACTTACCGGGTTATGGTTATGGTCTAGGGCTATATCATTCAACTTACCGGGTCATGGTTAGGATCTAGGACTCTATCATTCAACTTACCGGGTCATGGTTATGATCTAGGGCTATATCATTCAACTAACCAGGTCATGGTTATGATCTAGGGCTATATCATTCAACTTACTGGCTTATGGTTAGGGTCTAGGGCTATATCATTCAACTTACTGGTTTATGGTTAGGGTCTAGGGCTATATCATTCAACTTACTGGCTTATGGTTATGGTCTAGGGCTATATCATTCAACTTACTGGGTCATGGTTAGGATCTAGGACTATATCATTCAACTTACCAGGTCATGGTTATGGTCTACTAGGGCTACGTCTTTCAACTTACCGGGTCATGGTTATGATCTAGGGCTATATCATTCAACTTACCAGGTCATGGTTATGATCTAGGGCTATATCATTCAACTTACTGGCTTATGGTTAGGGTCTAGGGCTATATCATTCAACTTACTGGCTTATGGTTAGGGTCTAGGGCTATATCATTCAACTTACCAGGTCATGGTTATGGTCTAGGGCTATATCATTCAACTTACTGGGTCATGGTTATGGTCTATGGCTAGATCATTCAACTTACTGGGTCATGGTTATGATCTAGGGCTATATCATTCAACTTACCAGCTTATGGTTAGGGCCTAGGGCTATATCATTCAACTTACCAGGTCATGGTTATGGTCTAGGGCTATATCATTCAACTTACTGGGTCATGGTTATGATCTAGGGCTACATCATTCAACTTACCAGCTTATGGTTAGGGCCTAGGGCTATATCATTCAACTTACCAGGTCATGGTTATGGTCTAGGGCTATATCATTCAACTTACTGGGTCATGGTTATGGTCTAGGGCTAGATCATTCAACTTACTGGGTCATGGTTATGATCTAGGGCTATATCATTCAACTTACCAGCTTATGGTTAGGGCCTAGGGCTATATCATTCAACTTACCAGGTCATGGTTATGGTCTAGGGCTATATCATTCAACTTACTGGGTCATGGTTATGGTCTAGGGCTAGATCATTCAACTTACCAGGTCATGGTTATGATCTAGGGCTACATCATTCAACTTACCGGGTCATGGTTATGGTCTAGAGCTACATCTTTCAACTTACCAGGTCATGGTTATGGTCTAGGGCTATATCATTCAACTTACTGGGTCATGGTTATGGTCTAGGGCTAGATCATTCAACTTACCAGGTCATGGTTATGATCTAGGGCTACATCATTCAACTTACCGGGTCATGGTTATGGTCTAGGGCTACATCTTTCAACTTACCGGGTCATGGTTATGGTCTAGGGCTACATCATTCAACTTACCGGGTCATGGTTAGGGTCCAGGGCTTCAACCAGAGTTTTGATATGCCCATCCTCCACAATTTTAAGTTGCACAGTTGGTCCATGGCACATGACACTAAGGACACGTGCACTGAGAATTTGCAAACAATGGTGTGTACACTGGCGACATCTGGTACTTGGAGTACATTTCTGTCTAGTTCCAATTATACGCTTATGCATTGTTATATTATTATGTAAAGTACTTAAAATCTGACCTGGATCCATGGAAGTTAAAATTTCCAACGGTGTTCGATGTACCTGTGTACATATATTGCTATTTTTATTCTCCTCATGTTCATGCTTGTCATGTGTTTCCTTTGAATGAGCCTCGTGACTTTGCCTTCGTTCTTTTCGAGTGAAAGAAAAGTGCCGATTCCAACTAAGAGTTGAGTTCTCTTCAATGGAAGCAGAGTGACTTCCTTTTCGTTTGGGACTGGAATTTCGTGACGTATTTAGTTCTGTACTTTTGGCAAGAAATGTAATCTCATGATTGCGATGAATTACACAGATGTCAATGATGCGGTTGATTGTCATCAAGGCAGTGAAGTGCAGACTTTGCTTCCCACGGAGAAGTTCAAAGGTGATGTTAAGCAGGCGTGAAAGATCCACAAAAAAGTTTATCCTATCATCATAGCTACAGGCATCTTTAAGCTGATCATAAACTGTCTGGAAAAAAACAAAATACTCCAAAATATTCAGCTTCTACTTCAATTTCAAAATACAGATTTAAAAGCATGAATTAAAATCTACAAAAGAATCTATACAGAAAATAGATAACATTATGATTAGACATTTCTATACACACTGACACATATACACATAAAGTGCAAAACATGGAAGCAACATTCATCTACATGTAAGCATAAATCTTTACCTGATCTCTCAAAATTTTGGGCAATTTCAGTTTCATTCTGCAAGACAGTATATTTTCTGAGAAAAATTTTCTTACACTAATGTTCTCCAGCTTATTATTTTGTTTTAATAATTCTTACTCTACAAACTGATTTGTGTGTACAAGTGTAGAATGCTTGAAATACATAACTGAAATATGGTAAAATACTCTGGGTGCATGTTGACGACCCACTAAGATTTACTTTTTTTTGTCATTTGATTTTGCTTTTCTTATCGGTCTCTTAGACTTTCTGAAAGGAAAAGGGCAATGTCAATAATATAATTATACAAATGCGATCAGCCCAAGGCAACTCAAATCTTCTGGGCAAAGTACTTTCTCCCCTTGCCTTGGCACTAAATAACCTTCTTGTGTTGCTTTACACTATTTCTATGAATAATTGGATAACAAGATTAGATTCCCATTACATATTTGTTATTTACATTTTCATTTCATTGTTCGGCGTGACTTTTTGGTTGCATTTGGTCAAGAAGGCTGAGGGTCAATAGTTGTATTATACATGAAATCTGACAAGGGATCTTTTTATGCATATATTGGAGACCTAGTTAGATTTTCATGCCATTTAAGTGATTTTGAATTTTATGTCTTTTCCAGAAGACTTTTGATGTGAAACCTTGTTACCTCTACATGTAATGGCCTTGGCTCAGTTCACCCATCCACTTGGCCAAATATGGGGGCCCAGGACACAAATGGAGTACAGGATTAAATCCACAGCACTTGGTACCTTAAGACCCTAATAACCAGTATAAATACATCCTTAATTGTGAATAGATCTTTCTATGTGAAATTTGGATGAATCTATGATAATATTTAGCATTAGAATAAATTGTGACCTTTTTTTTAGAGTTAACATATTTTATAGTCTGACCCTTTAATAAGTAAAATAATAGATGTACTTTAATAAATAAAATAACTGATGTAAAGCCAACAAGAAATTAACACTTTCATATATAGTGTCAAGGTAATTCTTGACATTGAATTGTTGTTGTTGTAGGGTTTAATGCCATTTTGCAGCACATTAGGCTATACATGGCAGCCAGTATAACTGGTGGAAGAAGAACCCTGCAAAACCATAGGAAGAACTACAACCCACGAGAAACTACTGGTAAGCTTTCTCACATATAGTATCTACATTTACTTTGGTAAAGACCCCATGTCAATATGAATCTGCATTAGGAGGAATAGTGATAAGATAGATACATTTGATAATCAGATTGGTGCCATTTTCATTCAGAAACAAATAGATATCTTATGGTGAACCTGCCATCTTGATAAGAACATTAAGCAGTGGTGTTAGCAAGATTTCATGATGTCCAACGTATGTCCATATTGTATATCAGATTGACACCATTTCCTTAAAGCCTGATTAGAAATGTTAATAAGATTTTTGGTGAATACTTCATGTCCATATGGCTTTCTATTTCAAATGAATAACAATAGAAAATTTAATAATAAATAAATAAATAAATAAATAAATAAATAAATAAATAAATAAATAAAAATAATAAATAAAAAATAAAATAAATAAAAAATAATAAAAATTAAATAATAATAATAATAATAATAATAATAATAATAATAATAATAATAATAATAATAATAATAAATAAAAAGATTTTCAAGGTTGCTGCTGCTGTGGACATTTTGGACACCAGACTGAAACCCTTTTCATTTAAAAAAAAAAACATAGAGACAGCTTTATTTGTGGAAGCTAATTAAAACAAGAAGGATTACAAAAAAACATTTAAAATGCACAGGCATGAAACTAACCATTTCAAACATGGTCATACCCAACATTCTCAAATAAAATTAATATAACTGTAATGAATTAGTGAACCTGCAGTTCATTGTCTGATAATGTCCAAAGATTTTAAGCAAGAGTCATGTGCAACAATTACCATATTTGTCAACACACAAGTGATCAAATCTATGGTAGCAAAAGTCAAAATATAAAGGTTATTAATGTTGCTTTCTGGTGGCTTTTGCAATTCACAGGTGTTGAGTTAAAACCTTCTTATATATAATTACTTTTTGTTGTCACACCTGGTTTTGTTTATAGCCACACGGTTACATATGCATTGTTTCAATTCTTTCAGATAAGTTTCTGTTCTTACCAAGAACTTCTTGGAGGGTAGAGGTGACCTGGAATCTATATGGCATCTGTTTATCAAATACTGTTTTATTCAGACCTTGGCTGATATGGCAGTTTTCATATAGTAATTTTAATTTTATTAATTCATTTAAATTTAAATTTTAATTTTAATTTTTGTTTCGCTTTTAACTTAAAATCAGTTATTAGCACATTTGCTTTTAAATTAACATCTGTTATTACCACATTTATATCTGAAATCAGAACAAAAGAGATATCAGCTATTGCTTTTATATTTTTAACCAAACTAGCTTTCTAATGTTTCAATAAAGAATATATAATAAAACATTACATAAATAAGGACAGTATAAATGCTATCAAATAGTACTTGACTGTTATCATTAGAATTTTATCTAGCGTTATCCTTAAATTTTTATCGTTTGAGTAAAATCTAGTATTGCAAATAATTTGACTCAATGTATTTATTGATATCTCAAGCAAATCATGTTTTCTTCACATCATATTTACAACAAAAATTTTACTATTGATGAGAAAAACAATAGTATAATGTACTTGACTGTTATCCTTAGAATTTTATCTAGTGTTATCCTTAAATTGTTATCTTTTGAGTAAAATCTTATAACAGTAAACCAACTTATTTTCATTTTAGCCTCTGCAACATTTTAAAATATTTAAAGTTAACATTAAATCTGATCATAATTTTTGTACATTAATATATGTATCCATATAATTTTTGTACATTAATATATGTATCAATATAATTTTTGTACATTAATATATGTATCAATATAATTTTTGTACATTAATATATGTATCAATTTTTGTACATTAATATATGTATCAATATAATTTTTGTACATTAATATATGTATCAATATAACTTTTGTACATTAATATATGTATCAATATAATTTTTGTATGTTAATATATGTATCAATATAATTTTTGTACATTAATATATGTATCAATTTTTGTACATTAATATATGTATCAATATAATTTTTGTACATCAATATATGTATCAACATAATTTTTGTACATTAATATATGTATCAATATAATTTTTGTACATTCATATATGTATCAATATAATTTTTGTAAATTAATATATGCATCAATTTTTGTATATTAATATATGTATCAATATAATTTTTGTACATTAATATATGTATCAATATAACTTTTGTACATTAATATATGTATCAATATAATTTTTGTATGTTAATATATGTATCAATATAATTTTTGTACATTAATATATGTATCAATATAATTTTTGTACATTAATATATGTATCAACATAATTTTTGTACATTAATATATGTATCAATATAATTTTTGTACATTAATATATGTATCAATATAATTTTTGTACATTAATATATGTATCAATATAATTTTTGTACATTAATATATGTTTCAATATAATTTTTGTTCATTAATATATATATCAATTTTTGTACATTAATATATATATCAATATAATTTTTGTACATTAATATATGTATCAACATAATTTTTGTACATTAATACAAATATAATAAAATTGCAATAATATAACAGCACTAGTATGAGAGCAATGATTGCAGAGTTAATTTTAGTCAGCATTATATGTTGTATTCTAGAATGGTATCAAATTCGGTATATTGGCAACTGACATCAAAAGTTCTTTAATTATTGTGGTGATGGTCAAACGGGTTTTGCCACTTGATAGCTCTATTTAAGTCCTCCCCTGATAATAGGTCCTCCACCAGTAAGTTACTGAAGCACTTTGCTGGCATTTATAGGCCATTGCTATATTGCATAAATAATTTAAAATAATAATGTGCTATTATTTTTTATTATTCTTTTTTATCTTTGCTCTTGTACAGTGTCTGATTTCAATAATAATCTGCAGTTCAATAATACATTATAAATTTACCTAATGAAAAAGATATATTTTGGTGCATTTCGATTTCTGGAAATATTTAGGTGCTTCCAGTCACAGGGGCTTGTTACAAATAAAATTGGTAGCCTAACCTGTAATAATATTATTACTGGTTAGGCTATCAATTTTATTTGTAACAAATCCCAGTGCTTCCAGTATGGCAGTAACCATTTGCATTGCTGCCGTTTTCTTGTCTGGGAACAAAATATTCAGCAACATTTATATTGGGAAATTCTCTGCGTCTACAAATCCAAAATGTAACATAATACAACATGGTATCAGCTAGAACTGTTAGGCAGCAAAAATTAGTTTTGGAACTCGTATATATTTGTATTTTCCGCCATATTGCCGCTGCAACCGGCCTAATATGCATGCACGAGAACATATAGAAAGGATACGGAATGAAACCGTTGCTGGCAAAGAACAGCACAAATAAGAAAACTTTTTTTTCTCATTAATTTCGTCTACTAATAATAAATAATCGCACACATCTTTTAACTCGCGGTTTATCTATATCTTCTAATTTGTCCCAGAGAGAAGACACAGGACATAATTAATGTCTACCAGCTGAGTAAAAGCCATACAGGTCCTGAAGGCGTCCTGATTCGACTATTTTTGTTTCAGTAATGAGTGTCTCTTTTTAGAATTTCATTACACAAATCAATCTTAAATTGTGCAGGCATTATTGAACGATGCCAACGAAAAGGTGTGACCCAATTCCGACGCGATTCGATGCCACACGCTGTGATTTTACAATGAAAGCAGTGCGCGTCGGGAGAGGAAAAAAAAATCGTACTATCATAATATTTGTTTTAATAGAACCGGTGACCTATTTTTGTGATCCAGGTTAGTACTGGGATACATTTGTGAAAGTCCATAGCTATCAATAATTTTTTTCTGGAAATTGAATAATGATATTTAAGGTGCAGGTCATTGGACAGTCAGGATTAAATAAACTACAGTTAAACAAATTTTGTATTAAATTTTGGAATAACAAATTACATATGTTTTAATTTGAGTAAATGTGCCTACATGACCAAACTGACATAAGTTATAATACTCGCACACCAACTCGTTTGCATGTACCCGATACCAATTTAAGAAGAAAGAGCATAAAGTATTTTTTAGATCCACAAACTTTGTCATTTAATTTATGAATTTATAATTTCTAACATGACTGACGCCAAGGGTACTTAATCCGATCAATGTATTAGAACTGCAAACTTAACGGAAGCTCTTGGTGTAAACAGACAGGCAGCTTGCTGTTCTTTTCTGGTTACATTTAAAATATTAAACAAAATATTTATAAAAAAAAATGAAATTTTGTATACATGTGTTTATAAATTTATTATTGAGATTATCAATGACTTTGAACAACAAACATGTTGTTTGACAACAGAGACTCACCATGCAAATTTGGCGACCGTGTTACTAAGGAAACTCCCATTTCATTCGAAATGTCAATAAGTTGACAATATGTGGAATCCCCTGAAGACAATCAAGTAAGAAATTATAAACTGATTGAATGGAACTACCAAGGTTTGTGCATTTTTTTCTGTCATTGGTTGCTTTAGTTTTTAAAATCGGGGTGGGGGTTACAAACAAACGTGTGTGTGTGTGTGTGTGTTAATTATCTTAAATGTACAATAGCAGGATGGGTGTATACATAATAGATTATTTGCATGCAAAACGGAATGGTACAAATATTCTTTCTAATGTACACCTTTGAAATTAATATCATAATTATAAATATCGTGTTTGCTACTGTTATCATCTAGATATTATATTATCACGATCACCAGGGATGGCGGACCCTACGGCTTCGATTTTATTTTTATTTTGTAAAATCACTGCTTCTACGCTAATGTGCCCTCACTTGTGCTGCGCTAGTGTGTTTATACATTTCTATATACTATTTATTGAATTTCAGATAGTCATACCGGAAGTCCGCCCTCTCCACAACTGTGGGAAAACAAACCCTCCAGCTGTCAGTGAAATCGAAATGCTTTGTACAGTGAGCTAACTAAACGATGCGGTTCCTTACCTGCAGTCTCAACATTGTATACAGGTATAAGCAAAATTTTTTCGCGCCTGGGCAATAACAACTGTACTATCTGGCACACTGAAGATGATGATGCGGGTGCAACTGCGGCGCTGCATGGAACAGTGATGCTGAAAAAAGCTTTTGTTATGGATGCCAATAACGACACCATCATTCGCTGAAAAACAACGGTGGACCAAGGTGGCAAGTTAACGATGTTGTGGTTACGATGACCAAGGAAAATTTTCAGAGTGAAACTGTTGGTACATTTACATGGCAAAGGTCATTATAGCAAGGTGTATCTGCCCCGCGAAATATATTTATTGCTTTTCAGGATGTCCGACGACTGGATTCTCTAATAAAAATCATATGGTATTTGACAAACTTGGGATTAGTGAAGTTTCTCTCAAGATAAACGGACATTAAAGCCGTCTGAAGATGTGTTGCTGAATTTTGGAAGTAATCATGTTGCACGTGCGTATCATCGATTGATAACATTCATGGGACATGATCAGAATGTGGATTCTGGCTTGCGGATGTCTCAGTGGGATTTCTCAGAGTGGTATCTGATATATTATTTTTCACTGGAACATATGGATTTGTTTAGCCAATTTGTTGTTGATGATCACGTGCGAGTTCAGGTAGGTGAAATACCGGCTGATCCTGGTGCTCGTTGTTACACAACAAACGCCCAACAAAACAATTTTGCTTGAGGGGGTCGGTGGACAAATGAGAGTGGTTGATGACCATGAGCCAGTGGAAAACATGTGTTTTCCATCAGTAATTAAATCGTCGTTGAAGATTTTTATTATAATGTCGTACCATCCCGTAAATGTTATTCTGACCCCAGGTCAGATCAAAAAGCTACAATAGGCAGCGAAAAAAATTCTAGAATGAAAAGCACGGCCCAAAAATACTGTCACTGACCAAACGTCAACCAACTTCAACACTTTAGTTATACCAAACGTTGTACGAATCGATCTTTCGGAGGATGTTGTTAAGGACACAGCCAAGATGGAGGGTATATTTCCACTTTTTTAATTATATCAGCATTACTAGCCGCTGACCCTGCTATTGCAAAAGTAGCTGCGCTTGGTGCAGTTGGAACTTCCGATGAAATGGCATTAAAGAAAGCTACGAGGCACGCGCTTAGTCCATATGGTATTGTTTATTTTGATTCGTATGGACTCGCCAATCCGCTAGATTTTTTTCAATTATAACAGAAGATTGCAGAGTGTATAGCCAATCTTGTATTTCACTTTGTTAGCACAAACAATAACAGATCTGCCTGTATGTTTTCTAGAAGTACGTGCTATAGTCAATGGTACATCGAAATGCATCAACTGCTCCCCCCCAAAGCTGCGCACGAGCATACAAGTGGTCAATTTAAACTGATTAAACGTTTTATAATATGGTAGATATTTATGGGAGATCTAGCGCTAGAAGTGGAGGGAGGTTCAACAATAATCTTGGTGACGCTGATTTGTCAAAATGTGCCACTAAAGATGGGCTTTTTGATCTTACGAGTCTTGCTTGGGTTGATCGAGATGAAGTTGTTTTTTGTCAGGACCAGCACGGCAGGCCTATTACATCCAAAGTGAAACTCGTTGATATTATCCGACAAGTTCTCGGGGCCACATCCGATAATTTTCCAGTATTTACTGATGATGGAATACAGACTATTGTATCAACCACATCCAACAGAAATAAGATTATAAAAAGTATCAGCGATGTGACAAAACGAACGCGAGTTTGATCTTGTTGTGTCGACGATCACGACGCTACGACAACAACAAAATAATCATTGTGCGAGCTGTAGCGTATGTTGTGGTGTATGGGATGTTCTGGGAGAGATAGTACCTCTAGCGGTTCTTAGTCGTACTCCCATGGGGTAGCGAGTCCACCTATGCTCTCCACATGCCACTCAACTCTCACGTGTGGATCCTAGTTGCTGTAGTATGCGTAATAGCCACACCACGTGGAACAGCTTAGACTGGCCGGTAAAATCAGGGTGAGGGTAGCCGATGGGTCTCAAACCGTCGATGATCTAGGTTTGTCACCCTAAGCATGTGAAGACTCGACCCTGGAGACTACACGTGAGATCACAGCTGGTCAACGGACATAACTTCAGTTTCAGCAAGCGACGTGGAACGCACTAGGGCAAAGTGAGACACAACAGACACAACTGGCCATCCACGGCATCCACCATCTCCAGCTGTTTCGAATCTATGTTACCACTGGACCAAGATAGGCGATAACGAGTGAGGTCGACTTGTGCGCTCGCAAGCCATGACATCACCAGATCACTATTCCATTCCAACATCCTGCAAGTCCTGCGTCGATTGTGAAGTGGCAAAGCGGCAGGTGTGGATTCACTGTCAGCCGTAGTAACAACCCTGCACACAGGCGGATCAGTCTATAGGGTCGTCTTCCTGTGACCTAAGTAGCATGGGAGTTCGGCATCCATCTGAGAGTCTGAGCAGCCCTCTTTAGGATTAAACTGCTCGCCTTAACAGAAGAGGAAGGGGCTAGAAAAGTTGTCCTAAACATTGTCTGCTTCCTCTTATCCTGGCCAGCTTACCGCGGCTGGTGGGGATCCCACTTCAGAGGTAAGAAAACAAAGAAAATGATCATGGTGTCAACTCTCACCATATGCGCATGGAACGTACGTACACTCTTGGATCGTGCCGGGACTGAAATGTATGAAAGACGGACTGCTTTGATTGCCAGAGCTGGCCAGGAACAAAGTTCAGATTTCAGCACTCAGCGAGACCCGACTTGCCGACGAAGGTCAACTGTCAGTGGTAAATGCGGGCATGATTCCCCAGTGCTAGACATTACTATAAACTGACACAAAGCAGACAATCAACACACACACACACACAAACAAACAAACAAACAAACAAACAAACAAACAAACAAACACAAAATAATGGTTATCATTGCATCGGTAAGACAGCCAATAATTGAAAACGACTAATTAAACGACTAATTACATAAATGTAAATGCGGAAAGAGATCATCGTAAACTATGACTTACTTTTAATTAATTATTCCAGCTATAAACGTTGTTTTGTTTCAAACTTTTTTTTGATTGTTGAAGGTAGAAAGCAGCCATCACATTCAATATTTGTTCAGCCCAACTGTGCAAAAATGGGAATTCCTAATGCGAAATGGAATTTCGGCTTACGGAATGACGTGTTGTGATTATGAATTTTAACACTGTTTCAGTCATATTGCTAAGATGTCTACAATTTATAGTGATGTCTAGCACTCAGGAATCATGCCGCAGACATGTAGCATGATGACCCACCCAGTAACATTATCCTGACACCAGGCCGACCAGCCCTAACACTAACCTCGTAATACTGAGCGTCAAGCGAGGCAGCTGTTAGTACCAATTTTATAAGTCTTTGGTATGACTCGACCGGGGCTTGAACCCCGCTTACGGAATGAAATCATGTACGTGAAAGTAAGTATAGGTTTGCAAGATGAAGTTATAAAACAAACAACAAAAAATAAACGTTTTGATTTATTATATGAAGCTAAGTATGTTGCTAAATAAATGCATACCGTTGTATACACCATAATAAAACTAATAGCATAGCATAGTTCCAATACCCATCCGGTTGGCTGGACTTGTTACGGTAAAGTAAATTGTATAACGGTTAGCATTATAATGCTTAATGTAAGCAAATAAAAAAATTTCATCAAGACACTAGGTAAAAGTAAATAACGTGAAACATAATTTACTAAGTTATCAATCATACTCGTACTCAGATTTTTGTGAAGTCAGCGTTATTGAATATCGGCATGCTAGACGGAGTCGTCAGATATTCTTTTTATTGTATACTTTTAAACTTAATGCGATAATTATAAATATTGAGTTTTGTCTAATAATCGAGATCTTGTAATAATTTTAGAATGTTTTATTATGTTGACTCATATGGGAATAAGTTGACTCATACGGGAATAAACTGACTCTTATGGGATAAGTTTACTCATATGGGAATAAGTTGACTCATGGAAATAAGTAATACAAACTCTTTCCTTTGCGGAAAAACAACGAACTAAATTAAACAAAAGTAAGCAGAAATGTATAAAACTCAACCAGTAAAATGAAGAGATTATATATATATATATATATATATATATATATATATATATATATATATATATATATATATATATATATATGTATGTATATGTATATATATATATATTTATATATATATATATATATATATATATATATATATATACACACATATATATATAGTTACGATTTCATTTTACCTATCAATTTCAAATTTTACGCATCAAAATTTACACACACACACACACACACACACACAAATATATATATATATATATATATATATATATATATATATATATATATATATATATATATATATATAGTTACGATTTCATTTTACCTATCAATTTCAAATTTTACGCATCAAAAATTACACGTCTATATCATAATTTTAATTACTTCAGTAATACATTCTTATATTTCTATTATAAATCTATTTCTTTATATAAATGAATGATGAGAAAAAATTTAATATTTCTTTTCATACTTCAAGCAAATTATGCTAAATAATTTTTTATCAAACGATCATTATAAATATGAAAAGTAAAAGGGAAATATTATAATTCCCTACGCACAAAACTCTTCAATTTTGCTCCGCATAAAGCCCCAAATATTTTTCGCTTTTAAGACCTACCTAACAATGGACCCCAAATCAGACCATTAAAATTCCGTTGTATTTCTGCCTTCCGTCATGATCATATCATTTAATTAATTAATGTTAATTTAATGTTAAATATCTATTTAGAACTTAATCTCTGATATAGTAAGACACCATGTCAACTACTAAAACAGGTGAAAAAAAAATGGTGAAAAATTAAAGTTTGCTTGCAAGAAAAACAACGAAGTTCGAAGCAACAACTCTTTTATGTGTTTTTTTTTTGTTGTTGTTGTTTTCTTTCTTTTCTTAACGGGGAGATTTTGTTGGGTTTATGGGGGGGGGATGGAGCGAGGTGGGTGGTAGGGGTGTAATTCTATTATATTTCTATTGATCATTTACCTGTATGATTGTGTTGAATAGTTCGTTGATTGCTCTCTCTACGTTAGGGCAGTCGGCCTGCTCTGTGAGGGCAAGCACTAGGCGAATGTAATTACCCAGTCCGTCAACCAGAGACGAGATGCATTCTGTGTTGCCCGCCAGCTGTATAAGTGCCCGCAGGGACCGTTCCGTTTCCTCAAAGGAGGACTTGTCTGGAAATAACAGAAAGTAAATGCCAGTGGATTATATTGCAGCTTTACTAAGATGTAGTGATTTATGTAAATTAGGGATAGGATTAGAAGGGAAGTTAAAATCAAAGTGTGACTTAAATATGGAAACACTTCCATATTCAAAACTTCTTGAACAACATTGTCTGTCTAACGAATCGGGTTCGGAGTGTTCCACCGACCTCACTGCGACCAGTTAAAATAGTATAGTATATTTTCCAACATAAACACAAGAACAACAACAATTACACAAGAACCAGTCTTGGTATATCTTGATCAGCCCAATCTGTTAAAGATTTTTAGATCTTTCCAGTTCATATCTCCGAAAAAGGACTTGAGTAATAATCGTGGTGTGTAGCTATTACCTGAGTACTCATTCAAATGAGCAATTTATCTTTTGAATGTCATGGCGAACAATGGATTCTTCTGATGGTTGTGATGTGTCGAATTTTGAAAACTCTTAGAAGAATTGTATGATGTGTCGAATTTTGAAAACTCTTAGAAGCATTGGCAAAAGGAATTGTATCAAAGTCAACTTAATTAAAGTAGAAAGGGCTAGAGATTATTGATTATTGATAATATGATTATTTTCATTTCATCTCTGAACGTCAAAGAAAATTCGTTCCACGCGACGAAACTTGACCGAGTCATCTGCTATAGTACAAGGGTATGGTATAAGACCTTTCCCAAAGTCAACCGGTTAAAAGGGAAAGCTTGTCAATAATTGATTGTTCAAAGGAACGTTAATTCCGGCATGATTAGCTGTCTTGACAATCAAAAAATTCTATGAAGAAGATTTAGGAAATAGTCGATTGTGATTGGTTAATAGTAATTTATGGGCGTAACTCTGTAAGGAATTAAGGGTTTTGCTTTGGATAAATTCTTCAGTCTTCAATCTTTCTTGAGAGAAGTTAAGATGTCGACTCCGGGAAACGTGAAAGTACGTCTCTCGTGATTGCAGTAAGGCGTGAGAGTTGTCTCAGAAAATAGACAAACTCTACATTTGAGGTTCGTTGGAAACGAAAAAGAAACGGCAAAATGTACGCAATCTCAGTTTCCTGATTTTAATATGTTATTTCATTTGTTAATTTACTTGCAAATGTATTGATGTTATAATGTATGTATGTATGATTTTATTTTGCAGGGTTTTAGTGAAATATTAGTCATGAAATTTTATTCTTTGATATTTATAATTATTTATTTGGAGAATTGTAAAGGTTGCATGTAATTGAATATTTATTGAAAGAATTGACAAGATTGCATCTAATTGAATATTCGATAAACAGGAGTGCTTAGGAATTTTCAAGAATTAAACCTAATAAATGATGGGTAATGTTTCGTAGTTTTATGAATTAACTCTCAGTCTAGTATGACATTATTGAGTGTATATTCAAATACTAGTTTATAATACTTAATTGATCACGTAAACTATTTTAGAATAGTTAGATTTGAGGGGCTAAGCCATATGTAATTTAACACTACTAGATAGTTTAATGTAAGAAGTCAAGGAGTGTTAAATACGGGCACATACGCGTTAGCCGTGAAGTAGAATCTAATGATCCCCATTAGCGTGACTCGAATTAAGGTCAGGACATGCAATGTCCGTCTTGTTGTAAACATAGAAATTAGTGAACAATTGAGTGCAACAGAATTTATGCCTTTTGTTTTCTGAGCCGAATTAATGTAAAAATATAGATATACTTGGAAATGTGACCTATTGTCTTTTGCGAGACATTTTATTTATCAAAGGAAAGAGCTTCCTGAACTCTCCTGAGATTCCCTGAAAATTCCTGTACCAATCCCAAGTACCAGAACGAATTCTGAGCCGAAGTCTAGGTCTAGGGACGAACGTCAAATCAAGGTTCGCCTGGCAAGAGTCCAGGTCAGACGACTAGACAAAGGTTGGCAGAGCAGGGACGAACGGAAGATTCGATGTCCGAATATGATAGGTGATGATGTCACTCATCGTTGAACTCAAAGGTCACATCTCGTAGGCAATGACGAACTGAATTAATTGTCACTGACCAGTAATTGTAACAGTAAAGAAAATTTGTATTGTTTTTTTTATTTGAGTACATGTTAGTACATTTTTCCTTCTTTTGTAACCAAGAAATTGATTTCTTTTCATTATAAATTCTGTTGTTAAACTTATTAAATTTTATATTTTATTTTTATATTTGTTCGTTGAAAAATGGCTCGTTGTGTTTATTTCTTCAATATACTTGTTCAGAGTTCTGCATTCTTCTTTCTATCCATCCACACTGGGTAAATTACACCGCGGGAGGTCATTCCCTAGCAACGAACATTAGTAGAAGAGGTTGGTGTGTTGAACGTCACCAATTTACCACAATGGTCATGGCGATCAATGGATTCAAATTATTCGAAGTTTCATAAACCTTGTTTAAAATACACATAATTGTAAGGTTATACCTCTAGCATGCAAATACTAATTTTATTTGATGAAATGGCAAAAAAGCGGAGGTCCATTTTTCGAACCCAGGCCGAGTCATACAAAATACTTATTGAATAAAATGGTACTAGCAGCTGCACTGATTGGGGCTCAGCACTGAGGTTTGTGTTAGGTCTACCAAAGAGCAGACATCATAGCAATGTGACAAGAATTGTTAATGCTTTGTTAAAAATCCAAATCCAAACCACACGTACTGTGCTCGTTTTAATACATTTTTATATTGTAAATAATTTCTTCATGTCTTTATTTACATGTGTAACTTTCCCTTTCAGTCGAATATGTAATACTCCAGGTTATCTCTTTGAATTTGTGTTAAAGAATGTTTGTTTTGTGCATGTAATTTGTTTCTTCTCCTTACAAAAGAGCATGAGCAGGTCGAACGGTTTTGCAAACTGTTTTGTAATTGCTTCGTTACCAATATTTCTGTCAATGTTTCCACCTTCGATTTTCTATCTTCAACAATGCATCCAACTCACCACATCATATGCAAAGATAGTACGATCCATACATTTCCGCTATTTCAAAACGTTTCTAACAAGTAATTTCCTTCAAAATGAGAAACACGGTATCATGTGTCATAATTGGTAACTTTTGTGAGACGAAATGAAGATTCGTGACAAATGTGTGTGAAGAATAAATGACACGTTTGACACAAATCTCCAAGCTCACAATTAAACTCAAATTTTTCGTCAGTTAAATGACAGTTTTCATTTTCCATTTTTTTATGAAATAAACCATCTTTATGCAAAATAAAATTAATCTTTTGCACGTTAAGAGCTTTGTTCAAAGAACAGTTATCAAACACGAGATGTCTACGTTAAAATGTTGGGGCTGAATATTTGTGAATAATGGACTGGTGACAATATCTGCGACAGGATTCAGTATATTAGACTGGTTTCTTCTACCGTACATAGCTATAACTTCTAATATATAGATAAACAATCGTCTATGTGCCCCCCTCCAAATAAAGGGCAAAGTTCTTGGCTCTCGTATGCATACCTAGGTTGCTGCCTTGGCCGGCAGAAGATCGCGTAATTCTGATCTTTAGTCTGAGATCGAGTTTTCACTATCAGCCAATCAGAAAAGAGATTTAAAAGTGGCGTCGTTTCTGATTGGTCAGACCTCAAGTAAATCCATAATCACTTAATGAACAAATTCCCGAGGATATACATTTCCTCTATTTCCTTGAATAAGTAGTTTCCAAACTGTTGGAATCCAATCTACATAACTGGCACTATTAAAAATGTAGGAATCTTTAAAGAAACTAGAAATATCACTATCATCATCACGCTAGGGCCATCATAGTCACCGAATAAAATGTTTCATATATATTTTTTTTACAAAAAACAAAAACCAAATGTCGAATACAGCTTTGATACTCTTTTTTCGTAAATTTATGATAAAAATGAATACCACTTTTGAGTGTATTTTCAACGTTACGAACTGCAAAATAAAGGCTTTTCCTTAAGTAAAGAAAGACCGTCTTCTGGAAACAATTTGTAAATTGGTCTAGTGCATATTAAGCATATTTTTGGATGAGTTCCTCGAGTGAAAATTATTCCTTTTTCATCATTCTCGCTGTTCCATTAGTAATCTCTCCGGGAAAGCAAGGGAAATTACACCATTTAATGCATGACGCTTTTTCTACCCTGCAGGGAAAGTCTCCAGGCCTACATTGTTTTTTTTACATTTTTATGGAAACATTCTTGTATTCACATTTATTGAAAGCAGTAATTTTCAAGAACGTACTTAATTAGACATAATCAATGCCTGTGATACTTGTGTCTAGAGAGGTGGCTTAAATGGAATCGATTTTCAAGCTTAAATTGCGGAATACGTCAAACTGTGAATATCTGACGCTAATTGGACCAACTTCGAATATAAGTTCCGAAATATGTGATGAGTCCTTAGCACAAATAGCCATTGTCAAATCTGGGTCAAAGCTGCAGTGGATCCGCGTTATACAAGGTTAAACACGGCATAGAATGCAAAAGTGTCTCATGAGAACATTATGGGTGCAGGCTTAACTTTAATGTATTTGCTTGAACACCCAATATGAATAACGAGTTCAGATTGAAGGCGTTTGTATTGACAAAAATTAGTTAAAAAGGAAGGTTGTTGGATTGTTCATGAATGCCCACAGAATGCAATCTCCCATTAACAAAAGCCAACGATGAATTTAAAAAAAAAATATATTCTTGTTTGTAATAATATTACTGATAACATTTCAAAGTTATACGAAGTACAGTTTTGGATTTTAAATCGGTTTCTGTGTAAGTTAATAATTTTGTACAACTATTGAAAACCATCATTGTCGTTAGTTTTGCCCAAATTTTGTATCTCCATCTTGGGTAACAAAAGGTCGTCTATTCACTCCACCCCTTGGCATGTTATATGCAACGAGCCACAACAGTGCTTTGGACAAGAGTCCTTCTGCGATATCATCTTCTGTGAAGTCAACGTGCATTGACGCGAAAGAAAACTTGAAGGTGAACATTTTAAATCTCTTAACCCGTAACGCAATACGGAGGCTGGTTAGATCTTTGCCAACTATTTTCCTCATATAATGAAACGAGCAATAGGACTGACCCAGTTTCTTCCAGTAGCACTCATTCCAATATCTAAACGGTAGAAACTGTTTTGGCAAGCTACATCACTGTCTGACAAGTTACATATGTCAATGATCTATGTAGGTCAATATGGATAAATGACCTTGAAAGGATGAGGTGCTCAGTATCAGGCGTCATTACACTTATAAACAATCTTTACAAACATGACCATAATTCCTAGTTACATATTCATGCTTAATTTATTTATTTATTTAAATGATTCCTCTTTGCATATTCAGTTAACAACATTGTAAATATTGGTTCATTGTTACTTTTATTTTAATGATTCCTCTTTGCATATTCAGTTAACAACATTGCAAATATTGGTTCATTGTTACTTATGTCTGTAAAGATTCGTGATGAATCCATAATTTGCAAAAAAACTATTTAGTTTTAAATATCACGCCATATCATGTGTATTAGCTTCAAAAGCCCAATTTTTACCTTATAAGTACTATTTTATATTAAACAACCAAATGCTATCATTTGAACGCGTTACGCAGCCAACATATTTTATTTTAAAAGCATTTATCAACCAATATGTTCCTTGAGAGCATTAAGCAGCCAACAGCTGGTTTTTTTTTGAAAGCAATAAACATACAACAGCTGTTCTTTGAAACCATTAAACAACCAAAAGGTGCTCTCTGAAAGCTCTAAACAGCTAATTTAATGGCTGATGATGCTTTCAAAGAACAGTTATTTTTTTTTGTTTTTGGTGTAAAGCATTAAATGTAAAACAATTGTCCTTTCAAAGCATTAAATAGCCATCAGCTGTTCTTTAAAAGCATTAGGCAGCGAACATTATTCTTTGAAACTATTGAGCAACCAACAATTATCATTTGAAATTAATTGACCAGCTAACATTTTTTTGTGTCAAAGCATTAAACAGCAAACATCTGTTGTCTAAAATCATTAAACAGGCAGTAGTTGTTATTTACAAGCATTAAACAGCCAACATATGTTCTTTAAAAGCATTAAACAGTAAACATGTGTTTTGGAAGCATTAAACAACAAATAACTGTTCTTTGAAAGCATCATCAGCCAACATATTTCTTTGAAAATATTAAGTTTGCGCTCTACAGTTTCATAGTTTGCCATTTAAACAGGCCTAGCATATCTTAGGAATTTTTACGAGAACTTTAAATTATCTTTTTGTTTTTGGTGTAATGATTGATGGATGTGATTTGGATTATAGAATATACAGCATGGTCTGTCTGATGTGCGCATGTCCAAAAACTTCCCTTTTCGCTTGCTCATTTTCACTTTCTGTAGTTCAGAGGTAAATTGTAAAAAGAAGAGCTGATAACATTTAAAAAAAAAAAAAACAAAAACATTATATATATTTGGTGATTCATTCATTACTCTTCCTGGACTGGTATTGTCTAGTCCGGCAAAGTTAGTTTTCCCTATTTTTGTAACTGTTGAAGATAATGTACAATAGAATAATTCATGCTGGTCTTTGACCACATGGGAAAAGTCATTTTGGTTGGCTGTGTGCTTAGATCGTGTACAGTTTCCATAATACAATATCACATGATATTTCACCCAGAGTACATTAAAATTACATAGAGGTATGCCAATATTCTCTCCACTGTCCTTGTTGCAAATGCAAACAACTTCACCTTACAAATGTCGCACTCTCTGAAGTTCTTAATATCTGTAGAGCGCCCCCTAAACAGCCAACATTTGTCCCTTGAATGCATTAAACAGCTAACTACTGCTCATTGAAAACATGGTTCGTATATGAGGTTTAAATTCGTCAAATCCCCGGGTCTTCTTCGTATTTTAAAGCAAAGACAGAGTGATAATTAAGGACGATCAACAGTGTGTGTATGTATGTATGTATGTATGTATGTATGTATGTATGTATGTATGTATGTATGTATGTATGTATGTATGTATGTATGTATGTATGTATGGGAATGCGTGCGCGCGCGTGTATGTGTGTTTAAAGTTTATATTCATTTCTTGTCATTCAGATCATCGCCAAAATTTCAAATGGTGAATCGTTGTCATTACCAACTATAAGAGATGTGATAAAATTGGCATTAACCACCAAACAAAACGTGATGAAATTGTTGCCACAACCGACCATAATAGGTGTGATAAAAGATTACAGCTCACAGCAGAGTGGCTTTAAGTCTCTCTCTCTCTCTCTCTCTCTCTCTCTCTCTCTCTCTCTCTCTCTCTCTCTCTCTCTCTCTCTCTCTCTCTCTCTCTCTCTCTCTCTCTCTCTCTCCGTAGTGTTCGTCTGTCACTAGGTTTTTTTTTCCTGTTTACCTTTCAAAGCTACAGCTGACAATGGTAAGACTATATCGTGAACATTATCACACTTTGAAAAGAAGTCTGTCAACGAACAGGGATGATGGAATGAGGTGGGTTTAGTGTAATATAATGAGGTGAATAATATTTGTGCAAATGCAGGAAATTAATTTACAGACTGTTCATGAATATATGTATATAGGTACAAAATAAACTCACAAAATCACGAGAGGGTATTTGCATTTTTTTTTCTCACTAATTATTTTGGTCGGTGATGTTGTGTGGGTGTTAAAGATAACGGAGACAGATATCCTGTAGAAAGAGCTTAAATTGCAAACAGCCTTGACCCAGAGATAGAGTTTTACCAGATCAAAGACACCCGTCAAATGTAAACTCCTTTGAGATTGTCGATTCAAAACTATCTGGAACAGAACCATTCGGAATAGTTCTATGATCTTCAGGCGGGAGGATTGAGGTCTACGTGATTTGTTTTACAAATGATACTAATGATTTTGTGCGAACACCGTGTTGTTCTTGTTGTTGTCGTGATTTTGGACTTTTAACTTAGTTTCAACAATTTTGCAGTCATATCGCTACGATGTCTGCAGTGTGGCAGTTTATAGTGATGTCTAGCACTGAGGCATCATGCCGCGGACATGTAGCATGATGTCCTACCCAGTCACATTATCCTGACACCAGGCCGACCAGTCCTAACACTAACCTCTTAATGCTGAGCGCTGCGCGCTGAGCGAGGCAGCTGTTAGTACCATTTTTGTAAATCTTTGGTATGACTTGACCGGAGATCGAAACCGCGACCTCCCGCATCCAAGGCTGACGCTCTAACGCTCGTAAAACACCAACAAAAAAGAGCCCGACCTGTCGGTGTATTGGGTGAGAGTAGTTCTGGATCTAAGATAATTACAGTTGAGCGTCCGAAATACACACAGTACAAGTTAACTAGAATCCCGAGAGACAAACTCAAGACGAACAGATAAGACTGACGTATCTGGCGCTGCAGAGGATATATAGTCCAGTGAGAAAAATACAGTTTAAATCCTGATGTCGTATGTGTTGGTTCAAATTGCATTTCCTCAAAGATCCATTTTTTTAGATCGAGATTTTAGATTTTATATGTTGAATTACACAGTGGTGGTTTAAAGTTATATTTTTATGTTGACGTTTTACAGTTTATATTTTGAATTGCAAACCGGTGGTTGAAATTTCAAAAATCATATGTCGAGAATCCCTAATTCACACGTTATCTGTAAATGTTTGTGACGAAAGTTCCATTTCATTGGGCGAGTATTTAGATTTCATATGTTGAATTTCAGAGCAATGATAATAAGCCTTCATTTTTAAAAATAGCGCAGTCCGTTCACGAGAACGACCTCTAGCGATAAAATTCATAGTCATTCTTAACCTGTGAAAGGTAACTTTCAAACGGCAAATGCATGAAATGTAAAGGCGCCTCATAATTAAATAAACGAATGATTTGTCTTAATAGTCGATATTTTTTTGAATTTTTAAAGTGGACATTGTGCAATGTTACTTTTAACACCAACACATCATTTCACCATAACGAAATAAAAATAAAATATAATAATTCTGACATGTTAAATTGACACTCTCAACATATGACATCAAAATTTCAACAGTCTTCCTGTAATTCAGAAGATACATTCTAAAACACTACATCGGACTTCGAATTTTCACCTTTCGCAGTGTAATTCAACAATGAAATCTAAATACTCAACATATGAATGAAAATTTCAACACAAACACTTTGAACCAATACATATTCTTGACATATAACATTGAAATTTTAATCATCACAGTGTAGTTGAAACGACACAATCTAAAACATCGACAGAGTAATTATAGCTTTCAGCCACTACTGTTTAATTCAACAGATACAATCTAAAATCTCGACCTAGAAAATGGAACTTTAAGGACAAGTATATTGATATAACACGTAAAACTGGAATTCTCGACATATGACATTAACATTTTAACGGCAACGTTCTGATTGGACAAGCTTTTTTCCGCTACGGCGCCTCATACTGACGCTGATATGTTTGTTTTAAGGCTTATAAAATTCTACAGGAAGCCGTATGGATAATTCACAGAATAAACTCATCCAGCAATTTAATTCAGTTTCGAGAGACAGTGATTGATTTGTTACTAATTTGTTTTGAATTATTGATTACGTTGACCAATAGAGTTGTCAGCTGGCTCATTTTCAAATATACTCTACCAAATACTGCGGGCACGACTTACGATTTAAGGTCTTGTTTCCTCCGAAGTGCTGTATTAAGATAAGTTTATTGATCAATATACGTTCAGAAATGATATTCTCAGAAACGCACCGACAACATATTCCTGGGGAGCCATATGCAAGCTAACTGATTTATTTTCTCATGAGAATAACCATCTCTTCAGTAAAAAAAAACAACATATAATCGTCATACTTTTTGTTTTGTAACAAATTAAGATTATCAGCATTCTGTTCCTTGGAGATTTTGTTTGCTCTTTTTTAATATGCCACCTGGTGATCTAATACATTTTTATTTCTAAAGTTCTCAGAAACTACAATTATCTTTGTATTCTTATGGTGTGGAATTGTAACCTACAGAGTGCCACATGTTATTCTACATATGTTAGAAATGTACAATTAGTAATTAGGAAAAAAAATAATAGAAACTGATTATTATTAATTTGTAAGCATTTTTTTTTGTAACTGTCATGTGTCAAATTTTGAAGGCTTAGTGAAACTTTAGGTTAAATAAATTGTACTTTGAAGTTAACAAATTCAAGTCAGATAAGGTCTAGAGAAGGTTCACTGATTATTTCTTTATTTTCTCTCTGAACAGATAAAAGGGGTTACGTTAAGCTTCAGTAGCAGCTGACCTGGTCAATTTTGCTGGTATAGTAACGAGCGCACGATAGAACTCGATCGTAACTGTTCAAAAAGGGGCGCATGTCAAACAATTGATTCTTCAAAAGAAAGCTAATTGCAGGATATTTTTGGCTAGTGAAGTCTGATGTTAAACATGATTGTTTGGAGAGAAATTGTATGAACAGCTATTTCTTATTGGTTAGGGAAATTCAGGACGTACACTTTGGGAAACAATTTAGGGCTACCACTTGCCAAAAATCCATCAGTCCGATTTTTCATTGAAAGAAGCTTAAGACCGACTCTATAGGAGCCCAATAAGTAGTGTTTCTTCGTAAAAAAAAAAAAGGAACTCGTAGAAAAGGGCCAGACAGCTGTCTTTAAATGAAGGACAGGCTTTAGGCTAGGACACTAGAAACGGTATCAAGTTACGCAATTTTAGTTTCCAATTTAATATTCTATTTCGTCTGTTTGGTTTGTTTGCAAATGTGTTGATATGCTTATGACTCACGCATGTATCGTGTATTCATTTCGTAAGACTCTATTGATATGTTAGTTTTATGCCATTTAATTCTGATTTCTGAAGCATAATATAACCCCTTTTATGTGTTCGGAGATAAAAAAAAAGAAAAAATCAGTGAACCTTCTCAAGACCTTATCTGACTTGACTTTGTTAATTAATTCATTGAGAGAATTGACGGATTGCATGTAATTAAATATTCAATGTGTAGCATTTCATAGGGATGTATGATTTACCCTAATATACAGATGTGTCATATTTCTTAGGATATATGAATTGATTCTCTGTGTAGGATGATATGTGCTCTTGCGAGTTAATGATAAGTGTATATTTATATATTTTCACATTATTTAAATCATCACTCAAGTTACTTTAGTGTAGCCAGATTTAGTGAATATTACGCCATTATGCCATAAGTAAAAGATCATTTCTTTTATTGACTGCATTGTCTATCCAAAGGTAAATAGATGTATAGTAATGTATGCTGGTATAAACGGCCGCTTTCGTCTGAAAACTCACGTTATCAATTGGTCGCGGAGTGAAATGAACTTCGAGCTAAGGTCATTTGTACTAGAGTAACAGTATTTTACCGAAACAACATTTATATACAGATATTCGCTAAGGTAACATTATGTCAGAATTTATGCAGAGCGATGACATTATCTGATGCGAACCAATACAGTTATCTATATATGTAGAAGTGTATGTATGAATTCATATATATATATATATATATATATATATATATATATATATATATATATATATATATATATATATAATGAAGCAGCGTCAAACGCAGGGACATAAAGAGAGAAAGAAGCAGGAATAAGTCAAAGAACCCGATGAGTCAAAGGGAAGACCACATCTACGTGAGGTCGGAATAGTCCAAGGACAAAGAGGACCAAAGTACACATACTAGACGTGGAGATACGACGAAAAGGAGACAGGCCAGATGAAGCTGTCATTACTTGGAAATTGCACTCGACTGTCATTGCAGGAAATTGCCCTCGAGCTCAACTCTGTAAATGATGAACAGTGGACCGTGACTAAATTCTCTCAGTGTAAATCAGTTGGCTTGTAAAGTGGAATCTGGTTATACAATAATTATTGGAAAGTAAATTTGGTTATGTTTTAATTGTATTCATTAAATTTAGTAAATCTTTTGAATGGAAGTGATTTTCTTTTGATTGTATGTGAATTTATTAAAAATTTGCATTTATTGAAAGGGGGCTCGTGGTTATATATTTATTTTCCTAATGTGCTCAGCTATCTGTGATGTTCTATCTATCCGTCCACACTGGGGAATAACACCATGGAGATCATTCTCTAGCTAAGTACGCCGAATTAATTAAGGAGGAGTTTAATGTAATGTTTTAGGGGCCCCGAGTGGGTCGAGTGGTCTAAAGCGCTGTCCGTTACGGATCACTGCCATCTCACCTCTGCGTGGGTTCGAGTCTAGGATTCGGCGAATGTGGATATGTGAGAAAGCTTGCCAGTAGCTTCTCGTGGGTCGGTGGTTCTTTCCGGTGATTTCCCGGTTTCTTCCTCCACCATTAATACTGGCCGCCATGAATAGCCTATCGTGTGCTGAAAAATGGCGTTAAGCTCAACAACAACAACAATGTAATGTTTTAAATCCCCCGTTACAGTAAATATATTATTATTTTTTTTTAATAAAGATTTTCATTGCTCTGCAATAATACTTGATGGTAATGAATTATCCATAGTCATTAAGTAATGTCTTGTTTATCCCAAACGATGATTTATTTTGTTATCTTGTTATTATGAGATTCTTTACGTTCAACAAGGAAACTTTAATCAATTATATTTCAAGAGAGTAAAATGAAAAGAAAAACTGTGTTATATGAAAGGTAACCGGGGGAGAGGGTATTCTTAAGATTTAACAAGGCTTTTAAAAGTGTTAGAGTTAAGCAGTTTGATATACCAAAGGTGCTGGTATATCATATTGTCATGCACCCATTGCGCATTAATACACATATAAAATATTGTTTCAACCGTACAGAGTAGCTTCGGTACTTTCTATATCAGCGA
The DNA here is from genome assembly GCA_016746295.1 of Potamilus streckersoni. NCBI lineage: Eukaryota > Metazoa > Mollusca > Bivalvia > Unionida > Unionidae > Potamilus > Potamilus streckersoni. Next base: position 851,261 of record JAEAOA010002224.1, on the reverse strand, counting down.
TGAATTTCTACAGATTACTCATTAACGACATACAAAATAACGAGAAATATATTATTAATCCCAGTTTTCTAAATGACTGACATATGGAACACGATTTCATCGAAATCCCTGCTTTTTGAATACTGCTTCTTAAACAATGAACAAGCATAAATTCAGTTACCGGTGAGTATAATGAAACGAGAGAGGAATATGAACTAAGCCAAATAACGAACCTACAAGAGGCCATTCAAACATTTACATGTATTTACAGCTGATCTAGCTTATTTGTATACTTAAATTACATTGCTACCGACCATAATATTGTTTTTGTCTTCCAACTCATTCTTTCCAATTTTCGTTGGTTGATTTGACTAAATTTTGCCATCATACATAGGTCAAATGAGATCATCAAACGACAGGTGAAATCCTCTACGCTAGTGTTTATAAACATATTCTCCTGTATGCTGCTATGATTGCTATGAGAGAAAGAGAGAGAGAGAGAGAGAGAGAGAGAGAGAGAGAGAGAGAGAGAGAGAGAGAGAGAGAGAGAGAGAGAGAGAGAGAGAGAGTTTTATGGTCGGTAGTACTGTTATTAAAGCAAGATAATGACATAGATCAACTGCACATATATTAAAATATTTAATTACCTCTTGTTGGTTCGTCATTTCGCTTAGTTTCTTTTCCATCTTAATTTCAGTTCGACGATACGTGAATGGCTGAGCGTTCATGTGAATAGCCTAGCTAACCAAGTGTTTATAGTGCTCTACTTTCTTCACTAAAACTGTATTTCATGTTGAAACCGCAAGTGTGTATTAGATAGATTTAATCAATGTGAAGAAAAATACAAACTGTGAAAAGAAAACAATCAAATTATCAATATGCAAAGATGATTGTGAATAGGCACTAGATTTTGTAGCGGACAAACTCAGCAGCATTGTGAGGAATTCATTCACTCGGTCAATTCACAGCTGCCTGTAGTAAATGTGAACTCGATTCAGAGGACAGATATATGTACTTGTATGCGATATAAAAATATATGCATATTATATATGCTATATAAATGATATACCACGTATTGTAAAAATTTTCATTAAAAGGAAATTCGTTTCTTCGTGTCTTCATCTTTCTTACTCTAGTTCGGGTGCAGGGTAGACACTGCTGATATATGACCCACAGTTATTTTCAATTTTGGTCATTTCAGAAAAGAAATTAAATTCCAAATATAATTTAATTTACACTTTTTGGATTAAATACGTCTGTTCTTGTTAGTCAATATAAACGTGATTGTACGCGTCCTGTCGCCGAAATAGGTTCCTTCATACATACGGTTATAAAGTGTCAAAGAAGCAATTGCTGTTGAAATATTAAGTTGCATCATCATTAGCCGGGCCGTTACTGGATAAAGAGAGTGGTTCAGACACAAAAGCCAGTCTAAGTAATATTCACTACTTCAGTTTCTTTCATAAGCTGCATTACAGGCAAGATTTTCCTGGAATCGGTCTCTGTCAACTGTCCTGTCAAATGTACGTTCTTATCTTTAATTATGCTAAACGTTTTACGAAAATCGTGTACCACACATAAGATGGCAAAGTAGCAGCCATTTCCATTAGCTGATTTTTTTGTGCTCTGGTCTGAGTGGCTGATTTTTTTTTCAACAATTCGATCAGTTTTGTCTGACTGGCTGATTTCTTAACAATTTCTTTAACACTTCGAACAACCTTATCTGATGGGGTTCATATCTTCAAACTGTTAGACCAATTTGTTTGGGAGTCTGTTATTTCTAGACAATTACTTCAAATTTTTGGTAGCGATATTATAATAACAATACAATATCTTTCAGAGGACATAATGTTACCCGACTCTCTGGTATAGGAAACGTTCATATCGTTTGCAGCATATCTACACCATATGTACTTTATGTAAATGAAGAATATTTATTGATCGTCCCAACCCCCTCCCAAACAAAATAATAGAAATAGTTTTAAAAAAATGACAATTAAACAAACAAGATACAAACGCCATTTTGACCACTCCAAAACACAAAAATGTTTTACATGTGTTTCTAAAGTACTATTACGTTCCTAAAAGATATAAACTCTTCCCTCGTTCGCTCGAAGTACAAGTAAACTGATAATACTTTTGAAATTTTTTAGATTATTTTCATCGTTTAAAAACTGCAACCCAACCGTTTTTCCTAATGTATTTATGAACTACTCTGTGTCAAAATCTAGCGTATCCTGGTTATTCCTGTGCCTACTAATCTATTTTCTGATGACTCCCGGGAGAGGGATTAATCGTCCGTACTGTTCAGCGAGTGGCCCCTAAGAAAATAAATTAAATCGCCTTCTTACTCTATTACTATGCATCGTCTGATCTTATTGCCCTACTCCTATACAGAAATGTTTTCGCCCATAACGAATTGACAAGACACGAAACAAAATATCGTGTTGGTCTTTACTGAACTTCCTCGACGAGAGCTGAAAAATCCCCACGGCGCATCTAATTATTTGCTAACGTACCTCATCAGGCATTTATCACTGCGATGTTTCACGCTATAATGTTTACGCGATTAATATGTTAGTGTCGCATAGTGAACGTTCTCTCAGACACAAAATCAGCAAACTCCCCCGCCCAGAAGATAATGACTACACGTCCATAAGCAAGAGCGAGAGGATAGTTACCTTGTGTACTCAGGTCCAACTACAAACAACGTTGACCCTCATCTGCCGTCGCATAGTGAGCCAGCAAATCAGTCTATTGTGTTAGTTTAATTAATTTCTCATCACAAACTGCAGATAGCCATGGTATATTAATTTGTAGTTAGATCAAGCTTCATCATCGTCATCATCATCATCATCATCATCATCATCATCATCATCATTCCCTTACCCCATGTATATATGACAATGTAATTGGTAAATAATTAACTTTCTTTTCATACCATATTTTCTTTTCATTTGTTGGTACATATGACAACATCTTGATGTTTCTCCTCTTCTACCTCACTTCATTTCTATTTACAAGATTTCGTTCCGTGCTATGACGGTTAACATTACCAAAATACCGTTATGTAACCGTAGTATTATGGTTCGTGTGCCTACGTTGAAAAAAAATTATTGTTATAGTCATATTGTCTTTGTAAATATTGATTTTGATTTAAGACCCTCAATATAGAAATAAGGCCGGTGTGTGTGTGTGTGTGTGTGTGTGTGTGTGTGTGTGTGTGTGTGTGTGTGTGTGTGTGTGTGTGTGTGTGTGTTTCACAGGGTCACATTAGTACTACTTGGAACAGACGTTTGCCACCGGAACGAGGTAGATACAAAAGTGATTCCGAGTACAGAGAAAGCGACACAAATATATTTAAGTGGAAAAATCATTTTGGCAGAGTCCGGTCATTGAATCAGTGGCAGCACAGGGGCTCGTATTGTTGCTTACAATTTAGCTGTCATACATATACTATACAATAACTTGTAATTATTGTATACTACATGTATGGCAGGTAAATATTAAGCACCAATACGAGCCCCTGTGAGTAGCAGTATATATATATATATATATATATATATATATATATATATATATATATATATATATATATATATATATATATATATATATTAGGTAAGGCAAAATCCCTAAAAAGTAATATTTTAATTATTTACTTGGTGCTTGCTTCGTTGGGATGGATAGATGTACATCATGATATATACAGCGTGGAAGAGAGAGAGAGAGAGAGAGAGAGAGAGAGAGAGAGAGAGAGAGAGAGAGAGAGAGAGAGAGAGAGAGAGAGAGAGAGAGAGAGAGAGAGAGAGAGAGAGAGAGAGAGAGAGAGAGTTCTGGTACTATTGCAAACATTGACGTGGATCTGTCAGAGCATGAATGTCTGAGTTATATCTGATGAAAAGAGACCTGTCAAACGTATAGGCCTTTGTGACTGTGCCTGATGCAAAAGTCAACCTCAGATTCGATCAAACTATTTTTCTGGATGACTAGGATGTAACCTACTTGTTCTACAACCGATGTTGTGCAAAAAAGTAAACCGTAATCTGTCAATACGCTGTGGGATTGTAGATCTTGGTTTAACCTGTTTGATGTTGAGTACCCGTATTAAACTGTTCATTTTTCCTAAGATCACGGAGGCAATCTAAAACTGAACATATCGGAGAGACGTGGACAATATAAATTTTTAGGCTTTGCGACTTCAACAGGATAAAATGTATGGTTAACAACAAAATGCACCACCCTTAATAATCTGTTTGTCGGATTGCTCATTATTTAATTAATTTATTTATTTATTCTTCGTCGATTTTTCTTGTTGCTTTTATATTTTTATTTTTTATTTTCAACTAAACGAATCTGATTGTTGCAGCCATTTCTTACGACTCATATTCAAATATAAAATTATATATATATATATATATATATATATATATATATATATATATATATATATATATATATATATATATATATATATATACAGAGTGATGTATTTCGAAATCATGGTTTCCAAAACATCGGTGACAAACAGTTTTTAGGGGATGCTGGATTAGACTTGGTTTGTTACATACGGGTAGTTTGGGACTCTTCTTATATCTTGAAGTAAAAATAGTACATTCCTATTGCAATGTCTTTCACACATTTTTACAAGAATGCGTAGGTGGTAGTCGGTGGTGGTGTGAAGTATAGGTGCAATTCTGCAAAACAGTGGCTTTTAAACAATAATTTTATTCAGATAATTGATCTTATCTTCTCCTTTGACATTCTTGGGTAAGGCAAGGATTTTATGGTGTCTGCGCAGATGCATCTGACATTGTATAGCTTTTATTAGACCGGATGGTCCATTACAAATCTAATTTGTGGAAATTGTCATTTTGTCTGTCTTTCTAGGAAGACTTCTTTTACGATGACCAGGAAGAATGAGAATTAGCACGTGCACTGCTTACATCATTGATTCGAGAGAATCATACATTTGAATTGTATAAAATCGAACGTTTCAACCTAGCGTAGGCATGGACTGTTTTGATACGTAACATGCTCAGGACGTTCACGTTGCTTGTCGGCTATGCTATATTTCAGCCGGAATCAACCGCGGAATTTTGTTATTGAAACGTTCAGTTTTGGCAATTCCGGTCTCCATCTACAGGACACTCGCGTCATTTTTGTGACATCTTTGTCCTATACGGATCTGGTTAAATGTCTCAATCAGATATAAAAAAATGTCAATTTTCATAAGAAATGTGACGTCATTCCATCATCAAAACGATGGTTTACGCCACCTCATGATACCAATCTGACTCAAATAAGATCTCCTCTGTCCTAAGTAAAGATCTGACAGCATCCGATTAGGGATCGTGTTATGGTGACCTTTGAATTATCGGAATTCTGAAAGTGAATCATATCTTTCGGCAAACATTGATGCAATTTGTCCACCTTGCTCATCCTCCCAAACGCGATATAAGACTTCATCTGATTGGTTGATCAATTTAGCAATTATGGTAATTGCATAGGTCATCAGAACACGACCCATAATCGGGCGCTGTTGGATTTTTACGTAGGACAGCGAAAATCGGATTTGAACCCGACTGCTTATCAACAACGACAGAGACCCATACCTAATGTCACACAATGAGGAGGTGAATATCAACATCTGAGCTCTGCTTTTAAACTTTCATCAAAGCCAGACATGGTGTTGCCAGTAATAGATAGTTGCTATGCAGATCAGGGTCTATACTTCGAGCATTTAAGGACGAGCGTATTGAGGTCTATGCTATAGACAGATGCTATACAGTATATCAGGGTCGATGATGTAAACAGTCTCAGCAGGGCAGGATGCACGCTGCTAGCAGTAACAGAGCAGCATTATGTTAGTAGCTACACACATGCATATCCGAGTTTACTCTATTAGCAGTTACAAGCTAGGAGATATGGGTCTGCGCTGATAGCAATTAGGTTCAGTCTATCAGGATCAACGTTACTAGCAGCTAGAGACCAGCAGATCAGGGTCGACTGTGTTGGTTTTAAGTCATTACTGCAATGAACAGTGTACAACCTGGCATGCAAGTGTATTATTGGACGACAGATATGCTAAACGTTGTGAATAGTGTGTGACCAGCAGACCTGGGTTCAATTTTGCTAGAAGTAACAAGCACGCACATCCCTGTCAGCAGTTGCAGTCCAGCATGTCAGGGTCAATGAATTTAGCAGTTAGTCAAACACTGGGTGGTCTCCGTTTTTAACACGTACAGCTCTGCAGATCAGCTCTGCAGGGTCTGCGTTTTTAGCAGTTGCAGACAATCAGCATATGGTTTATGACGTAAGAAGTTAGAGGCTGTAGATCAAGGTCAATACAGTTAGCAGTTACAGAGGTGAAGTTAATTAATGTCCACACTGTAACCGCGTGTCATCCATCTAGGTTAATATGTAAAAATTATCTCATATAACAAATATACAGTGCCGGGTTACCCAATAGGAAGAGTAGGCACCGGCCTATGGGTCTCACGCCTTTTAGGGGTTCCGCCACAAAGGATAAAATTATTGAATTTATTTGATCTTGACGTATTAGAAGATAATTGGAGGAGGGGGGGCAAGATTTCGACTGCCTAGGGGCCTCCACATGGATTAATCCGGCACTGGTTCTCTATACATTAGGCGTAGAATTTCAACGTAGGGTTGGAACTATTTTTTTTTCTTTCTTGCTTTCATATGTTAGAGCTATATTCTGGTCTTCGACAGTTGTGGTTGTTACCAGGATCTTGACAGGGCAGACAAAATGTAAAGAAACAACCCACTGTGTTAGGTTCCATATACTAAACGACAGTCAAGCAAGTTGACAAATTTTGCACAGAAGATGCCTGGAAAAGAGGGCTAACGCGGGATTTGAAATGTCCGAAACCTGGGACTATGGTTTGGGTAAATTAATCCAAGAAAAATGAGTATTTCGCGAAATGTATGCGCTCAATTGGAGCCGTTAACTCTCCGGAAGATGGATGAAAAAGTTAGCCAAGCATTTAATATTGTTTTTCGTTAATGAAGGTAAGTCGTGTGTGTGTGTTATTTGTATTTTTAAAGTAACTTTGACAATTTTTAAATCATATGGCTACGATGTCTGCAGTGTAACAGTTTATAGTGATGTCTAGCACAGGGCATCATGTGGAACACATGTAGCATCATGTCCCACCTAGTCACAATATCCTGACACCAGGCAGACAACGACCATTTTTATAAGTCTTTGGTATGACTAGGCTGGTATTCAAACACGCGACCTCCCACATCCGAGGCGGCCGCTCTAACCATGTTTTCACTGGATCGGTCGAGGTACGTCTTGAAATGACCTGCCAAAAGAAACTTTGGCAAATATTTTATAGCCTCAATTGATTTATGTAGATTTAACTGTCTCTTGGAAAAGAATAGTAACAAAATAATAACACTATTTACAAGACGATTTACATGAATGTTAATGTCCAATGAAATTTATCAAACAGGCCCGATGATTTTGAGAGTCTTTGTATACAAATGACTGAAATTATTCGATAAGTTTCATAAATATCATTTTGAACGAGCATACATGTACAATTCTGTTAACCATATAAAAAATAAAATAAATACTGATGTTATTGACGACGACCGCAGAACAGAAAAGTGAATGTCTTTAAAAATTACCAAGATGTCAATATTCTTGCTCCTTTTCCTTAAAAAGCGTCATGATGTAATTTATGACGTCATTATGTGATATCAGACATAGAGGATCTCAAATGGGTAACGATTAAAAATTGAATTTATGAAAAAAGTTGAATAATGTCCAGCTTTTCCAAGGTTCGCAAAAGCTGGACATTATTCAACGAGTTTCATAAATTTAATATTAAATCGTTACCCATTTTAAATTCTTTTTATCACATAGTTTTTATTTCGGTGGAATTTATTTAGATAGAAGAACGAATAATTTCATTCATTCTGACAGACGGTTTACCTTTCATTTGTTGTGCATAAAATATAGTCCCAAACAAAGTTTAATTGGTAAAAGTAGATTGTACTGTTTTACAAACTATAAATCAAAGAAAAATCTTCCATCCGAATAAACAGAACATTTTATAAAAACAAAATCATTTTTCAAAACAGAATGAGCAATGCGATGTGAAGCCGCCACATTGTTCGATATGGTACACAGTACAGCAGGCCGAAAGTACCCTAAATACGAGTACCCTAAAATGTGTTTTTAAGAACTAACGGTAAACGTTACATTGTTGCGATTTTCATGTAAAATGGGATTACCAGATGCAAAAAGTCCCACATTTACTGCATTGCATTTGTGACCTGATATTTGTATTTGATTTGAAAAATAGACTGTACAGAAGACGTCAACAAATTTATTTTCGTGTCAGATTTTCATCCAATATATGCTATGTAAAGATGCTGTGGTTGGATAAAGAATTGTCATTTAGGAGATCCATTCATGTCCAGATTACTCTGTGAACAGAGGTGAGTTTGTTTACATTAATCGCACTAGTCATTATACACATCGTTATATCTCTGTACCCAGAATTCTAACGTACCATTGGCTACTATAGAACCTTTATCCAAAATTAAAAGTGATCTGCATAAAAGGCATTTAATTCCTTATTGTAATGTGCATATGACTTACCGTAATAGTTTTTAATGTTATGTTTTTAATTTCCCATGCGCAGAAATTGTGTACTAAGGATCGATAGGTCACCCCACAGAACTCATTAAAATATTTGTATTAATCCGCAGTGTTTACAAACATGGTTCCTGACATGGTGCAATTGCTACTTTAAGAGTGGCATATATAAGTAGCTTCTACTTGGATAATTATTCAGATTTCATGAAACATTACAAGATCCGTTGTTGAATCGGCCAACTACTGTTTGATATACTTATTTTTTTCTCCATTGACTTTCATTACCAAATTCGTGCAATATTTATCCCATAATACAATGCTTCATACTGCACAACACGTGTCTAAAAATATTTACACGTGTTAGCAGCTAATGTTAACTGTAAAAAATAATACACCCTCGTGATTTATTATATGTGTTTGTGTATGAACTGCGCAAGAAATTTCACTCATTTGAAAATAGAGACGATAAAGACGATGCGGATGAGTTCATTGAGTCACTAAAGAAACTTACAGCCAAATAACGATAGAACGTGATATTCGCAATAGCCAGCATGGGCTTTACGACAAACATGCACTATTCAAAATATCATTCGGATCATTTTAACAGATTTTTAGGAGATACGTTAATCAAGATTCGCTCACATGATTCAGACTGTGACCAGTTCTCTCGAGAATTTATAATTAAACAACCCCAGCAAAAATGCATATTAAGCTCAAGTCAATCCAGGCACTAAATTCGACAACATCCAAATGAAGAAGACTGATATTCATAGAAAGCAAACAGCACAAAGCCAATAAGCCAAAACTACCAAAACGCATTATCGTCTGCCTGCGAAATGCGCTTTGAAACCCAAGCTTCTTTGTGATTTTTACCGTTTTCTTTTTCTTATTTTTATTTTCTTTTTTTTTTTTTGGAATGATTTGTTTTGGATTTATAGCAACGCATATAAGCCATGCAATCTGATCAAGATCAGATTTCCGCTGTCCTACATAAAGTTATGACAGCGACCGCTTAGGGGTATGTTCTGGTAACCCATATTATTACCATAATCGCTAATTTTATAAATCAGTCAGATGAAATATGATATCTTCATGTTTGGAAACTGAGCAGTGTGGATGAAGAGCACGATAATGTTCCGAACAATCTGATTCAAATTCAGATTTTTGAAAGCTGCATTTTCATTGGCTTAATTCAAAGGTCGTCGAAACATGACCCATAATCGGTCATCGTGTAGGACTTTGGAGATCTGATTTTAATCAGATCGACAGGTCATGTAAATAGTAATGGGTCCCTCTAACAAAGAGAATGTAATGAGGCACGCAAATATGTCATCTGTAGCTAGCAATAACAACGGAAATAAACGTACTTACCTTTCTCCATCTCGAATTTTCCCCAAAAGGTACTTTTCTTGTTATTTTTGATGATCAGAATTACGTTGGTTCTGAACACGGCTTGAACTGTATGGCAGTTCAAACTAAATTTCGAACAGAAATCACATTTCAAAGGAGAACTGACTGCATTAGAAAACGAAATAAAGTTTGTATTCTGAAATAAACAATATTAAAACCTGCGTCTTGTTGAGAATTTCAATTAAAAATAGAATTTCATATCTGTTTCCAACTTACGATTCGAAATTATCAATAACAGAACCGAAACACTTCTGCAGCTAGCATCAATGCCATTTCTTCCAGCCACATATACATCGAACGAATTGACGCAGCTAATAACTTCAGTCCACCGCAACTTGAAAATCAGAATATAATTGGACCGACAAAAAACAAACTGCCTCCATTTAAGACCAATTGGAAAAGTTATTTCAGGACGCAATAATTCACAATTTTGCTCTAAAATTCAATTTGAAGTTAAACAAAATGAGATATCTATTTTTAAAAATAAATGAGCGCGCGATGACCAATCAGTTTCAGAGGCTCCCAGATGGTACTATGTGGGTATGAATATTTGTATAGTGGATTTGTTTGACTATGCTTGTACATTTACTTTGGAATATAGCATAAATTTAATTACATCACTTCATCTTATTATTCAGCCTTAAGTTAAAAAACAAAATGAGTATGTAATAAAGTGGCTACTACAGTTGTATAGTAAAACATGAACTCTTTTTTTTTCTCTCAACAATGCTGCACTCCCAAAGTTTGACTGTATAGGTAAGAAATAAAGCTTGTTCATAACTGCCTATAGAAATGCAGTAACCTATACATGATGTATAAAAGGAGTTGAATAAATTCTGGGTTTTGAGAACCTTTTGCTGCAAAAGATGGAAATTATTCAACGAGTTTTATAAAATTTAATATTAACCATTAAACACTTGAAATTCTGCCTATTGTAGACTTTTTATTTAGTAAAAAGAGTTTGGGATAAAAGGAAAAACAAATAATTTTCTTTTTCATATAATTGTGGCTCAGGCGGAGCACCTTTCACTTAAATAAAAGTAGTGATACGAGTTGAGTCAACAAAAGCAACTAGTTTTAAAATTCGTCTTTTTAATAATTCTAATTTAAAGAGAATATGGGATATGTGAGAAAGCTTGCCAGTAGCTTCTCGTGGGTCGGTGGTTCTTTCCGGTGATTTCCCGGTTTCTTCCTCCACCAATAATAATGGCCGCCATGAATAGCTTATCGTGTACTGAAAATGGCGTTAAGCCCAACAACAACAACAACAACAACAACAACAACAACATCAAATCCTTCCACGAATATAACATCTGACACAGACAACATCATTTTTCAACAATGCATCTACGACTGAAATTCAGTTATGCTGTCACATAGTTCACTCGGGCCATGTGAGTTGAAGTGTGTGATGTGACCCACCCAGTCACATCATCCTGACACCAGGCCGACCAGTCCTAACACCAACCTCTTAATGCTGAGTACCATGCGAAGTAGCTGCTAGTACAATTTTTATACGTATTTGGTCGAACCCGTAGCGGTCAGAGCTGGAGTAGTTGACGCGCCAATGAATTTCCATGACACTTATTTACATTACTACAAAAAAGCGCGTCGATGCCACAATGGATAAGCAATGGGTAATTGAAATCAGATCTGGATAAATTAGTTATGTCTGTTCAGCGTACAGGCATGAAAACGCTCCAAAAAATCGTTGATGATTCGTTTGTCAAATAAATTAGCTATTGACTTACCGCTCCGGTGGTCTAGTGGTTAGAGCGTCCGCCTCGGATACACGAGGTCGCGAATTCGAACCCCGGCCGAGTCATACTAAAGTCTTTTAAAAAATGGTACTAACAGCTGCCTCGCTTGGCGCTCAACATTAAGAGGTTAGGGTCGGCCTTGTGTCAGGATAATGTGACTGGGTGGGACATCATGCTACATGTCTGAACCACGATGCCCCAGTGCTAGACATGACTATAAACTGTAACACTGCTTACTATAATCGTAGTGATACAAAATGAAAACTTTTTAAAGCTACATTAAAAATTTAAATCACATACACACTAGCTATTGACTTTACGTCGAAGCTATTTCAGTTTTAGTCACGAGATAAATAATATTTTTCTATGAAATAAAAATCTCAACGGCTGACATTCAGAAACTAGGGGACAAATGGTCAGTACGTGAGTTAAAAGTAAACATGATCCTAGAAGACACGATCAGCAGAAAAGGAAAGTTAAAAAGTGGCTAAATTCGTGGTGTATCACCTTCGTCCTCACACCACCACACATATTGATTGTAATAGTAGTTTGTTGGGGGGGGTGTTTTTTAATTGTATGCACATGGATCATCGATAGAGATCATGAGCATTTCCTTCAATACTACGAAAGTGCATGAAAAATTGAGTCCTTGCACGCAGACAGCCGACATTACATTCATCGAAAATTAACGAAAGGCAGAAAGCTCCGACAGTTTCATGTCGGACATTTTCAGGTCGGACAACTTCATAAGATATAAATTAAAATTACTTACAAAGAGGTCCATAGATCAGACGTGGAGTTGATTCATTCATCATATAGCCATTCTGTGACGGCTTATCGATGGAGTAACCAAAATGACTATCTGGATTAAAATGTAGTCAGTGGGTTTACTATAGCCCTGTCTTTCTCCACTGTTTTATGGTTTTGGGTAGCAAATATTTGCACAATAACTAAGACCAAGGTATACAGTACCAAACACTGCCAAAAGTTGGCACGGTTAGTTTACGGCATGCCGTATTTCTGCGTCGCTGTGGCAACTACTATTCAGGCCAAAGAAATGGCGTACGTTTACGCCAATACTGTCATATTGACACATGCTACCCGTAGCTATTGTCATTAGGTGAACGGAGGTTTTGATATTGTCAAAAGGTCAACAGCCGATATTCAGAAGACCGTAGATAAAAGTTCCGTATGCTGATTTGAACCTTAAGGTGGCGCTCACCAGTTATTATGTACTTTTCAGAGAGTGATGTATGTAAGGTGAAGTTGTTTGCATTTTAAACAGGCATAGTCGAGAGAATGTTGGCATACCTATATACTACTTTCATGTAAAGTGGATGAAATTTCTTTAGCAGCAGAGAGGGTGAACCCTACAACAATATATTTGCGACAAAATCGATTAAAGCCTCAGAATGCCAATGGAGCCTTCCTACGAAATCTCATATTTTAACCAAAAAAAAATTAAAGGTCCCATCTTAGCGATTTTGTCGTGAATACATTGTCATAACCACACTCAAATTGCTGCCATCTACGTCTACAAATTTTTGCGACAGAATCGATTAAAGCCTCAGAATGCCAATGGAACCTTCCTACGAAATCTCATATTTCAACCAAAAAAAAATAAAGACCCCATCTTAGCGATTTTGTCGCAAATACATTGTCATAACCACACTCAAATTGCTGCCATCTACGGTCGCAAATATGTTGTCATTTCACCCTCTCTGCTGCTGATTAATACAAATTATTTAACCGATATTTGTTAGCTTTTCACAAACAGACTAATCGATAATACTTCACCACGTAGATCAATTAAATTATTTGACTGATCGGTGAGTGTAAAATTAATTCTGGTTAGTGAATCATTTTGACATTGCATATAGACTGGATTAGTCGGATTCTCAACAATTAAAAATCCGGGGGGTGCTGTTGGTGAAAATGAATAAAGAATGTAACCCTGTCGGGCTTGATTTGATTGTTCCATATTAATTTGATAACTTCCTTCGATTACATCACACGTTAAATTAAGTGCGATCACCGATGAAATATCCACATTGTTCGGTGCGATATGTCTACCGTCGCCGTTGGGAGAATTATTATGAGTGAGGATAATAGGCTTCGGCTGGCTATCTTTCCATGATTGATAGATTTTATTAAATCCTTCGTCGATGACGATATTGAGTAGATTTTTTAGTTCAGGTGCGTTATATCCTGTAAGTACATAATTTGGATTACCTGCTAGGCCGCCCCTATAACGTCCAGCTTCAATTGTTCGATATATTGGAGAATTTTCATCAGTAAAAACACTGATAAGTCTTAATCTATATTTTTCCATGTCGCTGATGATTCTGTTGGCTGCCGCGACCACACTGGTAAACTCATCTTTTGTAAGAAGACCGGATCTCAACGAGTGTAGCAACAAATAAAAATCTTTGTTCATGTAGAGAAAAGAAAGGTCAAAGGTGGGAAAAAATTTACTATCTACGCTTACTTGCGCAACAGTATAACCTTTCTTTTCAAAAAAATCAATAGGACGACGACTACCTCCAAAAGCATAGCTCGTCTCTGTTTCAGATATTTTTTTTCTGTAAACTTTTGTTAAATCTAATTCTTCGAAATTATCATATGTTCGTGATGGATTGTCAGGTCCTATTTCATCAGTGACATAATCAGATTTTATAGGCTCGGGCGTGGAATTACCAGCACTTCTAGGTGGATCTTCGGGCCATCCTAATACTGTTCTTATTGAACTGTTATAAATATCTACAACATACCCAGGAGAGCCTATTTCAATTGTAGATGACAGTGTTGGTTCATGAACTGTTATCGCAATTTTTGATTCTTTTTTAGTAATGGATTTTATTCTACGTTGTAATTCATTATTAATTTGCTCAATTTGATAGGATCCAGTTGGTATTGAAACAACGATCCAATCTGGAGTGTCATCTTTTTTATTCCTATATGCAAACACCAGAGAATTATTAGGTCTCTGACCGCCAAATGGAACCGATCTGATATTAGGCCAACTATGATACACTCGTAATTTTGCCAACGCGATTTCCTTTACTGAAACAGGCGAGGGAAAATTCACACTGAATTTAGGGTTTGTTGACGATATTGATATCATGCTTGTTTTCCGCGGAGTGGTATTTTCTGCTATCCGCTGAAGTAGTTGAATCTCTTGCGACATTATTATTATTTACAATGTCTAATTTTGCAATAGATGAAAAAACGCTAGCGTTTTTAATCGTAGTATCATAAATACGTATCATCGCGGAGAATTCGTCTTCGGTAATTATCGTATCATCAATCGATGATGACATCAACGAGGATAATTGTGAGTAACCGTTAGATACTGCTTGATGTTTTACTATATAGTCGTTAAGTTTTTCTTGAGAACACGATGATATTTTTTTAGTAATAGCATTTGCAAGTCCAGCAAATGTTGTCACCGCGGAAATAGCAATTGGGACAGCAATCGGAGCTACCATTGTTACTGAAGATAGTATAATACCAGCACCGGCCATTATACCAGATACCGAGTATACTGTAACATCAATTACGGTAATTCTCCTGCGATACTTTTTAATTTTTATTTCATATTCATCAATGAGTGTTTTGAGTTTTGTTAAGAAGTCTTTGACGGTATCATAGCGATATTGCGATGATGGAATCATATTATTTTAAAACCTCAAGTGGTTTTTAATTGTTAAAAATTCTAATTTAGATCAGCTACAAACTCCATGTACCATACAAATGATGTCTTATTTAAATTAGGATCAGTGCTTGTTATTGTAAACCGTTTGTATTCACCCACGTCAATAGTCGTTGAAATCACGTTGTTGTATCCATATGAAGTCGATGATGATATATTAAACTGATTCAGTGACACTATTGTTAATCGATAAATACCCTTGTTTGACACAGTGAGGGTTACTGTATTCTTTTTAGGTTCCCAATCTAATGATCCAGAGAGAACTGTGTATATCATATTTATGATATTTCTCTCATGAGGAATCTTTATTCTTTCAAGTAGCGGAAGATTGTCTGTTTTAAATTTTGTAATATCCTCGATAGATTTTTTAATACTATTAATGCTATCTCTAATAATACTAAATCCAGCATCATTAATATTTTTAATACTAGCTTTAATTTCATCAAAATTGGATTTAATTTCAGCGAGAGATGGAGAGGTTACCGCTGGTGTTCCAAAGAATTTATTGATAATATTTCTACGAAGGGAAGTATATGTTGTTATATGTTTTTCAAGTTCTTCATTTAAATTTTTTAATGCATCTGTGATTGTAGAAACAAATACACCTGGTTTGAGTTTTCCATCATTTGAATATAACACTATTGTATCTTCAACGACGTCACGTCTTCGTATTAAGACATCATCCAATGAAACATTACTAGATTTCAATTTGCCCTGGCGATCTTGAAATACAACTATTTCCCCAGGATCTACACTTGACAAATTTAATGTCTCGGCGATTTCATCTTCGATTATTTTTTTTACACTTTCGACAGCGAATTTGCTATCGGTTTCTGTTTTTTTTGATTCTGATAAAGGTCGTCCCCAAATATCAATCATTATACGAAAACGCTACGTTTTTCTAAATCATAACGCTATCGTTTTTGCCATTGCCTGCTAGTATATTCATTAACAACAACTTGTGGTGGTTTTCTTGGAAATTTAGATATCTCTGCAAGGACATTTAATACCTCACGACCGCATATCGGTGGATCATTTAACTGTTGTGTTGGTAGCGTGGAATAAAAAATTGGAGATGACTTTGTTATTGTGGATACATATCGCATGAATTCTTTTGGTGGAGCTAATCCATATGAATCAAAATAGACAATTCCACGTGGATCAATTGCATATGCGACCCAATGAGTTCCTTTTCCGCTGCTGTTATCGAGATTGATAATACCCGTTTCATTTTTCATTGGTTTTGACGGTAATTGATCTCTCATGAAAACTCCTCTAAAGTTTTTTATTGATAATGATTTTACAGCATCAATTAAATCAAAATTGGACATTGGTGAAAATCCTAGGGATTTTTCCACTAATAAGCCGTTCCTGGTATTCTTAGGCCCGTGCCCTTGTACCAATTGTGTGGAGTTCCTGGTAGTCTTAGACCCTTTCCTTTTTTTTTATAGCCTTTCCCAGTAGCTTTTTTCAGGGCCATTCCTGCAGCAGTACCAACGGCTCCTAACGCTGCCGCCTTCGCAACCGCTGGGGCAGCCGCTGCAATCAATGCTGGAATAGCAGCTAACAGCGGGAATATTCCACCCGATTTTATCATACTGGCGATTGCTGCTTTCGAAAAATCAATTTGAACTCCTCGTTTGTTCTTTAGCGCATCATTGAAATGTTTTATTTGACGATCTGTCAGTGATAATTTATGTGCACCACCGGACATTTGAGTGGGTTTCAGCGTTATTGTAGTTCCACATTCTTTAGCCGACTTTGATTTCAATTTCTTGACCTGACCATCAGTCAACTGGACATTAACAATACTATATGTCATTCTATTCTAAAATGTAATTTACACTTTCAATTGATCTTATTGTGAAAATCCTAACTACATGTTTTCCACTGGTGCATCAATAAGTCTCATTCGTCCGCCAACTCCTTCTAACAACATTGATTTATCACTGAGAATGACAGCAACTGCTCTATAATCGGCTATACCAGCAGGGCGTTGTACCCGAGCTTGGAAGTATATATCAACAACAGATTGTCTCATCATGTCAAGATGTTCCAATGAAAAGTAATAAATCGGATAGTGTTTTTCAAAATCAATTTGCGATATTTGCAGACCAGTATCAACATTTTGATCACGACCCATATACGACAATATTCTATGATATACACGAGCTATGTAGTTGTTTTCATAATTAAGCTGTACAATCTCTGCTGGCTCTTGTTGTCCGTTTATTCTCAACGAAACTTCACTTACTCCTAATTTATCAAATATCATATGACTAGATAATTGACGACCCACTCGATTTGCATCCTGTAACGCTATAAAGATATGACGTGGAGCTGAAACACCTTGTTTTGATGCTAAGTGCCATGTAAATGTGCCATTTACATTATCCTGCTTCGTATCAGTCGTTGTTGTTAGCCAACTTAGCAATGATTTTCCACCTGTGTCCATAAACGATAGTAATTGTTGCTCTATTGTAACTGCTGGTGTCAAGACGGGCATCCATAAAGTCAATTTCTTTAAAATGACTTTACCATCAGCAACACCATCAGCATGCCAAATTGCATCATTGTCATTTTCTTTTCGCACTAACACAACCGTATGCTTTGCTCCATAGATGACTTTTCTGACATTTCTACAGAATCCGAATATGTGATGTAACGGAATTGCACATGAAAACCGTCTATGTTGTCCTTTTAATGCTCCTTTTCGTGTTGCAAATCCTAGATTGAAATTATCATTGATCTTTTTTAAAATGTCGAAATCAGCGCCTGGCGGGCCTTCACGCTCTGGATTAGCTGCGAGTTGTTGATCAGCCAATGCAGTAGCTACCGCAGTTCCTACTTTAACAAATTGATAATGGTTAGCATGATCAGAAGTATCCTTAGCAAACATCATAGACGGACCAGCCGACCTTGTATAATCATCAGAATATCTCGCAAGTCCGATTATTGTTGTTGCAATATCAACATTTTGTTCTATTGATTCAATTTCTTTTCCATCAATGATATATCTTGCACTGTTAAATAGCGCCATAATGCCATTATTTACGAAACCAACTCGGATATTTTGGTTATCATCATATGGCGTATCAGCTGCAACATTTGTTACAAGTTTTCCTTCTACTTCAATAAATGCCTCACACGGCAAAAAGTATCTACTTGTATCTTGAACTTGAAGTTCAACTCTCCCCTTTTGATTTGGCTCTCTTGCAGGATAGGCATAATACTGATAGTTAATTTTAGAATCATCTTTATTCACCGGTGCTGCCATATCAAACGCTGGATCAGCAATTTTTTTAAATGCCATTTATACTAAAACGTATCGTTTTTCTAAATCATTTTCTTTTTCGATTTCCTCCAAGACCGCTTCCCGCTATCATACTTGCAATATTACTACTATCTGGTGAAGTCATTGCTAATGATGCTAGTTTTTGTTCCACTGCGTTATTTATCACTTTACTGACATTTGCAGGCATCATTGTTGTTGAAGGTAGCGGTGGTGGTGGTTTTCGTCCGAATCTAGATTTCACCAATGACGTTATTCTATTCTTTGCGGTAGAAAAGGCCGTTCCTGCAAGATCTCCAACAGCGTTAATTCCCTTATTACGAATAACATCAATGGCTTTCATCGCTAATTGTTTAGCAATTGGTGCTACTTTTGGGGCTATTCTTGTGAATAAACCAGCCATGATATTTCCAAGGCCGTCACCGTAGTATGCCTTATAAACGGGCAATCTTGAGTTACCACATACACGTTTGTTGGTTTATTGTGATTATAGTGTACTATCATCTTATTTGAAATGACTTTGTAATTTCTAAATACAATTTCAATCGCTAAATTCCCCTGGAATTCCGTCCATTAACTCATCCAAGAGTTCTCGATACGTATGAATATCAATTATCCCACCTTGGAATAATCGTCTGCAAATATCAAATGCTTCATTAGTTATTTCGACTGAGTTATTTCCAGCTCGCTTACCTCCCATAAGAACCTCAAGTCGTGATATATCATTAATGATATTACTAGGACACATATGAGAATCATGATGAGAACTTCCATAACCCTCTCCTGAAGAACTTTCTGGTTCGGAAACGTTTTGAATTTCTGGAGATTGTCGACCTTGACCTCGACCTCGACTTCGACCTCGACCTCGACCTCGACCTCGACCTCGACCTCGACCTTGTTGTTGTTCTTTTCGTTGTTCTTTTAGTTGTTGTTGTTCTATACCATACGCATCAACTCCCATTTTAAAAGCTCTGTATTCCAATGTATCCTTTTTTAATTTTCCGGGTTCATTTTTATTAATTTTAAATAACCAATCCACCCAGTCATCTCGTTTTATTGTGTTTTTTTTATACTCGTCTTTTAAAAATTCCCCCCTGTTATAATAACTTTTGACAGCAAGGTCACCAAATTTTATATAGTCTTCATTTTTCAACAATTGAATTCGTCTGATTTCTTCTATAGCTTCATCAGTGAATTTCTCGTTAAAAGGAACACTTTTTTTAACGGAAACACTAGCATCTTCAACGGGGTTATCATCAGTATCAATATTACCCATTTGTTGTATTTCTCGCTGAGTTTGTAACTCACCTGAAAGCTGTTTTATCCCCTCGTGAGTTTTTTCAGTTTCTGTAGCAATCTTTCCTAATACATCAATAATAGGTACTGCTCCCTCTTTAGGGATGTCGCCGTATATAGCACGTTCTGTTGCAAGTTTCATATCTTTAGTGGCTTTAGTTACAGGGGCAAAAAGTTGTTCGCTTCCAATAGAAAAGTCAGTCTGCGCTTGCTGTCTAAGTTGTAGTTTATCTCGCACGTTATCTCGAATTGGTATAAACTTTTTCAGTAATGCTAACCTCTCACGGGCTAGTCTGGTACTTAATGCTTCTGATGTCATTATTGGAAATGCTAACGATTTTTCAATTGTCGGTTTCACTTGCATCAATCAAACGTCTTATAGATTTCACTTTCAAAGCAATCTCTGACCGAACTTGGTACTGTTCCCCGAGTTTCTTTCTAATGGCTTCAACTATACTAAATAGCCGAATGAATAAATTAATATCATTGTTATACAAAGAAGCATTAACCGCTTTTTGGATTCTTTTTATCAGTGAATACATTTTAGGTAGAACATATCTTCCATGTTTCAATTGTATATCAATTTGTTCAAATTCATTCAAAAGTCTGTCTTCATTCAAAAATTCAGAAAGTACGATTCCTTGATTTCTTAAATTTGATATTTCTGTGATGATAGATGTAATATCTTGAAATTCCATTTATTATTATTACTAATGTATTTGTATCTTTAAAATATTTTTATATACAAAAAAAACAAAACATATACAATGCCCGTCTCTTCCTCATTCGAGTTTCGAGGCAAGAAAGGGCACATACATTAAAGACTTATACAATACCCTAACCCCCCAATCGAGTTCAAGGGCGGGTTATATGGGTATTAGACGTGAAATCCAAGTGATTTCTTTACAAACATTGAACATATAACATAAAGCCTCATTTGGAACCTCTTTCGCGCCAAACGACGTCAAAGAGGCCCAGAGGGGGGACAGCACATTCTTGGAACTCATTTAGTGCCTTCGCATTATATAAGCCCAAGGGCCACAAACATAGATCTCCCAATTGGAAGCTCTAACGTAACAAATGCTATATTAGGTCTTCCGGAAGATATGTTGTGGGGGGGACAGTACATTACATATAGGATGATATATATACAATGAATGAATATTTACAATGCGATTATATAGGATATATACAATGAATGAATATTTACAATGCGATTCAATGAATGAGTATTTACAATGAATGAGTATTTACAATGCGATTATAGGTTATATATACAATGCGATTATATAGGATGGTTATATGATAGGATGGTTATTATGATAGGATGGTATGATAGGGACAGTACAGGACGATACAAACATGAAACGACGGGGCGGACCTACACCCAATCTGCCAATCAAAAGCAACCCAAGAAATTAACCCTGGTTGCAGTTGAAAAAATTCAACCACACCATGTCAATGGCGTGGGAGTTTTAATTGGCAAAGTGGGCTTCGTTTTAAAGCCCCAAACTTATTACGGCTCATATTATATATAAGGTGAACTAATACTGCAGTGTCAATGTGTAGGTGTGTATTTATTTTCCTAGCATTTCATAATGAATACTGTGTAGTAATTTCAATGGAAGCTAAGTATTTAAATAAAACATTAAAACAAGAAATACAACTGTTAAATAATAGCAATTTTTTTATTAATTTCTATAATATTACGATTAAATAATCGTAGTAATAATGGATTTACATGACAAGATAACTCCGTAATGGGGATCCCTGTCAATTCAGGACCCTGCTATTTCTTGAATCGAGAATGATATTTTTCTGAATTTTATTACACATAGCCACACTAAAAAAACTAAACTATATGTAGCGCGTTTTACTACCTGACCTCACTAATTTGTAATTTTAAAGTAATTTCATTTTCATACAAACGCTGTTAACGTGTCTTTGTAATTGGGATTTTTAAAAAATCTATTAATAGACCCCTGGCCTTGGATTCACACGGCTAACTCTGTCAAATAAATTGTCTACCCTGTACAGGTTTTTCCAACAAAACCCTAACTGCTGTTCTCAATACAGTCTTTAGAAACAAGAAACAATAACACAAAATCAAAATCCGTACATACCTGATTACGTATACCGAGTTAACCATTAAATACGTACATGAGATCACACACATCATTAATTCAATCCAATTTCACATGTATTCTCGGACGAATTTCATATCCGGGAATCAATATCGAAAGTAGGATAGTCACGTGACGATCAGTAGTAATGAGGGGAAATACGGAACAAAATAGTAATTATTAAGAGTTATCTTGTAAATAAGAAAACTTTATTCTATGTCCATTTTTCTTTGAGATAGCTGTTTGACAAATCCCTTCAGCAACTTTTCGTACTGAAGGCATACATATTCCAAAATATTTTCCCGCAGCATTCATTGAATGAAAAACTCTTTCTTCATTCGTCGTTGTATCAAATGACTGTACTGGTCTCTTTCCAACTGACTTACAAGTCCCTGTCTTTCCTTTTTTTATATTCTCTCTTTGAGAAATACACTGTAAATTGGAAATCGCGTTATTTTGAATATTAGAATCAATGTGATCAATAACACAGCCATCTTTAATCGGTCCCATATAACACTCAAAGACTGCCCTATGACAGAGATATCCCTTCCTCCAGCAGTAAATTGCAAGTATCCCTGATTATTAACAAAACCAATTGGTTTCTTTAGTCTACAGTGTCTAACAACACCATTACGAGATATTTCATAATTAACGAGTATTGGATGTGGTCTGAATTCTTGCTCCATTTATATAATAATACTATTTGTCTAATTCATTATTTGCTTTAATTATAAATCTATTAATGTAGTCTTGAGGGGTTTTTATGATTTTGTCTTTGACAGAGTCATGGTTAGGGTCAATGATGGCGTTTTTTATTCGTTTATCATAATAACGTTTCAATTCTCTAAACCGCTTACCCCCACAATTGATACATAATTGTGATTTTCCTCTCACACCCACCCCACAATTTATGCATGGGGACGGGCCTGTCGAATTATTTCTGACACTCTGTAAGTGATATCCACAGAATTCACCTCTACACGATTTATTGCATGGGGTTACTGATCCGATCATAAGCCATTTGCAGTGATTCATTATATATAAACAAACTTTTCTATTTAAATACTTGTCTTATTTATATGAATGAAGAATTCAAGAGATTATCGGCAATCAAGCCTCGGAAAAATATTAAATTCAATCTTGATAGAACTCTCGAAGACGTACCAAAAGAGAGAATAACTAATAGAATTCTGATTAGAAAAATACGAGATTGTGTTCATGAGTTTAAACAGGATGATGCATCACACACCTGGTCAACATTTAGAATTGATGGTGTTGTTGATGCTAGAATGAATGATGAAACAGCAGCTATGATACTATCACAACTTGGCAATAAACGGTATTTTATCAGAGTGAAATTCATTATCAAATTAGAATCGGGCGAATATATTATAAGAGACAAATTTGTTCCAATTCTCAAAGATGGGACATCAGTCATTGTTAGCCGTTATTCCAGACCAGGGCTGTTAACTGGAATTGATAAACCATACTATGAAAAAGCGTATCCAGAAACAGCAGTCGTTTATGGGATGTATCCGTTAAATAACCCTGACATTGGAAAACTAGCACCAATGAAACAGTCAACGTCAGCGGAAAATCCACTCAACTGTGTGGCACAAAGAGTCTTAGAACATTTTACAAATGCACTCCGTGGGAATAAATTAACCGATCTAAGACATAAAAAAATAGATGAATGGGAGCTAACAGTGAAAGAGAACGGAGCAACTATTTCCGATATAGCTAGATTGGAAAAGTCGTTGAGATTTCCGATAACCGTTTTAACGATAACTGGCGAAGTATTATACGAATCGAAATACAATAAAAACGGAGCTCCAATCAAAATTATTGATCATAACAAACACGCATGGACATCCGCGGTTACAATATTCCCGCGAGACAGAACAGTGAAGTATATCCCAGAAGAATTCATCAAGGATGGTATTCTCACTGAAGAAAGATTATTCGATGCTATTGCTAGTTTGTGTAAAAACGACCCTGTATCAGTATGGCTACTTCATAGTTTTGAAGATGAAGAATGTCAATTCAATCAATTTGTGAAACCTAACGGTGAATTATATCGTAGTGAAAGTCTACATAATAGGATGAAAAATCTAGCAATAAGTCTCAGTGAAAACGCTAGCGTTTTTAATGAAAAATCTGAAGATTACGAACAGTTACTTACAAATTGTTTTACAATTCCATCAGTTGCAGCTCATTTTGCAAGAAAGAAAAATAATTGGAAACCAACACGAAAAGAGTTTTTACAGGATGTTCAATCCAGCTGTTTGGAATATTATCATGGCGGTCTATGGAACGTTAAGTACAATCGTGAGAGTATGATATCAGTTGATATCGTTGCCTGTTATCCAGGAAGTTTTCTAGGATATGGATTCGCTGGTGAGTATTTTAAACGGTTTGGACATCCCACACATGAAATGACTCGCGTTGCTATTAATGGACCACTGCCTGATTTTGATTTGACCGGTTTTGCTTGCGTAGTATCATTTGAATTCGCTGAAGGACTTCATCCGTGTTGTTATGTTTGGATTGGTAGACACATGGCTGAAAGGATGTGGTTACCAATAGTGTTATTGCGATATATGATTGATTGTAAAGTGTTAGTTTCGTTGATTGTCAGCGAAGCGATTATCTCATATCGAAAACAAACCAATGTCTGGTTACCAGAACCAGAATGTCTTGATAGTATAATCGATAAGTCTAGAAAACATATTGATGCTGACGAGGAGTACATTATTGAATGGTCAAAAAGGATATTTAATCAACGAAATAATGAAGCAAAGGATCTCGGCCGAAGAATAATCGGTAAATTTACACAGGGTGGAAAAAAATTTAACTTTAAAAAACAATCCTCACGATTGATTATAGATGATGCCGAATACGACTTCGTTATTAAAGATGCAGTAGAGAAAAATAGATACGCAAATTGTAAAACAGCCTTCTTGTCCAATAAAACAAAGTTAGGTAGAATTGTTACTTACAGTGATGGAGAAAGCTCTGCATATCTACATTTGAGAGCTTCTATGCTGGGTTATGCATCTATCAATTTATTTGCAATGATAAATAGATTTCCTAGTATAGCAGTCAGAGTTGCAATTGATTCAATGTATGTCGATAAAAAATATATCAAAGAGATAACTAAATTTACTAATAGCGAAGAGACTTGGGGAACATGGCGAATTAAACAAGAAATACAACGCGATTATTCTGAATCAGCAGACGTTGAGATTAAAAGCAGTTACCTGAAGAACGATAATTCTATCAGTGAAAAATCTATGTCTAAAGCACCACCGATATCAGATCCAATTTGTAGATATAAAACAGTTTATTTAAACGGTTGTGGTGGATCTGGAAAGACAACACGTGCGATAGAATTATATCGAGAGAGAACGTCCATGATTGTACTCACACCAACCCATAGACTAGCGAGAGAGATCAAACAACGAAATGTTGAAGCTTGCACGTATCATAGTTTTTTTCGATACAAGGGCGATGCTTGGACTCCTGAGCGAATGGGTGAGAAATTTATTCCAGCGGTTATTATTTGGGATGAAGCATGTACTGTTTCAGAAGATGTATTAAAAATGTTTCTTGATTGGTTATTGCAAAAAAATACAAAAATTATATTGTGCGGCGATCATGGTCAACCACCACCATTTGTTGGTAGAAGTCCACATAATTGGTTAAAAGGATTTGTTGATTATTACGAAGAAATTGATACTGACTATAGAGCACTCGATGAGCAGTTACGTGAGTTTAAAAAACTAATTAGA
Source organism: Potamilus streckersoni (assembly GCA_016746295.1). Taxonomy (NCBI): domain Eukaryota; kingdom Metazoa; phylum Mollusca; class Bivalvia; order Unionida; family Unionidae; genus Potamilus; species Potamilus streckersoni. Next base: position 825,260 of record JAEAOA010002224.1, on the reverse strand, counting down.
TTACAACCCGATAGAATTCAATGTGAAGTAGCGCGTGAAATAATTTCTGAAACACCTTTGAATGATTTTTGGGAAACATGGAAACCAAATGATTTTGTAGTAGCAAGTAGAAAGATAGTCAGAGACGCACTTCAGAAAAAGTTGTTTGAGCTACACAAGAAAAAATTCCCAACGTTTCCAGTGCCGTTGTGTTATAGACCATTGGATACACGAAAGCAGAATATTGAAGTTGAAATTCCAGGCCAGACGGAGAAACAGATTCTAGTGTTAAATGATATTGTGCTAGTTGATATCAATACTGTAGAAGATGCATTATACGCTGATAAATCACCATGGACGCTTGGTTATGTAACAACAATACACTCGTCACAAGGATTGACCATCACGGATACAATTGTTTGGATAGTTGATAATCGCATTGAATGGTCAAATTTAGTCTATCTCGCAGTGTCCAGAGTACGACGAATAAATCAACTACGAAGGATTGTTTTCGATGATGATTTTAATGCAAACGATGATAACACTGATATTAGCATCATTAATAAAAAACTCTCTGGCTACAAACAGCAGGACAAAAAAAAACAACGAGAATTTGATATTGATGCTGAAGTAATAATTGCATTAAAAGAACAACAGAATAATCACTGCGCCAGTTGCAATTGTATAATGCACTGGCAGTATTCGGATAAAGACCCTCGACAATTCACCGTAGACAGAAAAAATAACAGTCTTGGTCATGTCAGAAACAATGTGATGTTGACCTGTCTTGAGTGTAATAGACGTAACGGAGCTAGTTAAGACCATGTGGCGGTAATTGAGTATCGTCCGGAATGACTTGTAGTTGTTCGCGTGTAAAACCACGCTGAGGTGCAGTTGAATCCAATCTGTAGATTGGAGGTCTACCAGTTGATCGCGTTATAGTTGAAATTTTATGCGTAGTAACACTCCATATAGGATCAGTAGCTCTTCTTTTACCGCCTTCAAGCTCTCCTGGTTCGTATAAATATCTCACAGTAACATCACCGAGAAGTGGCTGAGTGCTAACCCGCTGCGGTTGTTCGGGAATATATTCTTTTTTTATTGCAATATTTGGTTTCATATTAATAGTTCGAGTAATCTCATTATTTAACGCTGCAACTACACTCGGTAACCTTTGGACCCATTCACGAGATCGTTTTTCTTGGATGAATTCTTTTGCATATTGATATCCAAATAACCGTTCTGCAAGAGTTCGATTAAATCGTTCTACAATTGCCTGATCACGATGTAACGCAGTATGTCCTCGTCGTATTGTAACACTATGAGTTTTCATTGTTGATAGAACAGCACCTTGAAACTCTTTGCCAGGATCAACTTGTAATAGATTTGGCCATCTTAGAGGACCTCGTCGATAAATCCTTTCAAATGCAGAAGCGACTTCAGAAGCTGACTTTGTTTTCAATGGTTCTGCTTGTTTAAATCGACTCGCAATATCAACTACAGTTAGCGCGTATTTGTAACCATGGTCATGTGGTAAAAACAATAAATCAGCCTGATGAACTTCATTGGGTACGGTAACATCAAAATGAGAATAATTAATTTGTTTAGGCGGTGGTAGATAAATTTGCCATATAGCTTGTTTGGATAACCAATCTTTTGCAGTGGATTTTTTCACTTTTGCAGCGTTAGCGAGTTTACTGATTGCTGCTTTACCCCTCCAGTATCCTTTCGGAGAATAATAAATAGATTCCATACTATAAAAACACTGGTGTTTTCAATTACCAGCACCTAACACTAATTTGCCTTTCATAGCTGATTTGACCAACCATGAAGCCAATTTTTCTTTGAAGGATTTATCGGGAATAGCATTTAAGGCATGAATTAATTTTACATCCGCGATATGTCTTTGTTGCAAATTATTGCTTTTATATGCAACATCATGAGCATGACATGCCTTATCAATAGCATTTATCGGATACTCACCAGGCCGGGGCTGATTTTGATCATCAAGTCTGATATCTAATCTCGTTCCGGGACCACAGTAGCTATATCCTGGAAGGTGTTTTTCTCCGGGGTATTTTGCCCATGGGGTTCCGGGGAGTTTTCCAAGTTTTGCGGCAATATCACCTCCGAGTTGCTTTTTTTTAAAAATCTAAATTTTTTTATACCACATGTTACACACTTACCAGTAAGCGCTAGTCTATTGTTTTTAGTTGTAATGGTTGTCTGATCGGTTGTATCAGTACGCTGTTTACACTTAACACAATATAGATCCATAATTTATATATAGCGTTATGAATATAATTGATTTTTCAGCGACTAAAAGAAGAGAACCGGTAAAACACCACGCAGCGCTTCCGAATTCTGTCCGTGCCATTATAATCGGACCATCTGGATCAGGCAAAACACAATTACTGCTTAATTTGATAATGCGATTTATGAAGTGGGATAAATTATATTTAGTTGCCCCATCCGTAGATGATCAACGGTGCTATGAAGTGCTAAAAGATTATAATGAAAAAGCATCAGAAATTAAAGGTGAAAGTGTAATCGACTTTATTACTGATATTGATGATGCACCATCAGTAGAAGATCTCGATGGAGACATAAACAATCTTGTAGTGTACGATGATGTAATGTTAGATAATCAAAAGAACCCTGCTAGAATATTTTCCCGAGGTAGGCATAAAAACACTGACGTGATATATGTCACTCAACGATATACTCAAATTCCAAAAGTGATTCGCGATAACTGCAATATTCTTGCTGTATTCAATGGCGTTGATACACATACGCTACGAAATATTTGGCAGACATGGTGTTCCGATATGGACTTCAATGGATTTAAAAATTACTTTAGTCATGCTCAGTCTGCCCCATATGGATTTATAACAATAAATTTACACGACCCTCGGTCACGATATCGTATTGGACTTGATCAAATATTTGGTTAAATAATTTGTATTAATCAGCAGCAGAGAGGGTGAAATGACAACATATTTGCGACCGTAGATGGCAGCAATTTGAGTGTGGTTATGACAATGTATTTGCGACAAAATCGCTAAGATGGGGTCTTTATTTTTTTTTTGGTTGAAATATGAGATTTCGTAGGAAGGTTCCATTGGCATTCTGAGGCTTTAATCGATTCTGTCGCAAAAATTTGTAGACGTAGATGGCAGCAATTTGAGTGTGGTTATGACAATGTATTCACGACAAAATCGCTAAGATGGGACCTTTAATTTTTTTTTGGTTAAAATATGAGATTTCGTAGGAAGGCTCCATTGGCATTCTGAGGCTTTAATCGATTTTGTCGCAAATATATTGTTGTAGGGTTCACCCTCTCTGCTGCTTCTTTGGATATTGTACTTTTGGAAATTTTAAATGATCTTAGGACACTGCTAACTAAAATGACTGCTCCCTTTGTGCTCCAAAAATCAACCAAAATTTGTCTAAAGTACACTATTCTTGGCAGCTATTAAAATATGGAAAATGAATTTTGCCATACTAGATAATGCCAGCTTCTAAAAGTGCAATGACTGAATTACCAAATACATAAAATGTAAAAAAAGTTATCGGCTCTTTTTTTTTACAATTTACCTCTGAAGTTCGAGAAGTGAAAATGAGCAAGTAGAGCTAGCACTTTTTTGAAAGGTGCACATCTGGAGAAAGGCCAAGCTGTATACTCTCTAACCCATATTACACCCATCAATCATACATCAAAATAAAGGGAATAAAAGGTTCTTTGAACAATACCTAAGACATACAAAGTCTCTTTTAAATAACCAGTATAACTAGTGAGGAAACCCGGGGAAACTCTTTTTCTTTAAAATTTTAACCCTATGCTAAATACTAAACTGTAGAGTGCCACCTTAAAAACAAATATAAACATTTATGCAATTATTTTTCTTATTTTCATATCATTATGTATGATGTTCTGAGTAAAATGGTACATTAACAATGATTTTATTCATGAAAATAAGCTAATTATGCTTATTTTGCTCTAGCATATATAATTTTTCTATGAGGGATGTTTGGGTGAGTAGTAACCTTCATTATGGGGAAATTAGAAGTCTTAGAATATAGGAATAAAGTCAACTTAAATTGAAAAATGTTGCATTAAATAAAAGAAATACATAGTGAAAAAGTTTAATTTCATTTATTTGCAATGAAATTAAAAAATAAATGATAACGAACAAATTTGCTTTTTTCCATATCAAAGAATTAGTTAATATTGTATCCTTTGACCTTTGACCTTTATGAACCTCACCAGTTATATCCCTTTTATAACTGTAAAATTTATTGTTGACATATCAGGAATAAATATGGCTAGTTTCATGTTCCTGTCTATCAGCATAACACTGGTTGCTATGTAGACAAAATGCAATGCGCATTTTTAAAATAGTTCACTTTTTATCATAATGGGGGGGGGGGAAACTGTACCGGTTTAAGACTCTGACTCTAATAAATGCTGTTCTAAGGGGGGAAATACAGGACAATTATTACAAAGGACTGTTTTGATGCTTGCGACTTAAATATTTCAGCCATGCAATCAAAATTAAATCATACAATAATAATACCTATATCCTCTTTATGGTGGCGCTCACCAGCTATTATGTACTTTTGAGAGAGTGATGTATGTAAGGTGAAGTTGTTTACATTTTAAACATGCATAGTGGAGAGAATGTTGGCATACCTATATACTACTTTCATGTAATGTGGATGAAATTTCTTTGGATATTGTACTTTTGGAAATTTTAAATGATCTTAGGACATTACTAACTAAAATGACTGCTCCCTTGTGCTCCAAAAATCAACCTAAATTTGTCTAAAGTACACTATTCTTGGCAGCTATTAAAATATGGAAAATGAATTTTGCTAAACTAGATAATACCAACTTCTAAAAGTGCAATGACTGAATTACCAAATACATAAAATGTAAAAAAGTTATCGGCTCTATTTTTTTTACAATTTACCTTTGAAGTTCGAGAAGTGAAAATGAGCAAGTAGAGCTAGCACTTTTTTGAAAGGTGCACATCTGGAGTAAGGCCAAGCTGTATACTCTCTAACCCATATTACACCCATCAATCATACATCAAAATAAAGGGAATTAAAGTTTCTTTGAACAATACCTAAGATATACAAAGTCTCTTTTAAATAACCAGTATAACTAGTGAGGAACTCCGGGAAACTCTTTTTCTTTAAAATTGTAACCCTATGCTAAACACTAAACTGTAGAGCGCCACCAAAGAAGAGCAATTTTTTTAATACCCACCCAACTTGGGCAAGGGAACATAGTTCTTGGGGACACGATCCTAGTGCCTTCATCCACGTAGCAGAGCGTGACGTAATGCAGATAATACAGATACAAAACAGTAACTACATTGTAATATAAACTCAACGTTGTTATAGATACTGTACAAACTCTAATTTTAGTCCCCCCCTCCACTAAAACAACATTCACATTGCGTCGTCCAAATTTCATTCTAATAAAAACTCACGAACTTATATTGATCAGTAAGAAAACCAACATCATTTAGTATCGTGATTTCATCTAAATTGACATAAAGCCACACACCGTTATTAGACTTGCATCTCTCTCATTCTTGTTCGTTCTTTGGTGGTGCAGAAAAAATACATTCGTCATGCAAAACATATGGCCTTTAATCATCTAATTTTCAACTGGAAATTCATTTACAGATAAACATAAAAAGTAATATAGATCTAGACAAAGCATATTTTTTTGTTTCATTTCGGATGTCAGGTATAAAAAATTTATTTAATATACGTTTTATTTAAAAAAAACTGTAATAGATATGGAAGAATTTGGTTGCCACTTCACAGAATGTGAAAGAGGTAAGAAAAATGGTGTCATAGAATACATGATATTGTGTCTATGCCAATTTATTGATTACGATAATAAAGAGTCTTCAAACAACAAAAAGATAAGGGTGATAACAAGGCTAATGAAAACAATGATGTTAGGTTTGCTAATATATCCCAAAGTCAAAAAGACGAGATTCGCGAAAAAGACTAAACTAACTTATAAGGTTCTTCGCAGAATAAATGAAAAGCGTCCGGTAGGTAATTCGTCTGAAAATGATAAGAAATATTTTAAACGGTTTCGGACTTTCTTCATTTAAGTTATGATAACCGAAAAATTATTTGTCAATTTATTTTTCTATGTACAATAATATTTTTTCTTTAAGGTACTTATGTTCAAAAAAATCTTCATAAACAAACAACAAAGTTATACAGCAACTTGTCAGTTTGTTTATGTTTCTATGTACAATAATATTTTTTCTTTATGGTACTTATGTTCAAACAAATCTTCACAAACAAACAACAAAGTTATATAGTAACCAACTGATATACAAAGAACTCTGCTCTTTAGAACTTATACCCCATTCCCATTATCAATTACCATTGCAAGGGAAACATATATTCTTTAGAACTTATACCCTATTTCCTTTATCTTACCATTGCAAGGGAAACAGATTCCGTTATATTTTCATTCAATTCTAAACAGTGTATTCACAAATTGGCATGTACTAAATATTGTGATAAAAGTTGTTGTTGTTCTGGGGCTTAACGCCATTTATCAGCACACTATAGGCTTTATATGGCGGCCAGTATTAATGGTGGAGGAAGAAACCGGGAAATCCGCGGTAAGAACAACCGACCCACAAGAAGCTACTGGCAAGCTTTCTCGCATATCCACATTCGCCGAATCTTAGACTCAAACTCACGCAGACAGTGGTGATATAGCAGTGATCCTAACGGACAGCGCTTTAGATCACTCGGCCACTCGGGGCCCCTAATAAACGTAACGTCCTAATTAATGTGATCACAAAATAACATGTCATAAATATAATATTTCTGAGTGTCCAATAACTTGATAATTTCAGATATGAATAATTGTGGGGGAAAAGAACGATATTACTTCAGACCGATCAGAAAATGAGTTTAAACTTTAATATATGCCCAAAATTCATATATATGTCATGTAATAGGAAATATCAGACCCCGTAATCATGAGAAAATCGTGCATAATACATTTTATGAATTGGAACACTGGGTTATCACCCACCAAGATATCAATCCTCTGTTTATAAGGTGGCGCTCACAAGTTATTATTTACTTTTGAGAGAGTGACATGTGTAAGATGAAGTTGTTTGCATTTAAAACATGCACAGTGGAGAGAATGTTGGCATACCTCTAAGCTACTTTGATGTAATGTGGCTGATATTTCTTTGGATATTGTATTTTTGGAAATTGTAAACGATCTTAGTACACTGCTAACTAAAATGACTGCTCCCTTGTGCTTGAAAACTCAGCCCGACATTGTCTAAAGTACACTATCCTTAGCACCTGTTAAAATACGGAAAATTAAACTTTGCCAGACTAGACAATACCAATTTCTGAAAGTGCAATGAATGAATTACCAAATATATAAAATGTAAGAAAAAAGTTATCGGGTCTTTTTTTTTTACAAATTACTTCTGCAGTTCAGGAAGTGAAAATGACCAAATGGAGCTAGCACTTTTTTGAAAGGTGCACATCTGAAGTAAGGCCAAGCTGTATACTTACTGACCCATATTACATACATCAAGCATACATCCAAATAAAGGGAAATGAAAAGTTCCATGAACAATACCTAAGATACACAATGTTATTTTTCAGTAGCCAATATAACTAATGATGAAATCTGGGTGAATTCCTTTTCTTTAAAATTCTAACCCGACGCAAAACACACAACAGTAGAGTGCCACCTAATGGATGATTGGTCCAACTTCGACACTTTTGAAAAAAAAGTACCCGTATAGCATAGCTTTTAGTAGCACTCACTATGGAATTACTCTTGGAGTAATAGGGCAACACTATAATTTTTCATTGATAAAAGACCTTCGATAATATACTTGGTTTTTCAAGTTCTTCTGTTGAAAAATTAAGAGAACGACATAATGTGTCTCCGAGGAACATATTGTCATACCAAATTACTCATCCTTATATGGTCTGGGAAATTTTATATTCACTCCACAAACATCAGAAATATGATTTTTTTGTCGTTTGTCATGGTGTTTCAAGCTTATGAGAGGAATCATTTTAGCTGACCTTGATTTACACAATAAATTAAAATGATTGCCGATTAGTAAAATAATAATAATGATAGTTTTATTTAATTAACACGTGCCAATTACCATTTGATTCTTTTGGTCTTTAAACTCAGTTGAGCTATATATATCTCACTTTGCTTATCATAATCATATCCCATTTATAACATATCCCTCATGTAACCCTTCTTACCACCCAATATATATCCTATTCATGGACAACTGGGTCAAGTGTCTATTTTTAACTATTTCCGCAGTAAATGTGGTTAAGAAACGTTTATAAATATATTTTATATTTTGGAATTCCAACCATGTGATCAATTTTCTTTAGATATCAGTTGTCAGATATCCACTTAAACTAATGCAAGCCTTAGAATCGTTTTCCTCTTTCCGATCTTCAATCTTGACTTGGAGTAACCTCATTCAAAGAGTGACAATTTTTATATCCCTTGACTGTTCATTTTCTTGATTCTTCTCAAGTTAAAAGCTTCCACATTCTAGTCATACGGGCTTTATCACCTTTCTAAACAATAAATGAGTTCTTTTCTGAATGAGATGAAAAATCTTACGGTTGTCATATTCATTCCTTTCATCAAATTGCACTGGTTTGTTTGTTTCGCTTTGGTTTTCATTTTTTTACATTTCTCTGAAAGCATCATGCACGTTGTCACCTTTTTAAACTTAAATTGTATAGCCAATGCATATTTAGAAAATATGTCTGTTGCCAGCAGTTAACTATATTAACTGTTGTATGTTTTACTTGAGTGCATGTCAACGCTATCTGCCTGCCATTGAAAATCAACATGATTTACGTCAACCCCTTTGTACTTTGTATTGATTGCTCATGTAATGGGTTGGTTAATTGCTCAATTAACCATTGTTTAAAAGCAGCTTTTTTACCTTCATTTTACCAGTCATTTTAAATTGTTCCCATAAATGAATTAATGTTACAAACGAATGTTTGTGTAAGCACCCTGTATATGTAAATAATGGAGCACAACTTTTCCAATTCAGTCATCGATTTAACTTGAAAAATATAAACGAAAGCTAGCTTTTAAAAACAGCTATAGCAAATTCTAGCGCCTTTGAAGAGATCGTACATGTGTGTTCGATACCAGACTTGAATTAATTAGACCGATATCTGAAGCCGATTTCTCTCCAGTTTAGTGTCAAATTATGGAAAATTAGTGTCCAAGGAGATGGAGTCATTCACTCAGATTGTGCTCTCTCTCTCTCTCTCTCTCTCTCTCTCTCTCTCTCTCTCTCTCTCTCTCTCTCTCTCTCTCTCTCTCTCTCACACACACACACACACACACACATACACATAGACAGATAGACACAAAAACTGTTTTAAACAACAAAAATTAAAGACAAGTTTTAATGGCCAGAACATCTACGTTATTGTACACCTGATTTACACTGACGGGCCAGAATACTGTTTCAGTAGGTAGTCAGCATACCACTTTATATTGTTCCTAACTAAGACATAAATAGACCTAATTTAAATCGATCACTGAGACGAATATGTGTACCTAATAAATATTGCATGGTGGTAGTATTCTGTTTGATCTTTACAGTAACTTAGATTATCGTTAATCGATGACTGCTTTTATTAATAGTGAAACAATTGGGAGTGAAATTTTCAAAATTGTTTTGAGGTGGTGGAGTAAATACAATAATTTTGTCTGGGATATAATCCCCAGTACTTCAAAGCTAAATGTACGACTTTGATTTGACTGGTTCAGCATCATACCTTTTGCATAGATTCTTGATATAACCCGACTCCCATACCCATATATGTATGTATGTATGTATGTATGTATGTATGTATGTATGTATGTATGTATGTATGTATGTATGTATATATATATATATATATATATATATATATATATATATATATATATATATATATATATATATATATATATATATATATATAGTTATACGTGAGGATGCTACCATCCACTATTATTGGGGAAATAGACACGGCAAAACTAGAATTTGAACAAGAGACCAACGTATCTCAAGAATGGTGCTTTACCACCTAAAATACTGGAAATGACATTTAGAGTTGCATTTGTAACAAGAGAGCATTTCATCTATGACTGATGTTTCGAACAATTTCTGATCTGAGTTTTTCATTTTTTAAAAAATCAAATTTGTGGAATAGACATTATTGCCGCATAAGCTAGAGACCGAACATTAATTCGGAGGTAGGATAGGATTGAATTTTCTCTCTAGCCAGGATATGTTTCGTTCTTTAAGCTCAATAAAATTTAATGTTTCAGCTAATATAATGGTTATGGTTCATTCCTTGTAATTCTATAAATCAAAACGAAATAATTTGTTTGAAGCTATTGGAAGCCGCATTTTTTTTCTCCAAATAACTACAACCTCCCTTCCCACCAAAATATCAAATATAATTAAATAGTCCTTCCATGTTTTAAACTTTTATGGTTTTTAATTTTTTCCTAAGATTGGGAAAGATTTATCAACAAGAATTATATTAACGTTGGAGAGAAATATAAAACAAAGAATAAAACAAACCAAACAAAAAACCCCGACATAAACCAAAACAAAACAAAAAACAATAAAACCAATACAAACAACAATCGTTTTGCTATTCTTTTAAGCATTTTATACGGTTTTATTATCAAATCTACTTGTTTTATGATGGAAAAAAAATGATCCAGTCACTAATGTACTTTTATGTTCTTACTATATGATTATGATTTATTTTTCTGCAATGAAGTTTTGGTAAACTCACAAATATTAATTATGCAATCAGAAAAGAATTCAATACATTTTGCATTTTTAACATAGGAAAAATAAAATAAATACAAGAATGCACTTTAAAGTTGGTATAGAAGATGAACAGGTTTGTTTAACAAAATTATGCGGTCCAAATTTTTTTTTTTTTTCGAATTTTACTTAAGTCATCAGAAATGTAAAAGTTTTTATAAATTTTTCCTTCGTAAATTTTTTTTTTATCTTTCGTGATTGTGCAATTTCTTGTGATTTTCCACTGGCATGAATTAACAATATTTTAAACTAAGTTTTGTTAACTCTTCCTGCGTGACTTATCGGTCTCTATACAATAACCCAACGGTTATTTTAACAGAGACGATATAATATTACAGTAAATGTAAAAATTTCTACAGCATCGTTAATGACAATTCTGTTTGGAATTTTGCTCAGACTAACTTCGCGAAAATAATGATTTTTAACTTTCTTTTTAAAAACAATCAGCTAATATAGTTACCAAATATAACAAACATTTTTCTCGCAGTTAACGCGATTAGTATACGTGCACACTGTTAATTAAAGGCAATAGTGACGCAATCGTCTCATCAGTAAATTATTTAATTGCACTCTGATCTAAAGCAATTCATTTTCATCGTTATCGTCCACGAGTTGAAGACCAAAAGAAAGAATGAAAGTTATATCTACAAATGTAGATAATGTTATTTAAACAATTATTTGACAATGGGAAAGCATACCAATCGCTAGAAGACATGTTATTCTATCCTAGGGCGATAAACACGCTCTTCTGAATTTTCATAAAGAATTTTGTCTTTAACATCTTCAATTATTCTTATAAAAACTGCATCGATGTTGTGCCCATTTTATTGTTTGCAATATTCTTTAAATGGTTTACATCAAGTCGGTGTTTATCTTGAAGAACTTATAGATGGAGTTGGACGTCACGCCTCGCAGAACAAAAAAAAAAATTTACCCCAGCAGATACTGCAGGTGGAGGTATTTAGACGTCACGACTCACAGAACAAAAAATTTGCACAGCAGATGTTGCATTTTCTAAATATTCATCTCCGGACATCTTTAATAACATGAAGGTAAACGCTGAAAGATATATATATATATATCTATATATATATATATATATATATATATATATATATATATATATATATATATATATATATATATATATATATATAAACTATATATATATAAACTACATATATAAACTATATATATATTATATATATATAAACTATATATATATAAACTATATATATATATATATATATATATATATATATATATATATATATATATATATATATATATATATATATATGTGCAATAAACTGACGACATCTATTTTTACTTTGTGTACATATGTAACGCAGATTATATCCCGGATATTTGATTCTATACCGGTTATTCTTATAGTAAAAATTGAAGGATAAAAAGAAGATTTAGAAAATGTTAAATTCTACTAGTGCATAGTTTTCATTTTCTAGTCTTCTTGGTTTAGACCGCTTGGTTTCAATGTTCTAAGATGTCGCTTTGGCTTGTAGACTTTTAGGGAATTATACAACGTTTTCAGTTTCCGCAACTAGTCTATATAAGCTGGTTGTATTTATAGTTTTAGCACATGTGAAGACAGAAATGTAGAGGTTTACAAACACAACGTTTTTGTGTTTGTTTGTCGTAACTATGTTTTGTATTTGCCTTTGAAAAAGACTCATTAAGAGTCGAAAGCGCTTAGGCTAGTTAGTTACTAGTTTCGTACTGTTCGTCGTCAGTTTATTGCATCTATTTTAATTAATCCCTGACACACGTGATCCCTTGGTGGATCCAGTACGCTTGAAAGGGTTGTTATTCGCCATATGATTTGTATTCTTTATATATATATATATATATATATATATATATATATATATATATATATATATATATATATATATATATATATATATATATATATATATATATATATATATATATATAAATGATGGTGTGACAAATATCAACATATATGATTGGCACCTCTTTTCTCTGCTTGTCATTTGTTTTCTTTGTCAATAGAGCAAAAAGTGATTCCATTGTAAACGCATTCTGATGAATTTCACAGATAATTTTTCTTCACCAGTTTCCCATATCGTATCAAATTTTTATTGTTGGTGTATACTTTTTTTTTTACTTTCATCTTCTCTACATTGATTTCCTCAATTATGTCTTTAACTCGAAGAATATATGTCAGAGTACATTTGTGGAGCGATCTTAATGTCACGTCTCACACAAAATGCGTTTCCACAGTACACGGTGTGCTTTTTTCTTAAATAGTCTTCCACGAACGTCTTTACCAATAGTAAGACAAATGCTCAAGGATATCTACACACGCTAACAATGGTACGAAGATACTTTAATTATGTTAAGTGGCACCTCTTTTCTCAACAATTTGTTTATAATTCTTGTCTTTTTCAGTAGAGCTGGGATCGTTTCTATTGTAAAAGCATTTTATAATTTTCGCAAAGAAGTTTGTCTTTATCAGCTTGATATGTCGTATCAATTTTGCAGTGTTGTGCTAATATTCTTGTTTTCACTTTCTCTACACTGTTTTCTTCAATTCTGTGTTTAGTCTCAGCTTATATATGTGTATGGACATTTAGCTTTTATAAGCATCCAGAATATATGCTTACCTGCCAAGTCTGATTCATCGCTTTTGACCTTTATCATCTACAGTATATACCAACATGCAAATAACACCATTGTATATATATATATATATATATATATATATATATATATATATATATATATATATATATATATATATATATATATATATATATATATATATATATATATATATATATATATATATATATATATATATATATATATATATATATATATATATATATATATCAGCTTATATATGTGTATGGACATTTAGCTTTGATAAGGATCCAGAATATATGCTTACCTGCCAAATCTGATTCATCGCTTTTGACCTTTATCATCTACAGTATATACCAACATGCAAATAACACCATTGTGTATAAATATATATATATATATATATATATATATATATATATATATATATATATATATATATATATATATATACACACATATATGAACTCTCTGTTTTGTAAATAATATCACTGTTTTCTATGCTTGACCTTTGCCAAATTGCCCGCATTTTGCATTACATTCTGTTGATCTTTGAAATGCAATTTTTTCTATTTCGAATCGTCTTCTCTTCTGAATAAATTTACTCAAGTATAAGCTATATGTGACCTATTTTATGGTATAAAAATAGTTTGCATTGAATTAACATCTGATCAGAGCTTACGTATTGATGTTGATTTTTTTATTCTGTCCATCTTTCTTGAAATAATTGTTTTCGGGGGTAAATTTTTTTTCTTAAATCGCATTGAAAAATGGGCGTCATCATCAGAATCGTTATTAACATGGGCTACACACTGTCCTTGTCCGTTTTTTTTTTAAACGACGCCCTCGTCTCTATCAAATTTATCCATCGACACAATTTATAAATACAACTTAAAATAAACTGATTATTCCAACTTATTTTTTTTTTAAAAAAGGGAACTGCAACAAAAAGACGACAGAAAAATGCAGGGAAAATATATTAAATCTTTCTCAATTAAGAAAAAATATTTTTTTTATCGGACATTTACTTCGCCATCAGAAAATTACATTTTGGAACATTAAAAAATATGGATTGCAAAGACATTTTAAAGTACCTTTTTTCATGAATCAACCATCAACCACCGTAACAGAAGTCCTTGAAAATGAGACTTGTCAAAAATACGGCATGTATCTGTTTCAAAATCATGACACAGATAAAACCTGACGCAATGAAGGTAAGCAGCTGAGTGAATTATTAGCTGATGAAACTCACCCAGGCATCGAGGTAAAACAGCAGTCATGGCAATCCAATCACTTCGGTTCGTTGAATAATCTTCTGACACCGAACCTCTTTTCCCATTTATCAACCTGTCTAAAAATTCACATCTATCCCGCCGGCTGACACCAACGATTGCCTAATATACATAGCTCCAGCGGCTGACAGCTAGTCGCATCTATTTTGACATCGACAATTGTTCTACTTATTACCCATTTACTCGAAGCTCTCGGGAGACATTGACGTCACATCACTAGTTAATCTGCCTAGTGCATGAAAACATTTACAGTTTGCTTGACAAATATGACAGAATCGCTGTGACAAAGTGTGGTAGCTGCAAGATAATTTACGTCGGTAACCCAGTTACGCAGGAAGATTTTGGGCAATTGACTTTCAACAACTTGATGAATTCCGTAAACAAAGTAGTGAAGATGACATAGACATTCATGTATTTCAGGCAGCTAATTTGTTTTAAAGGAAATAAAAATATTATCTTTGGTTCATGCTTTGAACACTGCAGAATTATACAAATATATAATGTGTATAATACGTAGATTTGATTAATAAACTTAACCGAGATGTGTACCTTTAAAGAATACTAATATTTCCAATGGATTTATGATTGACGAAAGAATTGTCTATTCAGATTGAATTACACCATTACATTTTTGCGGAGTGTGTCCGCTACAAAATATAGGACACATATGTCCTGCCTTCTTTCCAAAATGTGAGGTTGGGATTAAAATTAAAAAGATGGTTCAAACAAGAAAACACAAACACTGTACGGCTAGTGAGGCGTTCTGAACAGTGGATTGATTGGTTGATCGTGGATTTTATGGCGCACGAGCTCAGTAAGGCTATAGTGCCCTCTAAAAGATTATATGATAAAAAACTTGGGGCTTTTTTAGCACTCTATCCCCAGCGAATGCATAGAACTGAGCGACGAGGAGAAAATGAAATGGCAAATAATCAGGAGCTAAGTCAAACATTTATTTAATGAAAGTTACGACTTTGCTATTATGAATAACTACAAAACTATACATTACAAAAACAGAAAAGACACTTGCCACAAGGATAAAAGAATGCAAGTAAAATTTTCTTGTATTTCTCTTTGGTTGACATGCAAGTATAGCATTTTATTATATGCTCATCTTTTTTCTCCGTTAACTTTACATTGTCAGAATTTTGCAATATTCCCCGATATTGAACACCTTAATACTGCACCCTGCGCGCAAAGCAACTGTTTTCTAACGTAAACAATTTCTTTTATGAATGAATTAAGGCAGATATTTCAAGGACGGTCACATACCAGTAAATGTTTCATTGACTGACATATACAAACTGCTTTGGCACATTCCGCGTTTACTTTTTGGATACAATGTTTCAGATTTAGCTAGGTGTAGACGCTGTACAGGATCCTCACAAAAAACGCAGGTTATACACATAAACTGTCTTCCTCAGCCGTTAATAAAAATGGCCAAAATATACTTTCAATTTTACATCCTGAATTTTCTCAAAACTTTTACTTTCGTAGGTCTGTCAATCTGAATTATATGAGCCATGTCATGGGTTCTCAAGGTTGATTACACATTTTGAAATTGTACTGTAATTTCGAATATATTCCAAGTGCAATTACATCCTCCTTACTGCACAAAAAATGAAAAAAAAAAAACAAACATTAAATTCCACATCATCTTTTCGATAATTGCAATGGAAGGGCTTCATAATTTTCCCACATTATGATCTGAATCATTCCATGACAGAAAATAAACACGCATGCTGATGTCAACACAATTCGAAACGATTAAATTGGCAGACACTGCTGGAATCCGATGCAAGTCACTTCATGTAGATAAATCCATACCATAATCAAAAGATTGCGTTAAATCGACAAAATACCAAAACGTATTCATTCCAGATCAAAAGGAAAAGTTGTTGCAATGCGTACTCCAGATTTCAATTTTAAGTAGACCAAACGCCATTTTCTTTCGAAACTTACGTCTAGCGCGCAACTAACTTCATATTTATCTCGACGGAGTAATGCGCTCATTAATAATACTGTGTAATGATCCATCAACGCATGTGTATTTTGTTTGGAATACGGCATACATTTAGTTACTTTGTTTATTGCAGTGCATTTTTATTTATATATTTAAGCCTTGGGAAGAATAAGAAATGAGCATATAATAAAAAGGTTACTGTATTTGTATGGGAAAATATGAACTCGTTTTGTCGGAAGGATATACTGCGCTCCCAAGGTCGTGCAGTATATTCATCCGAAAAACTCGTTCCTATTTTCCCATACAAATGCACTAACATATAAATATTACTTAAATCTTTCATTAATATTTTCGTCTGCAAGAGATCAATTACTTAGCGAAGTTGGCTATGTTGCGCCAGCTGTGAAAGTATCAAAATTATCTATCATGTGTTTTAAAGGGCTTTTAGGACGAAGAATCATAATCAGAATTTAATTCAGTAGTATTTAATTTGCAAAACAACTGTCTTCAAATTTCATCTGTGAATCCGGCACAATTTGGTTCCAATTTCTACTCACTCAATGAAGACAATACAAAGATCAAAGAAATGACTTGCAGCCAGGCTGTATATATTTGGCCTTTCTTAAAAAAAAAAAGTGTTACAAATACTCAAGACACCCAGAGTGTGTCCCAAATTGAACATGCTGTCGAAAATTAATTTCTGTGAAGATTTTCCTCAGTAACACGAAACTGCTCTTACAATAGCAAACACGCGCTCTTAGACACCGTCAGAGATCGAATATAACTGCCAACAAAAGGCGATTCTGCCAACTACACGACTAGGCAAACATAACTTGTCTGAAGCACGGCAACAGCTCAATTGTACAACGTATAAGTAAAAAAAAATAATAAAAATTGAAGAGTGTTGATTTTTAAAATAAATATAAATCACTCCTGTTATATTTACAACATCTGCCGCGTGCAAACAAAAACTACAGTGGCAATCCGAATCGATCTCAACAATCACTAACGCAGGTGTGATCACGTTAGGTCACTGAAACGCTCTTATTGGCCGTTTGTACTTTATAGATGTTTTGCATTTCCAATATTGTACATGAAATATTAATACCTTGGTAAGGTATCTGGATAATTTACGTGTAGGACTGTGCTTTCCTTGCATCTGTATCTAAAGAAAATAAGTTTATGACATATGGAGTTTGCTTGGACTGTACTGGTGGTTATTGCTTTTTGTTCTAATTTTTCACGAAGAGGAATGTAGTTCGACGACATGTAGGTTAAACATGTCTCGAGACTTGCATCAATATAAGAGCAAATGTGCCCGTATCTGGCGCGTGCTCAATTAATAAGTCGGACAATATCTGATCTGCCACATTTAACTTCAACAAAGAAATCGATGATGACGGAATTTTGCAATTTAATTGCAGAATCGAATATTCTGATTGCAGCATAATAATGTGTGGAGTCTTTGACCCACTAATCTCTTCTGACACCCGTTTTCTCAATATTCCCACTATGACGTTAAAATCATATGGAAAACGTTCTTTTATGCATACCAGGGCCCAGCAACGTGGTAAGAATTGCTCACTGCACTTAGACACAAGGACACAGTGATCTCATTCAAGAGCGCCCTTAAAACCCAACTAGTTCAACTGCAAGAACAGTCATAAAGACCTAACAATGAATCCTTTATAACGTATCCTTACCTTCAAAATTTGCAGCATATTTTTTTCTGTTTCTAATTTTTTTGGTGTTTGTTTTTATTTTGCAATCATTTCATTATATATGTTTTTATTCTTTTTAAGCGTTGTCAAATGTAAAGCGCGTAGAGCTTCTAAATATTAGGTGCTATATAAAGTCCTCGTTATATTATTATTATTATTATTATTATTATTATTATTATTATTATTATTATTTAATTGCAGTGATCTGTTGTTTTTTTTAAAAAAAATGTTTGTGTTTTAAAATTTTTCCTAATTTAAGATAATCTATTGCTTTAGATAAGAGATACGGAAGATAGCTAGTACCAGACATGTTACACCATTCGAGCATCATAACCAATACATCTCCTGTGAACACAATCAGGTTTGAACCCAAAGAGCAAAGCGAAACCAAAACGCATAACAATTTTAAAATATTAATTAAAACTAAATGCCACACGTAAATGTTAACTCATGAGTATGAACACTTGAAAATATTTGGCTCGATGAATACTTTAATTTTTTTTAACCTGATAAACACTTTAATATTCTTTACTTGATGAACACTTTCAAAACTTTTACCTGATGAACACCTTAACATTTTTCACCCGATGAAGAATTTAATAGTCTGCACCCGATTAACACTTTTCGTCTTCACCCGATAAAGACTTTAAAATTCCTTACCCAATGAACACTTTGACATTCTTCGTCCGACAAACACTTCACCATTCTTCACCTGATGAACACTTTAACATTAAGCCCAATGAACACTTTAATAGTCTGCACCCGATGAACAATTAATAGTTTTCACTCGATGAACACTTCAACATTCTTCACGTGACGAAAATTGTAATAGATTTTCGCAATGAGCATATTAACATTCTTGACCTGATGAACACTTTAACATTCTTCAACCAATGAATACTTTAGTCTCCAACCGATGAACACTCGATGAAACTCGATGAACACTTCAACATTCTTCACGTGACGAACATTGTAATAGTCTTTACGCGATGAACACATTAAAATTCTTGACCTGATGAACACTTTAACATTCTTGACCTGATGAACACTATAATAGTCTTCAACCGAGGAACACTTTAACATTCTTCACCCAATAAACGATTTAAAATTCTTCACCCAACGAACACTTTAGCATTCTTACCCAAGAACACTTTAACATTTTTCACCCGATGAACACTTCAATAGTCTTTAACTGATGAACACTTTAACATTCTTCAACCAATAAACACTTTAACATTCTTCACCCAACGAATACTTTAGCATTCT
This sequence comes from Potamilus streckersoni, assembly GCA_016746295.1. NCBI lineage: Eukaryota > Metazoa > Mollusca > Bivalvia > Unionida > Unionidae > Potamilus > Potamilus streckersoni. The sequence goes on along the minus strand of JAEAOA010002224.1, from coordinate 805,495 downwards.
TACCCAAAGAATACTTTAACATTTTTCACCCAATGAACACTTTAACATTCTTACCCAAAGATCTCTACATTATTCACCCAATGAACACTTTAACATTCTTTACCCAATGAACAATTTAGCATTCTTCACCCAACGAACACTTTAGCATTTTTATGCAAAAGAACACTATAATATATTTCACCTAATGAACACTTTATCATTCTTCACTCAATGAACACTTTAGCATTCTTACCCTAAAAAACACTATAACATTTGTCACCCAATGAACAGTTTAACATTTTTAATCAAAGAACACTTGAACATTCTTCCCAATGAACACTTTGACGTTCTTCACTCAATAAACACTTTTAACATTCCTCACCCAAATGTACACTTCAATATTCTTCACCCGATGAACACTTTAACATTTTTGACCTGACGTACAAGCTATGAGTCCTTTGTCCTACTGATTTATACTTCATTCTTCAGACAAATATACTGTTGTTAATTCTAACTGATAGCTGCTAATGATGACAAAGCTAATGATTTTAACGATGATAATGATAACGATGAAGATGATATTCGATGCAAGCCAGATTCACAAAATTGTAAATCGAAAGGATAATTGTGGGCGTACTTTCAAATTCGATTTACACTAGCTTCTCAGCAAGAGATGATTTAGTGCACATGGTCTCTGCTTGTTTAATGTTCTTATATTTTAATTAATCCTTTGACCTTGGAATACCCTGTGATATCAATATTTTTGTAGCGTCACAGGTTCCAACCATAGTCATGCTAGCAATGTTTTCTCCACAAAAAGTCTCCTTTCTCCGAAACTATTTGATTGACGGCGAATCTGTTGGAGAAGATTAAATGTCAGATAAGCAAGACAAGACTGTACATTTACGTGGTTTCCTAAAAAACTTGAATTTTTCATTTTAAAGAGAGATATGTTGGGAGGAGAGAAAAGGAAAGATTATTGTGTCTGAGCTCAAACCGTTAAAAGAAAACTACAAGATCCAAGAATATAATTAAAGATTAAATAAAAATGAAAATAAAAAATAAAATAACATAAGAAATTGCTTTAACATTGTTGAACGGGTTTGTAGGCAATCGTGTCGAGGAAAATTAATACAGACCCCATACAAAAATCCTTAACTTTGCATCACAAACTATGAATAAAAGACAGAATGAAGAAAAAATGAAGAGAGATATTATTCTCCATTGTCTTCAGTTATCTAATGTTGATCATTCACCATTCTTTCCAACTGATTGAAGAAGTTACAGTAACTTAGCATCAGATTTACTATCTATGGGTCATGGATTCGATCCACCAAATCAACAACAAAACAATAAATAGTTTCATAAATTTTGGGTCAAACGGTAAATGATCTCTTTTGTCGTAGAAAGTCAATGCATGTGTATTACTTCTTTGTACACTTCTTGTAAAGCTAGTATATATTAAATGTGTGGGGCAAATGCGATACTGTTTTAGTTGTTGTTGGGTTTAACGCCATTTTCAGCACAAGACAGGCAGCCTGTATAAATGGTGGAGGATGAACCAGTGAAAACCCAGGAAAGGACCACCGACCATCGACAAGCTACTGGGAAAGCTTTCTCACGTATCCACACTGGCCGAACCCGAGACTCGAACCCACGCAGACAGAGGTAAGATGGCAACGATCGGTGACTGTAAACTCTTTAGTCCACTCGGCCACCGGGGACCCCCAGATGCGAAGTAAAACATAATAGTAATGTACAGGAGACTTAACAGGACATAAAAGCAATAATTTTGTACTTGTACAGTAACCCGAAAATGTCTCATGCTGCAGAAAGAATCAGACAAAAGAGTTTGCAAGGGAGGACTTGTCGTTGAAAGAGTGAATTATATTAGTACATCAAAACAAAGCGTCTAAAGTTGAATTAGAAGAGTACGTCAAAACATGAGGCGATTCAGTGTAGAGTTTCCTTGTTGCAAGCAATAGACGTATAAATAACTCGACGATTGACGTCACATCTTTGTTCTTCGTTGTCTGGTTCTGTAATATGATTTACTCACTAGCTACAATTTTAACTTCCTCAGCGGAAGTATCCTAGCGTCAACAATGAAGACAAAACCTTCAGTTCAAATACTGACATAAAAAAAACCCACCATGGTGTATAAATTTACACATCCGATATATGGCTTTCTGTTTTAATATAATGACAATGGAATTCAGTAAAACTCCATATGACGCATACATTTCTATATATAGAATTAAAAAGGCAGAATGTCAAAGATATGATATGTTCACGGAAGTCTTGACGTTTGATATCTGATTGCTGATATCCCGGTATATGCGTGTCACACTTTAAAAGGCTATTTGGACAAGGTTATTTACGTATTAGCGGATTGGCAGTACAAACTTATGAAACATCATTTGTGCATACGTATACGTCTGAAAGATTGCGAATTATTAATTAATGATATTTAACCAGAGCTAATGCCTGAAACATCGGAGTAGGGTCTACTTACGGTCACTGGTATAAGTTTGTTGTTTGCTATAAAATTCAATAAATATATGACTTTAGTTAAAAGTTATAACCGACACTGGTATGTAAAAAAAACAACCAACAAATTCAAAAACAGCCCCATAAGTCTGGATGTGCCCGTGACCCTAAAATGATGCCTTCAACAAAACAATAGCATACGAAGCCTATATTCAATCACAACTATACCGATTTGCACTTCCAAGGTCCACGCAATCAAAACTACTAATATTCAAATGAGTTGTAGCCTGAATTTTGTCCGACAGAATTTGTCTAGTATAATGCATTGAAGTAGCCGTTAGAGTGGAATAATTTCGGCCCATTAGGACAGCTCAATAGATTTGATAATTTGACCATACTGTTCAAATGAGAGAGAGAGAGAGAGAGAGAGAGAGAGAGAGAGAGAGAGAGAGAGAGAGAGAGAGAGAGAGAGAGAGAGAGAGAGAGAGAGAGAGAGAGAGAGAGAAACGTCCGATCAAAGGTATACATGTAACATGTACTGTAATTCGCCAGGGTTCTAACAGCAACTCACGTAAGAGCACGTTACAATCATAGATACCTACGTGAAGCTGCCTTGAGGTCCGCTCAAAAATATACATGTAACATGTACTGTAATTCGTTACAATACGCTTCATAAGGTCTGGGGGGGGGGTCTCTGACCTCTAGGGGTCAGGTAAAAGGCCTAGCTCCAAGGCCAAGTGCCCGCTTAAAGGGACTGCAGTCTATATGCCCGGGACTGCAAGCAGTCGTATAAGCCTTAGGGCAGTAAGCGACTTAAAACCAGTTATCATTATCGCCAGGGTTTTAACAGCAACAGACGTAAGAGCACGTTACAGTCATAGACACCTACGTGAAGCTGGCTTGAGGTCGGTGTTTGCCCTATTTCTAATAGCCTCAGGGCAATAATATTCGTATACTAAATAGTATCGCAGTAATGACCACAAGAATCGTGATTCATTACTACGATTTTTCTAAGCCATAATCAGCATCTCTTGATATATAATACGAAAAATGACCCGGACTCCTAAATATAAAGAATTAAGCTACTCCTATCTCCTATTACTAAACAATTATGCGCGAAAATATACTAAGAATTCTTTATATTAAAACATTAGAGAGAAGCCATTTTAGTGAACGAATCTCTGCTACCATAATGTCTTGCGAATACTATTCTGTATGACACTGGCTCCTTGTGTTGGCTAATACTCGGCTTGGTAAATATCTTTCCAACACTGATTTCACAGAATAAAAAATAAAAATCTTTTAAATCTAACACAAAGCTACAGAGATGTGAATATAGATAGTATGTACCACGAGATTGTTACTGTATAAAATTGGCATGGTTTTGATATGCAGGCTTGGAACCGTAATTTTAACAGTAAATGCTTACCCTGCTGGTCGGGAGCATAGCTGTTCCGATGTTTGGACTTCTCCCCACGTCGCAGACTCATTTTGTGAGACAAGCCTTTGCTACTGGATGCAGTAATTGTCTTGTCATTATTGACGGGATCCTGGAAAAGGAACGGGACAATCTGAAACGAGAAAGACAAAAATGCCATTCAATAGTCATTCATTAAAGAAAGGTAAATTATAGATGTTGTGATGTGATTTGATTTTTAACGTAGCTTTAACAATTTTTCAGTCAAATTGCTACGATGTCTGCAGTGTGGCAGTTTATATTGATGTTCCACCCAGTCACATTATCCTGACACCAGGAAAACCAGCCCAAACGCTAACCTCTTAAATGCTGAACGCCAAGCGAGGTAGCTATTAGTACTATTTTTGTAAGTATTTTGTATGAATCGACCGAGGATCAAACCCACGACCTCCCGCATCTGAGGCGGACGCTCTGACTACTAGGCCCCTGGAGCGGTCGGTAAATTTCTTCAAGTCAATGATAAGTCGAGAAATCGTCCGAACTTGTTACATGTCTTCGACCCAATTGCCTTCTGTGAATTTTATTTGTACGTGGGCAAAGATGATTGACAGAAGTTATATTATTGCTCCAAGCAAAAGTCATAAATGTTAGAAAAGGATTCGCAAAATTTGCATTTGATGTAAAGTTATCTTGTTCACAAATGGATTTCAGCTAAAGGGAAAAGGGGTGGTAGACATGGAGCCATAATACACTGGGAAGCTTTAGTTAGAAAAAAAATCAGATTGAATTATTACATTATTACATTAATTATTACATGCATGGATTTGTTGTTGTATACCAGAATTATTATGGTGTTAAGCTAAGTAATGTTAAACTGAAACAATAGAACATATAGATCGCGAGTTCGAAACACCGGTGGAGTCATATCAACGACTAAAACAAATATGGTACTACCAGCTGCCTCGCTAGGCGCTCAGCATTTGAAGGGTAGTGTTAGGCCTGGTCAGGATAATGTGACTGGGTGGGGCATGTTGCCACATGTCCGCGGCTTGATCCACCATTGATAGAAATAACTAAACTACAACTCTGGGAGACACCGTAGCGATATGATTGAAAACTTGCAAAAGCTACGTTAAAAGTCCAGATCATACAGACACCCAAGTAATGTTACGATGAGAAAAACAATAAGAACATTTTTATATATCTTGATACATCATGCTCTGGAATCAATAGCTGATCAAAATCGTGTTTATTTCAAACACTTGATCAATGTTTTATAACGTAAATCATTCGAGACCGTCTCCGTACAATTCACGGCCTAGATATGTGACATGTGGATTACTGTTTCACCATTCTAGAAATTCAATGAGACATCCTCTTCCATTGGTTGTTATACATGTATACCCATTTTATGCCGAGTAAATTTGTATATACTTTAAGTTTGTGACTATCAAACATTTCTATGACCCAGGGGCAAATACCCAAGAGACATAGGGGTGGATGCTGGTCTCAAAAATGATTTAGTTTCAATGTCGAGAAAATGGAGGCTATATCGGCTATGGGCGGTTGTTGTGGGGCTTAACGCCATTTTTCAGCACTTGACAAGTTATGACAGGGTTGCTCCCCACCCCCAAACTTGGACATTGCTCGGGTTAATTAAGAAAGTTACCTGATACTTAAGAAATATTTTGAAGATAAAATAAAACATAAAGAATGCGTCATAAGAAATGGGCATCGAATTCTATAAAAATATATAGAAATTAGTGATAAACTTTGACCTGTACCCTCTGCCCAGGGGGTGTGGTTCACTTTGATGAAAACACTCTTTTAAGAACTAAGTTCAGGAAGTGTCATTAAATTCCTGCATGTAGATTTAAAGTCACGTGTTTGGACGAAACTTAAACCCGATTTATAGTCACGTGCTTAGAAACATACTTAAACGCCGCGGAGTCACTGTCGCCGCATCAACATCATTTTCATTACGTCTCGCAAAAGTTATCTGATGATGAAATTCTTGTCGTTATCTATAATTGTATAATAAACGGCATCGTAATTAGAAATGGATATGCCTTCATGTTTAGACCTGGTTGGTGATTTGAAAAAAAAAATAGAGATTGGTGGGGTTCAAAACTTTTACACACGACCGTACAAAATGTTCGAGAAAGCTGGCTGATTTCATTAGTTAAAAAAACAAACAAACAGGACGAGAGCATTAACATATTAAACATTATATTTGCAACAGAAGGAGCTGCGGTAGCGCAGTTGGAAAGGCACTGAGCTCGTAATCTAACGGTTGCGTGTTCTCTACTCGCATAGACAATCCCGGATAGGCTGCCTCTGTAAATCCTTGGGAAGGATACAACCCCCTTCCTGGGCTATAATATGTCAAAAGTGCTGTAACAAAAAACAACGAAAACAACAAAAATTCCAAATGAATATTCTGAAATCAATATATCTCAGTATAAGAATGGATCGTATGATAGTTTCTGACAGGCTTATTTAATTAACGACCCTTTGATGCAATGGAGTTGACTTTTCATCTCCATATAAGTTCCCCACCCTCACCCCATTGTTTAATTTGATGCTGCACCCGACAAAAATGATAAGCTCGGCAGTATGCAGTGTTACTTAATCAAATAAATGTAGTTACAAGACCGTCTGCCAAAAGATTAGATACTCATCTACCGAGACATATGAGAAAAATAAGTTATGACATCTGTGCGCAGTCACCTGAAATAGTAAGAAGGAGGAACAGCGCACACTTCGATCTGACGGTGGCGCATTATGGGAATTTTTGTCCTGCAGAAGGGTTTGTCTTCAGCACTCAGCACAGACAAATAAGACAAAAGGTATGTATACTGCTTCTGAAACGAAAGTAAATAAAATTAACGCAAAGGCAAGTGCGAGTCAGTTTATAGGAGTCGAGTACCAACTGAAACAACTCCTTTAAGACACTGCAGAGGCAGACTTACCATGAGGCAAAGGTCGGCAATTGCCTTAGGCCACAAACTAGCAAGGGCCCGGTAAAACGCCTCATAAACTTATGGTTCCGATTTGTGGTCTTACTTTTCACCAATTAATTATATATCTAAACATCGATACGCTGTGTGAAGACTGGTGACAAGTTAAAAGTATATCTTTATCGGATAAATAAGGACTGAAAAGGGGGAGAACAAGTGCTGTGGAGGGCCCCATGCCTGTGTTTGCCTTAGGCCTCCTAAAAAGGACTAAATCTGCCATTGTGACATTGGATATTCATTCCTTGTGTTAGGCAACGGCTTTCTAATACTTTATCAAGTAAGAGACCAATAAACTTTTATCCAGTTTCTTTATTAAAAAAAAACAACATTATTTTTCTGGCAAACATTTTGTCTAGTATTTATTATAAATGAAAGTTTACGAGAAGAATATAATGCCAGAGTAGTTTTTTTCACCCTAACAATAATGTGTCAGTTTTAATGAGAACTCATCCTTAACAAATCATGCTCTTACAAAAATGAAAACATAAGCATTTTCTATTCAATTCTCATTTTCTTTTTTCGATCAGCGAGCTATAAATGCATTAAGCTGTCATCGTCAGGAGGAGATATTTCTTTACAATACGTGATTGAGACGAAGCCTTACATCACTGTGGATTAGGGAAAAGTCGAATATTTGTCTCTCGCAGTTCAATTTATACTCATCTGATTTAATTGTGGACCAGTTTCTGACAGGCTTATTCGATTACTGACACCCGGCTAGCATGAAACTAATTCTGCGCTAATAGGTTCGCTCCCTTTATTCTTATCTCGGAGAACATGTGTCATTCCCTAAACCTCATTACTTTCTTCGTCAGTCCTAGGCAATAACGAGGAAATGTTGAATTCAATGGCCACTATTTGGACTTTACATAGATTATTTCTTACAAGTTTATAAAAGTATCATTTAATTAAATACGTGAAGCACCAATCGAGTCCTAGTACTGATTATTTCGAATCGAGCGATTCCTTAGAAAAACAGGGATGTTTAGACACTTTAGGTCTCACTGTATAGTTTCGTATTTTGACACCTCCCTAATTTTTAAGGTAGAAGGCATGAGCCTAATTATGACAACCCTAGCATTTATAAATTCACACATAAGCTAAATCTGTAATGTGGTTTACATTTAGTTTGAGTTAGGCTTTTAAATGTGTTGCCTGTCACAGATAGACTAGCATTGGAAATCAAATGCGTAACTTGGGCTACAAATGAGCAGCTGACATGGCTTACTTATTTACATGTGTCTGCTACAGAGGTAAATATCTAAAAATCTACATGGTTGAGGGGTGATGAAAATTATGTTAATTTGTTATAGTACTAGTGAACTTTCAAGATGAATAAGGTACGTACTGACTCTGTTAGCCTGCTTCTTACAGAAACAGGTTGAAAATAGCTCTTTTCTGTCAAAAATGAATGTAAAAAAGAGGGGTTGGTGGTAGTATAAGTTCAATATCAAAACCACCAGTTGCATAAGGAATCAACCTTAATACCTTAGTCAGAATCTTACAAGCATCCTTTCAACAAAAATCATTAGTTTTTATTTGTATCTTTATTGTAAAATTATGATCATTTTTCTGCAATAGGTCATTGTCGGATGAAAATTTGCCAAAACAACTGTTCAGTGAGACCTTAGGCATAAGCTACACAAGCTACAGCTTAGGGCCTCAAAGTCTGAACTCAGTCTGAAGGGGCCCCTAAAATTTATTTTATAACAAATATGGACTCTATAGCTTCCCATAGCTTAAGGCCTCGCTTTGTCTAAATCCGTCACGAGCATTTTTTTTTTTAAATTTTACTAATGATTTCAGTGATTGAAGTCAGATCAATAAGAATATTGTGAAAATTGGATGAAATGCGCCAAGTTAATAAAAGTTGAATTTTTGTGCATGCTTTTTAACATGGCCTATTTCTTTTGCAAGAATATTTTCTGACACAGAAAGGTTGACATCTGGCTGCCATTATATAGACTAGTAATCCTTTGGAATCGTAGTTATACAATGCGTAATTAATATATATATATATCTTTAGGACAAATATCCCCCAGCTGACCTCTCTCACGACCGCTCTGGTGGCCTAAGTAGTTAGAATGTCCGCTTCTGATACGGGAGGTCACGGGTTCGAACCCCAGTTGAGTCATACCAAAGACTTATAAGTATGGTACTAGAGCTGCTTCGCTTGGAGCTCAGCATTAGGAGGTTAATGTTATAACTGGTCGGCCTGGTGTCAGGATAACATGAATGGGTGGGACATGATGCTGCATGTCTGCGGCATGATGTCCTAGTGCTAGACATCCCTATAAATTGCCACACTGAAGAAATCATAGTGATATGACTGGAAAAATGTTAAAAATGCGTTAAAATTTTAAATCGCACACACACACACACACACACACACACACACACACACACACACACACACACACACACACACACACACACACAGAGTCCAATCGACCGCTGTTGATATTTTATCCAGGTGTAACTGCCTGGTCATTTTTACAGGTCAGATTTTAGTGGTCGGGCTATCCAACCGAGTGTTTCACCTTTCTACCTAACATGTACAATTGTCCAATTTTTACAACTTTGGGGTTGGTTTTTATTAATTTTTAAGAATTTACTAAAATATATTTCTAAGCTACATTGCATTTTGTTGTTGTTTTGTGGATATTTATGCCATATTTAAATATATTTCTAAGCTACATTGCTTTTTGTTGTTGTTTTGTGGATATTTATGCCATATTTAAATATATTTCTAAGCTACATTGCTCTTTGTTGTTGTTTTGTGGATATTTATGCCATTTTTTAATAAATGGCTATGTTTGTTATTATTATCTGAATAAATGGCTATGTGTGTTAAATGCAGGCTTCTTGTGCAACCCGGCAGGTACATTTTGATTTAAAAGTTGCACATTGCATGATTGTACTAGAATTAAAATCCACTTAATCAATGTTTGACTGACCTTATTTTCTGTATGTTTAAAACTAGACTTAAAGGACGCATACGTAATTTATTTTGACAATACTTTTGTTTCATGCGATCCATAGCCGATTTAATGTTCGATTTTGTCCCATCAGTCCATAGTTGGTTTAGTGTTATTTTCTATCCTGCGGTCCATAGCTGATTTAATGTTCAATCTTGTCCCATCAGTCCATAGTTGGTTTAGTGTTATGTTCTGTCCTGCGGTCCATAGCTGATTTAATGTTCGATCTTGTCCCATCAGTCCATAGTTGGTTTAGTGTTATGTTCTGTCCTGCGGTCCAAAGCCGATTTAGTGTTCGATTTTGTCTCGTCAATCCATTTAGTGCTAGATTGTGTCAGGCAGTCCATAGTCGATTTAGTGTTAGTGTCGTGTAGTCTGTACTCGATTTCGTATTACGTTGTGCTATGCAGTCTATGTGATGCAGTCCCAAATTTATTTAGTGTTAGTTGATGTAATGCAATCCGTGGTCGATTTAGTGCTAGATTAAGCGAAAATTGTGTCTGCTTTCTGAGAAAATGGATGTATATTAGTTCCGTCTTAGTGTCTGTCAGTACTTTTTGGGTAAAAGTAGGAAATATCCAGGAAATATCAGAATGGTGTCAAATCAAATATCTTTTTGAGGGCAATTACACAATAAATGGATTTTAATCCTCTCACTACAAATGGAGTCCAAGAGAATGTGTCAGAAGATGCATAATCGGATATCACGAAAGCACGATGCCATCGGCATTAAAAATTCAAGCTCTCTAATATAGTTGTAACTGCAAAGGCATTTTTATTCTGTTATGTTCATGATGTAGTTAACTTCCCAGGAGGAAGTAATTGACTGGATGTTTTGGAAATTTTAATGCAACCTCAATTACCTCCCCCTGCCTTCCTCCTTCACTGACCCTTTTATCTCTATTGTTTAGGCATTCGTTAGCTTTCCTTGCTCATGGCGTATCATGTACCTTATAATGCCCCCTGGTCCCTGAGATGGAGGATATAGAGTCCAATGGATAATTAAAAAAAAAATGAATCACCAAATTATTACTTTCATGTGTGTAAAAGTAACGGTCTTTATAGAAACATAGCGAGAAATACATTTGAATCTTTGAAAACTTACAAAAGATGAGAACATGCTACGCAGCTCTGATGAATTTGTTGCGGTGTTGTAGATAATTTTAAGAATTACTTATTTGGGTTTTTATTTCTTTTCAGCCACCAAACTTTTGTACATTGAGCAGAATGGTTTAATATCAGGGGTCTCAAACACGGGGTCCGAAGATCGTATGCTCCCCCCACCTTCACTGCATATTCGGCGTGACAAAGTGTCATGACAGACAACAAAGTTAGTATGGCCCTTGGGTCATCGAAAATGCCCTCATGCGGCCCTAAGGGTGGTTTGTGTGTGAGACCCCTGGTATATATATAGGGACAATGTGAGGGACAACGTGCCATCGATTATCCTAAAGCTTATAGCTCATTGTGTCTCGATTCAGATGAATGTAAAATTCTAGATGTTGTCTAAAATATACAAAAGACTACAGAGTCCCACACAAGTAAGGAGTCCCACACAACAAATGAGTCTCTCACACCACTGGACTAATATTTTATTATGTCTTAAATTATTAACTTCAAATCAGAAACAAGAGATTTGCAAAACTACGTCTAAATAAAATGAGGAAATGCTTCTCAAAAGAATGAAACCATAATGAACTTAGCAAATCAGAGGGAATGGGCGATGCTAGCTATAAATGTTTATCGTCACTGAAAAGACGATAATGACTTATAAAGCATGTTGATTCGAAGAATTGCCATTACTTTGATCATTATTTGTCTGATGGATGCAGTGATATCTATCTAGTTTAATCATCGGAAACAAAAGGATCATATTGCATTGTGTTTACTAGGAGCTAAGTTAGTTCTGAATCACTGACGTTGTTGTTGTTCTGGGGCTGACCGCCATTTTCAGCAGACGATAGGCTGTACATGGCGGCCAGTAATAATGGTGGAGGAAGAAACCGGGAAATCCACGGAAAGAACCACCGACCCATGAGAAGCTACAAGCAAGCTTTCTCACATATCCACATTCGCCGGATCTTAGACTCAACCCACGCAGACAGAGATGAGATGGCAGTGATCCGTAACGGAAAGCACTTTAGACCACTAGGCCACTCAGGACCCAGAATCACTGACGTAATCACGATATTAGTTCCATTAGTCAAGAGACTCGTCGCAAAGACAACCAAATCTATAATTTTAAAAAAAAAACAAACTGGGTTAATGATTTATTCATCGGATATCTAAAGCAAGTACCTGAAATAGAACCATATTTCATGTAGATGATTCGTGTCCAAATGTAATATTGAAATGAGAAAACACTTCACCTTTTTCAGCAGCAGGACCAAACTAGATTTCTTATTTAATGGTATCCAACTATCGATTTTATTCCTTTCAGATGGTATAAATAATGCAATAAACATATCTCCAATGATAGAAAACACTTGATTTGATGTATTCACTGACAGCTGTTTAGAATCTTTTACAATAATTATATTCAAAATCATTAGAACGTAAATTGTTGTCTTCCGTCCGACAAGATGCAAATGCTGCTTTTAATATACTTGGTTTATTATTGCATGGTAAATAACTCGTCAGTTGACAGGAACAATTTTAACTTTATTGTTCACTTGATTAAGCAATGGTCTGTGCTTGACTCAGTCCTGTTTGATCAGATTCTGTTTGAAATCAGATTTTTTTTCTTCTGACAAGTGAGTGATATCTTCAGCGAATTTCCAAGATAAATTTTAAACAACTGTTCCCACAAATATTTAAACTTCACTGGAAACGTCTTCAAACAAGACACTTAAAACTGTCTTCTATGTTCAAGATATATTTTGTACTATACGTCAAATTTATAAGCTGTATTACGGGTTGCCTTTTTAAAGTATTTTTCTTTCTTTTCTAATAAGATATGTCGAATAGATAAGACAACTTAGGAGCGAAAGTAGGGCTAAATCAGAAGTATCATTGGTGTGTTGAGTAAAAAAAAATGTTTAAAACAATTGCATTATATATTCAGCAGGTGTCAATTGCCTCCTGTTCAACACACACTAAACATTCATGGCTTCAGAATGACAGACACTCGGATAGATATAACCAAAATTTGCTTCCGTGACTTTTGCTTGAAAACTGAGAGAAATTTCCTTACTTAAAACAGTCTTCACGTAAAAAAAACCAACATAAAATAAATATAAATTTAACACTGAACAACTTTACACTCGAACGCAACATACCTGATGTGTATATATATATATATATATATATATATATATATATATATATATATATATATATATATATATATACATATATATATATATATATATATATATATATATATATATATATATATATATATACAAATATATATATATATATATATATATATATACATATATATATATATACATAATATATATATACACACACACACACATATATATATATATATATATATATATATATATATATATATATATATATATATATATATATATATATATATATAAAGAATACAAATCATATGGCGAATAACAACCCTTTCAAGCGTACTGGATGCATCAAGGGATCACGTGTGTCAGGGATTAATTAAAATAGATGCAATAAACTGACGACGAACGGTACGAAACTAGTAACTAACTAGCCTAAGCGCTTTCGACTCTTAATGAGTCTTTTTCAAAGGCAAATACAAAACATATATACGATAAACAAATAAACACAAAAACGTTGTGTTTGTAAACCTCTACATGGCTGTCTTCACATGTGCTAAAACTATAAATACAACCAGCTTGTATAGACTAGATGCGGAAACTGAAAACGTTGTATAATTCCCTAAAAGTCTACAAGCCAAAGCGACATCTATTTTTACTTTTTGTACATATGTAACGCAGATTATATCCCGGATATTTGATTCTATACCGGTTATTCTTATAGTAAAAATTGAAGGATAATAAGAAGATTTAGAAAATGTTAAATTTTACTAGTGCATAGTTTTCATTTTCTAGTCTTCTTGGTTTAGACCGCTTGGTTTCAATGTTCTAAGGCGGCGTATCCAGTATGATTCCTTTTCCTTCCTGGTTTCGGAACTCCAGCTGTGGTTGTTAGCAATAGCGATAAGTATTATATCACTGAAAGTGTGGCCAGGGGAGGAGAAGTGTTCTGCGATCGGGCTTCTGTGCAGCTTTTTTGTCATCCAATCAGATCTATGAAGGTTTATCCTTTTGTGTAGCTTTTCAGTTTCTCCGACGTACTGAAGGTCACAGATCTTACATGTGATGAGATAAATCACATTCTCTGTTTTGCACGTTTTGTTTGGACCATGTATGTTTAGTTTTTCTTTAGTCACTGTGCTAGTGAATGTCTTGGTCTCTATCATATGTTGACAGGTTTTGCATCTTTTATCACCACAGGGTCCAGATTGACTAGGTTGGTTTTGACTAGCGATTGGCGTTAGCTTTGCCCTGACTAGGATGTTCTTTAGGTTTTTTGGTCTCCGGTAAGCTACTACAGGTTTGTTCGGAGCAAAGCTAACGCCATTATTTTGACACCTGGCGGCCAGGGGTCAAAATAATGTGACTGAGTGGGACATAATGCTACATTTCTGCGGCATGATTCCCCAGTGCTAGACATCACTTTAAACTTACGCAGTGCAGACATCGTAGCGATATGACTGAGAAATTGTTAAAGCTACATTAAAAATCCAAATCACACACACGCACACACATATGCACGCACACAAACAACGTACTAGCTGCCTTCCAGCCTGTAACAGATATGAAATATTGCTCGCATAAGGTCGTATTTTGTTCTATTTCTGTTAGTGAAACAAAGTTTCTCATTTGCAGGCAAATTGTGATCAATGAGTATAAATACTCTATTGTTGCCACCTCTTAAAATTAACAGCCTTTGTAAACCTGCAAATTAATCCATTTTTAAACCCCTCCCTGGCTCAGACGCTGAATAGATTTGATAAATCTCTTGCACGTTGTACGAAACGACTAAACGGAGCAAGATCCACGGTGTTTCAGTGTGTAGCTTTGCTGACTCTCGATAAATGGGAGCGAGTTCATCTCTCCTCCGGACATCCCCCCCGTACTTCCCTATTTCCCTGACATCCCTCCGACATTTTCCCCTTGGATCCCTCCCCATCAAATAGGACTCCCCCCAGTTATTCCCACATGATATAAAAACTTATTTCATTTAATATGACATTTTGCCAATAAAACATAAAAAAACTTGCATTAAGTTATGTTAAAAGAAAAAGGCTATTTGAAATAAATCTCAGTAGTTTTAAACAAAGTTAACATTTTCACATATTAAAAATGTATTGTTTAAATGTTAATGTAAGCAATTGCTTTTAAGTATTCTATGATGTCATGATTGTCGAAGTCAGCGACTACGTTTGCAATTCTCGAAGAACAGTCTTTGTACTTCTTTGGTTGTTACATCATAATCCGCTTTGGTCAACATCTGGCCTGAGTACTGTACTGAAACAACTACAATTATTTAAATGATGGCTAATCCATCTGTTGTTTATCTTAACTATACCAAAACAAATGTACTATAAATAAAGGTTAGACTCAAGCCTCATCAACATACTTCAAAGAAACCTCCTGTTCTACATTCAGTAAAACCACTAGCAATTGATTGACAAATAGACAATGCCCATTTTTGTTACAACTAACAACGCTTAAAAATGGGTGTGAATTTCTGTTCACAGCTCAAACGTGGTGTCAAGCTACCCTTAAGATACATGTGTGTGTGTGTGTGTGTGTGTGTGTGTGTGTGTGTGTGAGAGAGAGAGAGAGAGAGAGAGAGAGAGAGAGAGAGAGAGAGAGAGAGAGAGAGAGAGAGAGAGAGAGAGAGAGAGAGAGAGAGAGAGGTCAGGAAAGTAGATATTTTACAATTACTAATGCATTTATTTCAGGTGACAACAGTCATACCTGTGCACTAATGGTGATGCCGGATGCGAGTATATATTAAAGCTAAATGTTACTATATATAAAAAAGTTGTATAAAGATAATGGTGGGGGGAATAAAAGGGGGAGTCCTATCTGATGGAGGGGGGATGTCCAGGGGGAGATGTCCTGATACCCCTATAATTCAATCAGTCTTATTAAAATGAGATCTCCAGAAGCGGAGATCTGATCGACACATATTATTTACATTGTGATTCACCCAGAGGTGTACTAAGTGTAAATAATGCCCGTGACTATGAGGTTTTGGAGCCCCCAAACCTCTCGTGCCAATGGTTTTAGCGCCCAAAGACCTCGTGCGCCTGGTGCAACCGTCCCGTCCAACGCCCCACTCCCCGTTAATACGCTATTAGGTTAGTAGAAGATGTTGAAAGTGACACACATCATTGGGAAAATATCGTTACTAACGATAACACTCCCTAACACGAACTCGCAAAGCTTGATCTGACAGGCTACTGAAAATAAGTCGATTGGAAATCTAACGGTCAGTAAAATTACGAACATTTATAGTAGTCGCTCATATCTCCAAAATGGAATCGTGGATATATCTTTCTTACTCAGCTGCAAACACCAAGACATTTTTTTCTCAAAACAATATCAGTTTTGTTTCGGTTATATATTTTCTTTAATATGTTTTTCTTTTCCATAGCATGTTTTTAAAGACATATTAATAAAATTTCAAGTTCATTATTGAAATAAGAAAAATCTTAAAATAAGAGGCTTATACATACTGTCCATTCTTTCTGGTAAAAGCTATGACTCCCTAGTACATGCCCCTGAAATGATGTCTGAAGGCCTACGATAGATTTCTTTTGTTGTTGGCATTCTCAGGCTTTTGGTTAAACCTCTATTGATTAATTTTGAAACGAGTTTTGCATTGTTTTCTAATGATATCTTAATTATATTATTTATTTTTAACTTGATGTCATGTAACTGCTATTTATCCAGTTTTTGTTTTCTTTATTCTTTCGTTTTAATTTTTTCATTGATTTTATTTTAATTTTTAATATGCTAATGTATCAACGGAGAGTCATAAGACATTACGGTGCGTGCGTTGTTAACACATTTCCCTGATTTGATAAATTCTGTATTTAAGCAGGACGTTTATCTTTAATAACAATCAAATGAAAAATCAATTCTTTAAATGATGCAGCTGTGATCATCTAAGGATTTAAATTACGTCATACGAATCTTCTGAAAACTCCAGTCAATTCAGGTTATTGTTTTTTATTCACAGTGATGCACTAACGATTACACTGGTGTAGTGTTAAATACAGTTCAGAAGAACTTGTATGCACTTCACCGTATTTACTAAGAAGAACAATTCCAGGCTGTTTGTTTCCACTGATATAGGTCAGAGAAGTTTTTAGATTGTTCTTCTCTAGCCTGCGTGACAAAATTATCGCTTCGCATTTAGAAGCTCTGTTAATATTGTTATCAAGCATTTTCATCTAGGATCGTTGCATAGCACATTAGCAAATTCTCTCTCTCTCTCTCTCTCTCTCTCTCTCTCTCTCTCTCTCTCTCTCTCTCTCTCTCTCTCTCTCTCTCTCTCTCTCTCTCACACACACACACACACACACACACACACAAACACACACACACAAACACACATTTTGACATTAATCTTATAGATATATATATATATATATATATATATATATATATATATATATATATATATATATATATATATATATATATATATATATATATATATATATATATATATATATAAACATAATAGAAAAAGAGCAAAGAAAATGATGGTTCTTTGCACGTGTAAAAATGATATTATTTATCAAATTTCACTTGTAAAGTTGGAATTATATCATTGCATGTGTTGTTTTTATTTAAAACGATAGTTTAGTGCATTTTACGACGGTACCTACCATAATATAGGTAATCCCCTTTATTAAAAGTGATATTCACTTCCCTAAGTGGTAGTTAAGTGTTCCTTTTGGCTGATTTAGTACAGTGGCAGCGGTAAGCAGTCCCA
The DNA here is from genome assembly GCA_016746295.1 of Potamilus streckersoni. Taxonomy (NCBI): domain Eukaryota; kingdom Metazoa; phylum Mollusca; class Bivalvia; order Unionida; family Unionidae; genus Potamilus; species Potamilus streckersoni. The sequence continues at coordinate 787,592 of JAEAOA010002224.1, read as the reverse complement.
GTTATGTATATAAAATGACAAGACTTGTACTCTGACGCAACGAATCACATCGAGTCGATATTAGGTTTGAAGTCAATTGATCTGTCTTTAAATTCTTAATAAGTGTTTGGTTGTTCATAATATTATAACATTTAAACGATGCTAAATTTTGAGCAAAGCTTAATTGAAACGATGCTAAAATTTATAAAATCCTAAAATTTAAACAGTGGAAATTTTAAAGAAATATTGAAGAGCACATGCATGAGTATTTACGGTAATACGTAAACTTACAAAAAACATATGCCAATCAATACTCAAAGAAAACTGAATTTTATTTCCATTTAAGGGTCGACAAACAAATAAAATTAAATATATTGCAGAATTCTTTTTGCAGTTGTTTTTGTGAAAGAATTGCCCTACAGAGAACAAAAGAAATCTTTTATGGAGATTTTTCCATAGCTATTACTTTCAGTATCGTAAACGATGTAAATGGAACTTCGTTTCTAATTTTACTTAGCTACCAAATTGGCTCCATTTTTCTTCTTCCTTCTTTTCCTTTCATTAATGTTTTACGCGTTTATGTTATGCTTGCTTCACTAACACTGTCTGAAGATTCCCCAATTATCTGTAACTACATCGTTATTGGAACGCTCAGGTAGCCTAAGTGGTTAGAGCATCCGCCTCCGATGCGGGAGGTCGCAGGTTAGAACCCTTGCCGAGTCATACCAAAGACCTATAAAAATAGTACTAGCAGCTGCTTCGCTTGGCGCTCAGCATTAAGAGGGTGGTGTTAAAACTGGTCGGCCTGGTGTCAGGATACCTGCACGAACACTTGGCATTAAGATGCTTTTAAATGCATCCTTCTGAAACTTATGTGAAACGTAAAAAAAAAATCGGTATTAAGATAAAATACACGCTTCTTCAACATGTATCGTCTTGATAATGCATTTCAACGTTCAAAACCGCACCGGTGGCCTAGTGGTTAGAGCATCCGCCTCAGATGCGGGAGGCCGCGGGTTCGAACCCAGGCCGAGTCATACCAAAGACTGCCATCTCACCTCTGTCTGCGTGGGTTCGAGTCTAGGATTCGGCAAATGTGGATATGTGAGAAAGCTTGCCAGTAGCTTCTCGTGGGTCGGTGGTTCTTTCCGGTGATTTCCCGGTTTCTTCCTCCACCATTAATACCGGCCGCCATGAATAGCCTATCGTGTGCTGAAAAATGGCGTTAAACCCAACATCAACAACAACAACAACCAAAGACTTATAAAAATTATACTAACAGCTGCCTGGTTAGTCGCTCAACATGTTAGCATTAGGACTGGTCGGCCTGGTGTCAGGGGACATCATGCTACATGTTGACCCCATGATACTCCAGTGCTAGATATGTACAAAGTGCCACACAATGTAAACATCGCAGCGATAAGACTGTAATTTTGTTAAAGCAACGTTAAAAATACACACGCAAACACGCACGCACGCACACAAACACACACACAGAGGATATCAGTCAGATACGTATTTAAAGGCTATATATCAGAGGGTTTGTTTTTCTCCCGACTAGGAAAACGAATTCGGCAGTATATTGTGGAGATACTTTTTCACTTAACGCATTCCAAACAATGTTTTGCTATACATTGTGAATTGAATTCGAATCAGATTGGAATCTAAAATGTTCGATTCAGAGCAACTAATATCAACAGGCGGATGAAAGTGAACGCACCAAAATAAAACCAATCCGGGTTTTACGGATTGAACTAAAAGGCTCATTATGTGTCCTTTTAGTTGCTGTTATCAATACAGACACTGACCGTATGTGCAAGTTGCCACAATCTCAAAAAAAAGACTAGCAACACATAAACCAATTATTAATGTCGATATTTGGTAGATATATGAGTTTGGGGTAGAAAAGCCTGTAAATAAAAAAAAAATAGATTTTATTTATGCAATCCACAAAATGTGCCATATATATTGTATATTTCTTAAACTCCATATGTATTCTGATTCTAATTATTTGCCCTAAATTTCTTAATACGGAGTAAGTGTCCATGGTGGCATAATGTGACGTAGACCACACGAACTTGCACGTCGCAAAGAACCGTAAATCCTTAAGTGGGAATTAACAGAGATAATATTGCAATTGTAGTACGTCCTACGATTCGTCAACGAATGGATGCCGTTCTAAAAAATATAATATTACCACAAAGCACGTAATACAGTATGACTGTAATACAGTATGACTGGTGATAACAGCTGATCTCAACGCTTGTAATACAGTTTGACTGGTGATATCGGGTGATGTAAACTGGCGACAACAGCAGATTTCAACACGAGCAATATAGTATGACGTAATATTGGCCGACGTTAACAATAGTAATACAGCTTGTCTGGAAAATTCATATGCTGTAGTATTAAAAGATGAAAGACATGATCCAAATGTTGGAACTAATTTATTTCTAGCTGCTAAATGTATTGCATTCATTGATTTATTGCCAGCTGTAAAACATAATGGTTCATTCCAGTTCATGTTCATTGCATAGTACTTACTAGATACCTTGTCAACTGGAGCACAATAATATAGACTGGCAAAATCAAATTCTTTCCAAAGTCACGAAATATTCAGTATGGCGAATCACGAAATATTCAGAATGACGAATCTCTCTCTCTCTCTCTCTCTCTCTCTCTCTCTCTCTCTCTCTCTCTCTCTCTCTCTCTCTCTCTCTCTCTCTCTCTCTCTCTCTCTCTCTCTCTCTCTCTCTCTCTCTCTCTCTCTCTCTCTCTCTCTCTCTCTCTCTGGTAATTTTTCCAACGAAATTTGCCAAATCACACTATTTCTAAACTACTATTTACAAACGAAATCAACGTTTATTTTAGTAGTATGGATTATGCTATTTGTATCCTCTATGTTGTTTGTTTTTTTTTCAAATGGACAAGAACTAACCTGGAATTATTAAATAACTTCCGTATCAAAAATAGACTGACCCAGTGGCCTAATGGTTAGATCGTCAGCCTCAATTGCGGACGGTCGCGGGTTTGAACCCCCACCCAAGTCATACTAAAGACATATAAAAACGGTACTAACAGCTGCCTAGTTAGGTGCTCAGCTATAAGAGGTTAGTGTTTGGACTGGTCGGCAGTGTGTCAGGATAATGTAACTGGGTTGATCATGATGCAACATATCTGGTGCATGACACTACAATTCTAGAAATCACTATAAAATGCTACACTGCAGACGTATCTATGAATTCAAAATATCTAAATCACACACATACAGACACACACACTCACATACACAATATACCTACAGTAAAGATCTGGTACAGAGAACTGACTGTCAGCCCGTACGAATCCCGTAAACAAGCATTACAAACAAAGACACGTGAGTTAATCGCTGATTCTGTGTCAAGGAACAATTTATCTTTCACAGGTTGGTGAAAAACATTTTAAAAATTTCATCCAAAATGCGTGTAAAATTTTGGAACACATCTTCATAAAATGGCGTTGTGATAAAATGAAAACAATATTTAAAGAGAGTTACCACAAACTATCGATCTATCCTTTTTGATGTATCGTCTGGAACATCTGTAAAAATCGTCGTTAACTGGTGCTTAGTTTGTTCTCAGTTTAAGCGCGAAGTGTTTCCGACGGACAATAAAACACTTCATCATGGCCAACTGTATGTTTGACAACTCTGCCAACACTCGAAAAATTTGAGGGTTCTAAGATAAGCAGATATCGAAAAAGTCTACAAAAATCTAATCTGTCAGAAACGCAGAACAACATATAATACAGTTTTTGGTGTATGCAAGGAACCGGTTATGAGATACAAAATGATATTGCACAAAGCCAGATGAATATAAACATCATCCTCAGATTAAAAAGCCTTACAATAGTTAGCAGAATTCAACTTCTGCGGTAATTTGTATCCTAAGGAAACTTCATCGGCTGAAAGAATTCCGTTACCATGGCTACGCGATCTTGCCTGCACAGTAGGTCATCTGAAGGATGCCGTGATCAGCAGTAATTCTTGTTAGGAAGCCTCAGTTTGGTTACTTCAATTTGTCTAGTCATTCGATAACGAGGAGCAATCAACTAACTCATGTAACAATCATTACGGTTAATTTAGTCTATCGTAAAACGGATTACCTCACATGATAATCAATAGCTCCGTCTGCCGCTTAGTTGGAATTATGAAGAAATATATTTTATATAATGAAGCGGAGACGTATCTAGCATAATGCATTTAGAGATAGAGGGCACACTGGGGAAATCGCTATAGATGACGCATTTCATTTCATTGAACTTTTTAATTTTGAGAAACGTATATCAATTCTTCAGCGAAAAAATCTCTTTTCTGGGCAACAGGTTTATTCACCTCCAGATACAAAAGACGAAATAAGGACATAAGGAAATCAACCACGGAAAATTTGTATCAATCAATGTAATCTATGTACGCAGCTAAACAGCGGATTTTATAGGCAATTTTTATCAGTTATATGATTAAAAAGATTGAAGTAAGAATGTGTCGGAGTGATTTTTCATATAAATTAAGATATGTCAGTGGCGCCGGGTGACACCATCAGAGTGGGTGACAGCAAAATGACTATATCATTTGTTGAACTTTTGTGCTGGAAGGAGGTCCATGGATGTGACACCATGAATTACCGCACCTGATTGTCTATAAAGATTTTTGAAATTTGTATGCAGGATTAATATCCATGGGGGTGACACCATGAGTTACCGCACAGGGTGACTCCAACCCATGTGAAGCCACTGAGATGCGTGTGTGTGTATGTGTGTGCGTGTGTGTGAGAGAGAGAGAGAGAGAAAGAGAAAGAGAGAGTGTGCGAGTGTGTGTGTGTGTGTGTGTGTGTGAGAGAGAGAGAGAGAGAGAGAGAGAGAGAGAGAGAGAGAGAGAGAGAGAGAGAGAGAGAGAGAGAGAGAGAGAGAGAGAGAGAGAGAGAGAGAGAGAGAGATTTTTAATGTAGCTTTAAAAATGTTCAGTCACATTGCTACGATGTCTTTAGTGTAGTAGTTTCTAGGGATATCTAGCATTGGGGCATCATGCCGCAGACATGTAGCGTGATGTCCTGCCCAGTCAAAATATCCTGACACTACCAGTCGTAACACTAATCTCTTAATGCCGAGCGCCTAGCGAGGCAGCTGTTAGTACCATTTTTTTTCTCTCTGTAAGTTTTTGGTATGGTTCGCCTGGAGTCCCAACCCGCGACCTCCCGCATCAAAAGCAGACTCTCTAACCACTTCACTAAGCCACCAGAGCGGTATAAATTAAGATATTACCTCATGCCAATTTAAACTCGATCACAACAACTATGATAATCAACGGCAGAGGTGTAACATTATCGATCTAGGATAGTGTTCGATACAATTAGTCAATCGATTCCAGCCTTTCCAATTTCAACACAATACAAAGAAAAATACATGACAAATGTAAACAAAACATAAAAATAATTTTAAAAAATTTAGAAAAATAAAATTAATAACGTTAATAATAATAATAATAATGATAATGATGATGATAATAATACTACTAATACTACTAATGATGATACTACTACTACTACTACTACTACTACTACTACTAATAATAATAATAATAATGATGATGATGATGATGATGATGATGATGATGATGATGATGATAATAATAATAATAATAATAATAATAATAATAATAATAATAATAATAATAATAATAATAATAATAATTCAAAGGGCTCGTTAGATCACATTTAGCATATGCTTGTACAGTTTGGGATCCACCACTCCCCCATTCACAGGTTTTACAAGATCAGTTTGAAAGAAATACATCAAATTACTATATACCCAGGGGAATATTATCTCAGCATTCAACAAGTTGCCTTGGAAACCGTTACAACATTAAACCAGCTTAGGCTGGAAAACAGATTAAGATTTTTTTTACGGAGGTTTGAAAAACAAAACAACCATACAATGCTACAAATTTATCACATTTAAAGAATCAGTAGAAATTAGGACGGATATACCTTACTGATACCCTACGCACGAACTGACATGACCTCAAACTAATCAAGGTCAAGGTCAATGTGGATACGCCTGTCTGATACCATACGCACGAAACGACACAGCGCCAAGTTAACCGAAGTCAAGATTTTGACGTGATGTGTAGACCGAACGGCAGCTTGCCGGACATCCAGGCATATTGTCATCGTCTAGTCTATTGCCAGTATATATCATACATAAATTCAAATTGTTGCAACCTAAACACTTTCCAACCGTTGTTCATTGCATTTTCAGTGCCAAATGAAAATGTAACATCAATTCATTGCTTTTTAAAGTATTTTGCTTGTTTAGTGTTATAAGGCACAGCAACATATAAAGATTATTTAGTGCTGAGGCAATTGGAGTATAGTGCCTTGCACCGATCTGGTCCAATGGCAGGATTCGAACCCGAACACTTTCGGTTGTGAGTCTGGCAAGCTATCTACTGAGCCACTTGCAGGTCCTGCTCTCTAAAGTGTTAATATCCTATCGACATTATATATCATACAATCTTAAATGAACGTAGCTTGTTCACTTTCCCGCTGAAAAATTCCTTGCTTTTTAAAGTGTAAACAAAAAATACTAAAAAAACATTCCTCTAATCAATGCATGACTACAAATATCACAACTACATAATTCACATAACAACTTCACAATTGCCTGCCAACCTCATAACTACATGGTGTCTCATTATTACATTTCCGTAACATAGCGCATGCATTTCACGCCCTGAAAATATAAAACTCAACCACCAAATACAGGGAACTATTTTCCCCACCCAACCATAGGTCAGTCAAATCCTGATTTCGCCTGTAACTCTATACAATGGCGTCTCCAGTTGACGAAACAGTTCCTTAGCAATTATTCCATTGAACAATTTACCAGTTCCATTCACAAATAATGTACATGGAGTCACACAATCAATCCTCACAATTATAATTTAATAGAGACAACTTGGCGACAGGGATGCTTATACAGATCGGGCCCTAACTCACTACGAAATTAAGACATGCCGATATGAAAGCTCATCAATACTGCACTTTGTGACTTTTGCCCCTAGAATCTAGCTAATTATTCAGGCTGAGGACTATTTCCTCAGCACAGACTTCCCAAAATGAAACAAAGTAATCACGAAAATCTAAGAAATCATTAAAATGGAGAGATATATACGAATTGCGCATACTCCAAATTTATTACGATACTTTGATTTTATGTTCTGTGATATTAAGTTGGACGTGGTCATCTATTGTTTGACATTTAGGTTATCAATTAATTATAATTAGTACATTTTTGTGACTTTGAAAATTGAGTTATTATACATGTACTTGTTTATCATGGAGCTTGTTAGAGCCAAAGGAATAGCTTTGTTTTGACCAAAATGTAGCAAAATCAGTGACTTGGAAAAAAGATGGCCGACGCGTTGTTGTTCTGGGGCTTAACGCCATTTTTCAGCACACGATAGAAGAAGAAGAAGAAGAAGAAGAAGAAGAAGAAGAAGAAGAAGAAGAAGAAGAAGAAGAAGAAGAAGAAGAAGAAGAAGAAAGAAAAAGAAAGAGCAGTCATGGAAGATTTGTGCATCGTCTGACTTTATTAAATTCTGAGTCAAAGTTACGTTTCCAAGAATTCACTAAAGCTGTCTGATTTTTTTTTTTGTCAGGCAAAACTCAATTAACAACCTTCACTTTAGTTAGAGAGCGCCTCTGGCGAAGTAGAAAATCAATAAAGAGCAGGGCAAAGGGAGAAAACTAACCTACCTAGGTCATACCATCCGCGAAGAAACAGTAACACCTGATAGTTCAAAAGTCGACCAACCTAAGAACTAAGACGGAAGTTCGATCTTTCCTAGGACTAGCAGGGTATTATAGACGTTATGTTGCTAACTTCAGCGCTACTGCAAGTCCATTGACTGACTTTACTCGGAAAAAGGCTCCGACGGAAGTTTTATGGACAGACGTATGTGAACAAGCATTTCAGACGTTGAAGGACAGACTGACGTCAGACGCAGTATTGAAATTGCCTAATTTGACACGAGATTTTGTTTTACGTAGTGACGCGTATGAGTGAGGTTAAGGGGCAGTGTTATTACAAGAATATGATGATATGTGAGAAAGCTTGCCAGTAGCTTCTCGTGGGTCGGTTGTTCTTTCCGGTGATTTCCCGGTTTCTTCCTACACCATTCATACTGGCTGCCATGAATAGTCTATCGTGTGCTGAAAAATGGCGTTAAGCCCAACGACAACAACAACAACAACAAGAATATGATGGAACTTTTATTCCATGTTGCATACGGTAGCAGAAAATTGTTAACCTCAGAACTCAATTATTCAGTCTCTTAGAAAGAATGCTTAGCAAATGTCATTGGAATATCTAACTTCTAACATAACCTGTAAAGCTAAGTTTACCAATGGACAATTAATGCGATGGTCAGTATTTCCACACTAATGCCAAGTCCAGGTACGGTACATTAGAGGCCAGGAGAATGTAGGGGATGATTGCTCAAGTAGACTAGGGTCATCTCAGGTGAAGGGTTCACCTGTGGACGTGGAAGCGTAACGACTAAATCTCCAAAATGTTGGAGAGTAAAAATCCATGATTTTACTCTTAAGGAGGGGGTTATATAATAGAGCAAATTTGTAAGTTAATCTCTATAGGAAACCTTTAGTGGGACACGTGTACGATTAATTAGATTTATGGAAACCTGCGAGCGTTTAAATAGTCATAATGCACGGGTTATTACAGGCTCTGTCATAAGTTAGCGATATTTAATTAAGGGCTACGTTTGTTTAAACTGAACAAGTCTGGGGTTAATTTTCGATCTTTAGCGGGGATATAAGATTGGAAATATTGCAGAGAGCTATTTGTCAGACGAAATGCATTGTTTTGAGGCTAGTTCAGGCGTGATATTGGATACACTGTGAAAGGGGACGTGGTTACAAACAAAACTGTTTAAATTTGCTAATAGTACATTTGGAAATTAGTCTACGCTTTTTGACAAGAAAAAAAAAACGAACATAAGAAGACTCCGAGTAATTTAAGAAGTAAATTCACTCGTAAAATCATCCAGGGGATGATTGTCTGCAGAAATTGATAGACACAAAAGCTTGAAAGCACAAGGTATTTTGCATCAATTTTATGTAATACTTTGATACTGCTAAAATGATTTGTTTGATTTATTCGCTCGTATTTGCATGGATTTACTTGGTTAAATTCGTAGATCAATTTCCTTCATATGGGATAACAGTGCTGAGTTAGTTTATCTGAGTCTGCACTAGGATATATATCTTTGTATATACATTAACGGTTCACTTGGAGGTATAGTCTTGATTATTTTAGGAAGTTGTGTATTTCATGTCTTTTTTTATATAGGAAATTATGTATCAAGAATGTAAAGCCTTATTTTATATAGGGCTATTATCTATAACTGCATGTCCTATTTTAGTTGAGATTACGAGATTCCGTGTGAATTCTCCGATACGAGTTCATGTTATGATAACTAATTCATTGTTGTTATAAATGCCATAGCTTAAGAAATTTCATTCATTCTTTTGTGTAATGCGACTAATGTCTTGATGTAGTGTTGAATAGCCATCAGCCGACCAATAATTTTGCGAAACTAGGTTTGTATGGTCTGTCATGGCCATTTAGGCTAGATAGAAGTGGTATGTTTGAATTCCGATAGAATTATATCTGACCTAAGGCGGGGTGAGATTAATGATTTATCCCCAGTATAATAAAACGGAAAATTTAGGGCGCTTTTGTTTATATTTTTACAAGGTGAGGTAGCTACAGGAAGTCTAACATATTTACAAACCTAAATAAGGCTACACAAAGATGGAAGGGCCGAAAGTGGCGTGATACCGGATAATTTGGAAAAGAAAGGGAGACAAGTGGAGAAGACCCAGACTTATCCACACAAGGAAGTGAAAAGGGACAATCGGTATGGATTGAACTGAAGCAAGACATCAGGCTATCGATACAAGGCAGTGTTTTTCTATCTTTCACTCGATTTGCTGACGAATAATTCTATCCTTTAACAGATCGGCTATCGGCATACTCTTATTTGTATTTGAAATTCCTTGAATAAGTTGATTTAAAAAAGAAAGAAATATATCATTCAAATTGTAACGCTTATCATACTTGTTTATGAATTTTATTGTTATGAATTTTGATTACATTTTGTCTTTATTTGTAACGTAGCCTCGTGTTATTCTGTTCTATCTATCTGCTCAGATCTTTATACGTTCCACCCATAAAGTTTACACTTTATATTGACATTTACTCGTCCCAGGCAAATTAAATTACACCGTCGGCGATCACATCAAAATATACGATAACCAAAGCCAGATAACTCAACACAATAAAGAGGAGAGGTTTCCGAAAATAAATAAATAAATAAATATATATATATATATATATATATATATATATATATATATATATATATATATATATATATATATATATATATATATATATATATATATACATACATACATACATACATACATACATACATACATACATACATACATACATACATACATACATACATACATACATACATACATACATACATACATACATACATACATACATACATACATTCATACATACATACATACATACATACAAGCTTTCCATCATACCCACATTGGTCGAATCTGAGACTCCAACGCACGTGGACAGTCACGGGTTCGGCCAGTTTGTGTATGCGAGAATGCGCTCCATTGAATTAACAGATTAAGGTAGCAATTTTGGCAAAAATAATTTAGCATCACTGAGTTTATTAAGTATAAAATTAACAAATGCTAAAGTGCTAAGCCAGATCATTGCGCTTGCACGTGTGTGTGTGTGTGTGGTTGTGTGTGTGTGTGTGTGTGTGTGTGTGTGTGTGTGTGTGTGTGTGTGTGTCTGCAATGGGGCAGTTTATAGTGATGTCAAACACTGGGGCACTATACTGCAAACATGTAGCATAATGTCCCACCCAGTCACATTATCCTGACACCAGGCCAACCAGTCCTAACAGTAACTTCTTAATGCTGAGCGCCTCACGAGACAGTTCTTAATACCAATTTTATTTTTTCTGGTATGATTGGGCCGTTGTTCGAACCAGCGACCTCCCGCATCCAATGTGGGCGCTTTAATTGCTAGATATCTCCAAAACAGTCCGCTTACACTTATATGTATGAGTATGAGAGTTTTATTACGGCAAATTTTAAATTTTTATTCCAAGTTGTATGCTCATATTATTTAGAAAGATAGTTATATTTTTGACGCATCTGAAAAATCGATTAATTTGTTTTAATATTATAGCTTGTGAAGCCACATGCAGTCCCACCGGTCCACTACAAGATTTGTTTTATCTGTTTATCATTGTCATCACATCGATTCCATAGTTTGGCAAGGCCACGTATGTCTCCTGTTATTCTATTGGATTTCATGCTATCTTGATTAAATTGATTTCAGTGTTTTATCTCCTGTGTAGCTGCACGATGAGCAAGAGGCCCAATAGACTCGCTTCCGTCACTATAAATCCCGTTTACACAAAAAATAATTCTTAATTGATTTTTTTAAATTATTATGTTGTTTTACTAGAGGTGATACGGAAGTGATGACATGTTAGAATATTAGCCGCGTTGAATGTTATTGCTTTCAAGGCAGCGTCTGATGTAGCTCACGCTTCTATAGGTCGGTTTTTCTCACGTGATTTGTATGCTATGGTCCCATGTGATTTGTATGGAATGGTCTTACATGGTGTGTATGGTATGATTTCGTTTAGGTTTAGATGAGAAATCAAAATTGTACTTTCATTTATTATGCAAAATTTGGGTATATACATTAATTCAAAATGGATTAAAGTTTTAAAAGAACACTGATGTAAAAAAATGATCTTTTGCTTGTATTTGTTTATTTTTTGCTGTAAATGCATGCAAATAAACGTTCGACAGCTCCGGTGACATAGTGGTTAGAGAGCCCGTATCTAATGCAAGAGATCGCGGGTTCGAACAATGGTATTAGCAGCTGCCTCATTTGGCACTCAGCATTAAGAGGTTAGCGTTAGGACTGGTCATCTTGGTGTCAGGATAATGTGACTAGGTGGGATATGATGCTACAAGTCTGCAGCATCATTTCCCAGTGCTAGACATCATAATAAATATCATTATAGATATTTCAAATCACATTGACTACTCATTTTAGACATGTATTTGAAAATAATAAATTAAATTAAATTTAATTTAATTTTATTGGTGAAATAAGCAAAACAAAAAACCCAGTCATTAAAAAATTTGTCAGTGTCATGAAATAATTTGAATGTGTCAAGGTGGTGCATAAATAACGGCATGAAATAATTTCTCAGTGTCAAGATGATGCGTGCTTAATAGCATATCATAATTTTACAATGTCAAGATGGTGCTTATGATCATGAAAATACACATGTTGCTTCAGTCTTATCATTTTCCCTTAAATCAAAACAATTAGTTACCCAAATTCTATGGGAAATTTATCACCTACTTGAGCATATTTACTGATGAATATTAGGTACAACATTTTCTGCAAAGATCGAACTTTTTACTTTGGAACAATAAAAGACATTCTGGGAGTAACTGACAGAATCGGTATGCTCTATGATCGCATCGGTAGAATTGATCAATAACCATTGCGCTTTCATCAGTTTCGAAATCTTTGTCAATCGAGTTGATTTAACGCCCCTTTTTTCTCCGCTCTGACCCCTCCAGCCTATCGGGAACAAGATTACCGTTGTTTTATCAGATGCTTACAATTGGATCGCACGTAACTTTGTTAATAACACAGATCTGCATGAAACTTTCCACCCGATTAAAATAAGCTTTATATAACGTCAGAAATGTAATTATAAAACCGGAAGTGCATTTTTATTATACGAAACTTTCGTGACTGTTAGAACATGCAAATAGTACTATAAATATATATGCTATCCTGCATTTCCTGTCACATGATAGACATGTGATTTGAGTGTCAACTGCCACTAAAATGGCATTACATCTGACAATTAGTCAAACTAGTTTGAGTTAATTTTAAGATTGAGGTCTACGCAGCGTATGATCTTGTTTGCTTTTGCTGTTTCTTACTTGAAATGGAGGGCGATGTATATATATATATATATATATATATATATATATATATATATATATATATATATATATATATATATATAGAAAAAATATCTATATATATTAAATATATAAAGAGTATTTATATATATATATATATATATATATATATATATATATGCATGTATGTATGTATGTATGTATATATATATATATATATATATATATATATATATATATATATATATATTTGTGTGTGTGTGTGTGATTTGGATTTGTAACGTAGCTTTACTATTTTTTTCAGTCATAATGCTAAGATGTCAGCAGTTTGGCAGTTTTTATAGTGACGCCTAGAAATGGGTCATCGTGCCGCAATCCTACCTAGTCTCATTATACGGAAACCAGACCGACTCATAGCATTAACCTCTAAATGCTGATCGCCAAGCGAGGTAGCTGCTAGAATAAATGTTTAGTATAACTCGGCACGAGTTCGAACCCGTGACCTCCCTCATCCAAGGCGGAGGAGAGTGACATAAAGTCACTAGAACAGCTCACATTCAGAGCAGTTTACTGGATCGTCTTCATCCATGTTTAATAATGCGGACTGAAAGCATAAAATACCTTGGAGAAGAGACCAAAACTGATCTACTGTAAGGGACACCATTTGTTTGGTTTATTGACAATAACTGCATGATAGTTCATTTTTACTTCCGTTGTCATCATTTGAAAACTTCTTGCCAATTGTTAAGCATAACCCCGCCCCCACATACTAATGGAGTTTCAAAAAGATGGGTCTTGAATTTGAGACTGGGTTGCAACTTCAAAACGATGTGCGAGTTTAATGCCAATGCTATATAGGTTATTATCGCTATACAAATATTGTGTGCGTGCGTGTGTGGGATTTGTAACATTATTTTAACAACTTTTCAGTCACATAGTTACGATGTCTGGCACATTGTTAGCGTAGCTTTAACAAGTTTTCAGCCATATTGCTACGATGTCTACAGTGTGACAGTTTATAGTGATGTCTAGTACTGGGGCATCATGCCGCAGATATGTGGCATGATGTCCCACACAGTCACGTTATCCTGACATCAAGCCGACCAGTCCTAACACCAACCTCTTATTGCTGAGCGCCTGGACAGGCAGCAGCTAGTACCATCAGTATGTATCGGCAGGAACATTCGTAATAAGTGATTCGAACCCGTGGCCTCCCGCATCCGAGGCGGCTCTTTTTTCTGACATGTAGATTAAAAGTTTTTTTTTGCACACTACGATAATTGTGTCTGAAAGATCGGCGTGTTTTTTGTCCCTTTTCTTTGTCCTCTTCACGTTGCTATCCATTCATCTGTTTTATACGGATATGCAGACTCTACTTATCATTTAACATCTCGGGATGAAGCTGGGCTTAGATGCTACATTTGTTCTGGGAACACATTACTATTGCATCCAAACGGCTATATATCATCTGAAGCAGACGGGATTCTGAAAAGACTATTTCATAAAAAACATTGATTAAAGCCGACCGCGAAAGCTGTTGAAGCAAACAATACAAATTGTTTACGTAAATTGTCAATAAAGATTGTCATGTAAAGAGCTAATCAATCTGCTAATACAAGCAAGATATACTTACCTCCAAATTTAGAGAGCTTGACAACATGCACAATTATGCACCTCCCCAACCGAAGATTTGAAAACGAATGTACTGCCATGAGCATAGACAATTTTATGTTTTGAAAAACACAAGTGTACATATTTTAACAATTTTTTTTTACTTTCTTCAAATACCAATCAAGACGCATATTAGAATGACTTTAGGAAGTCATAAAAATAAACAAAGTAATGGGGTCAAATATTCGGAGCTCTTCTGTCTGCTCTTAACATACATGTGTTTTTCTGTATGAGCGAGAATGCGTTAGGGAGTAACATACAAAAGTAGACAGTTAATAGGCAGATATTAGAGGTTCTTCTCGGTTTTTAGGAAGAACGGAAATAGTCATGTTACCAGACTAATGATACGTAGAAATTTAGTACTCGTACTGGGTCGGGTATCTCGTAACTGCATATAAGCTGAGATGAACTGAAACATGTTCGATTAACAGTCATATCTTAAGAAAGTTTCTTTCAAAATGAAATCTCCCTCCTCTATGTCTGCAATCGAGTCTTATGTTCCAGTCTAATTGTTATCTTCGCTTAGTAGTTTTGCTTGTTTTTATTGGTAATGGACACTGATAATGATATCGTATTCTTTCTCCCAAAAACACCACGACAATCATTGCCATCTTTCCTTATTGTCTCAAAGAGATCTTGACAAATCTTCTTGTCAAAACAATATATGGATATCATTATTAAATTATATAATTACTATAACACATTATCTGGATATCACTATCATATTACATTATTACATTAACACTTTTTGGATATTACTATCATGTTACATTATCACTAGAACACACTATCTGGATATCACTTTCATGTTACATTATTACCATAACACAATATCTGGATATCACTATCATATTACATTATTACTATAACACAATATCTGGATATTACTATCATGTTACATTATCACTAGAACACAAAATCTGGATATCACTATCATATTACATTATTACTATAACACAATATCTGGATATCACTATCATATTATATTATTACCATTTCACTATTTATTTAGAAATCTATTCTTTTGTCCTGCATCAGTCATAGTTCATACATAAAGAGTTTCTTTAATTATCTTCTTTAGCCGTTAAAAAATATATTATGTCTTTTCCTCATATCTCAATATTTCCAATATGTTTCACAAAGAAATATTTAACGTTTGTGGCAAGAATATTATTAATTATTGTCATAACCAGTACATTTTTATTATTATTTGTCATAACCGGTCTATTTTCATCATGAATTGACATAATCAGTCTATTTTCATTATTAATTGTACCGCTTAGGTTGCCTAGTGGTTATAGAATCCGCCTGAGATGTGGGAGGTCGTGTGTTCGAACTCCTGCGCAGTCATACCAAAGACTTTAAAAGTTAGTACTAACGGCTGCCTCGCTTGGCGCTCACATTTAGAGGTTAGTGTTTGGACTGGTTATCCTGGTGTCAGGATAATGTGACTGGGTGGGACATCATGCTACAAGTCTGCGGCATGATGCCCCAGAACTAGACATCACTATAAACTGTTACACTGCAGACATCGTAGCGATATGACTGCAAAAAAAAAAATGTTAAAGCTACGCTAAAAATTTAAAACACACACACACACACACACACACACACACACACACACACACAGAGACACACATTGTTGTCATATACAGTATAATTTCATTATTAATTGTCATATACAGTCTAGTTGTATTAACTTTTGTCATAACCAATCTATTTTCATTATTAATTGTCATATACAGTCTAATTTCATTATTGATTTAAAATTTATATCATTGAGATCAACACAGTCTTTCATTTTATTTCCAAACAAACTGCGACATCAATATGAATAAAGATGTCATTTATGTTTGAAATGATCCATAGCACCGTCTGTACTTTATGTTTGATAGAAATTTCATTATTGTTGAAAGATAATATGGATTTTTCGAACATAACCCATAGTTTGTAGTCACGATATGTAATCATTTTAACCGCAGTGACATTGAACGATACGGTTTTGGTGTGTATACTCTATGACATTACAAAACTAATCGAGTTCTTTATTCTTTTTTTGGGTTCATTTCTCGACAATATCAATGAAATCAAGTGCATTAGTTTAAGTGCAGATGGGCCAAGACAAACTTGTCTGCGTTAGGCCCTAGCTTGAACAGTATATCATAAAATATGTAACGATTTAGTTTTTTAAATAGCTGCATTTTGAAAGAAATAACTGGACTTTTTTAACGTGCTAACGACCTTTCCAAACAGGCCAAAACATCTGTTTTCCATGTCAGTCACAGTTAAGAAGCGAGCTTAATAACATTTTTTTTTTCAAATTAGGCTTTAATATTGTTTTTGTTAGTATTAACAACATTCTTTAACTAATCTGCAGTCGTAATGATTTTCCAAGTACTACACCAAGATTCAATGACAGTTGATTGGCTTAATTAAATATGTTACTATCTACAAGTCATCAATCAGCTATTACCTGGCACGAATTTTTCGCAAATATTTGAGGTTGCGTGTAACGTGCTCCCAAGTACAACGGTAAGTAGATAAGTTGATTTAGTGTGAATAAATAAACTATATAAGTATACAGGTGTTAAAACTGAAATTGATACTATTGCTGTCTTCACCTGACAAATTTACGATTTTCGAATTCAAGATGGTAACCATTCAAATATAATCAATAATTCATATCTTCAACCTAGAATATTTAAGACGTCAAAATATTCAGATTTACACCTACTTTTACTGCAAATATTCAAACATGACTGACATCTGATAAAATATTCTAAAACGTTTGTTCTAAAAGGAATTGCTTTTAAACAACAATAAAACGATTATTTTTCAGGAGAAAATAAGAAACGGTGTAAATAGTAGCATTAAAAATTCTGATGTGCGATTCACATAATCCAACATATCGCCACTGACCACCACAAGCAGAAATTTTGCTACATGTATATTATGTCCAACAGATAGAGAAGGAGGTCCAATTAAAATAACAACAAAAGTTCATTATGTCCGGATGTAATATGGATACGGCGGAACTTGATATTTTGGCAAATATGGATCCGATTGCAATTACCTTGGAGTTATTATCTAATATTGTTAATTTTCATCTAATACTTTTTTTTAAATCACTAGTTAATACTGTTAATTTACTACCAATTAACTATGTTTTTTTTGCGGTGGTCTATAATAGTGCTTTATTGCGAATCCGAAATTAGACGCTCCGTCGGCCTAGTGGTTAGAGCGTCCGCTTCGGATGCGGGAGGTCGCGGTTTCGAGCACAGCCGAGTCATTAAGAGGTTAGTGTTAGGACTGGTCGGCCTGGTGTCACGATAATGTGACTGGGTGGGACATCATGCTACACATCTGCGGCATAATTCCCCAGTATTGGACATCAATATAAACTGTCACACTGCAGACCTCGTAGCAATATGACTGAATAATTGTTAAAGCTACGTTACAAGTCTAAATCAGACAAATCAAACGAATCTGAAATACCTTTAATCTGGCATCTATATAAACAACGATGTAATAATATGCTTCTAAAATATTATATAAATGCCGTCGTATCAATTACAAAATATAGATTTTTTTAATCAAACTATACTTTCATTTTGAATTAATGTGAGCAACTTATTATTAATTATCCAAGTCCCTATCCATTCCACCCACCCCAAATACATACATACATACATACATACATACATACATACATACATACATACATACATACATACATACATACATACATACATACATACATACATACATACATACATACATACATACATACATACATACATACATACATACATACATACATATTTCAGTATCACTATACATACATATTTCAGTATACATACATACATACATACATACATACATACATACATACATACATACATACATACATACATACATACATACATACATACATACATACATACATACATACATACATACATACATACATACATACATAAATACATACATACATACATACATACATACATACATACATACATACATACATACATACATACATACATACATACATATATACATACATACATACATACATACATACATACATACATACATACATACATACATACATACATACATACATACATACATACATACATACATACATACATACATACATACATATATACATACATGTATGCATGCATGCATACATACATACATACTTCAGTATCACTATTCATGTTAACTTTAAAACGTGTTATAAAAATATCCACGACGTAAAAATATGCAAGATGTGCATTCGATAAAACATTGTCGTTTTCTCGCTTGTACACTGTCTGAAAATGATCAATGTACTTAGGATTTTATGGATATTACCAACATCCGCAAATTCAGTCTAAAACCACATCTACGGACTTTTTTCCTTCCTTACCCGTTATTGTGCTGTTGTGTTATCTTTGATTCTCAGTACATTCTAATGAAGAAGAAAACCTTTCCTAGACAGGCAAATATACAATTAACGAGACCATTACACAAGACCTCTACAATACCACTATACAATTAAAGAGACCATTACATAAGACCTCTACAACACAAATTTACACTTAAAGAGACCATTACAAAAAACGTCTACGATGCAAATGCACTTAAAATCCGGACACAAAACCAGATCACGACCTCGGGTGAATTTCGGCTGGAAAAAAACATCGAGTCCAAAAGTGACGTTTTTCCCTCTGTATTTTGTAGTGCAGCAAGAACATCCATATTATTTTGTATCATCGTTAAGCTATATCTGTCTACCTTTCTATAATACCATCCACTTTTCTGTGTCACACATGACCTTAACGCTACAGAGTTCAGAAGTAGGCTACCACCTCCTGTCCCATAAACGAGGCGCTAGGATTTAATGAGTTAAAACAACCAGTCCGCAAGGTCCCTAAAACTGACTTACCGCTACGATAGAGCTGAGATAACTACGCCCTAAATATTCATTAGCATTCGTAATAACGTTCTAATAATTAGCATTCGTAATAACACCCTATGCATTAGCATACCCTATTCATTAGTATTCGTAATAACGCCCTATGCATTAGCATCCGTAATAACGCCCTAATCATTAGCATTCGTAATAACGCCCTATGCATTAGCTCGTAATAACGCCCTAATCATTAGCATTCGTAATAACACCCTATGCATTAGCATTCGTAATAACGCCCTATGCATTAGCATTCGTAATAACGCCCTATACATTTGCATTCGTAATAACGCCCTATGCATTAGCATTCGTAAAAACGCCCTATTCATTAGCATTCGTAATAACGCCCAATGCATTAGAATTCGTAATAACGCCCTATGATTTAGCATTCGTAATAACGCCCTATATATTAGCATTCGTAATAACGCCCTAATAATTAGCATTCTTAATAACGCCCTATTCATTAGCATTCGTAATAACGCCCTAATCATTAGTATTCACAATAACGCCCTATATATTAGCATTCGTAATAACGCCACATATATTAGCATTCGTAATAACGCCCTAATAATTAGCATTCGTAATAACGCCCTATTCATTAGCATTTGTAATAACGCCTTAATCATTAGCATTCGTAATAACGCCCTATTCATTAGCATTCGTAATAACGCCCTAATCATTAGTATTCGTAATAACGCCCTATGCATTAACATTCATAATAACGCCATATGCATTAGCATTTGTAATATCGCTCAATTTATTAGCATTCGTAATAACGCTCAATACATTTACATTCGTAATAACGCCCTATGCTCTAGCATTCGCAACAACGCCCTATGCATTAGCAAAATCTGATTATTTTTGCTGGCACTTACCAAGTGTGAAACGATACAGCATGTACAGAAAATTTAATGAAAAATTGTTAACAAATATTTAAGTTATGACTATTTGAAAAGGTATATTGGATTCAGTGGCAGTCCAGGAGGTGACGGATACTAGTCCTGTTTTTGCCAACGATATTATTGACACGTGCTAAAGTTTGATTGACAAACGGCGATACTTTAACACATACACTTAAAAGATCGTTATACAATTTTTCTACATACAAGGATAGACTGGATACACTGAAAAAGATATTCATTCCAGACTTACCCAATACTAAACAACCGAGAAAATAACAATATACACTAACCCAGTCGGTTCAAAAGCAATAAGCGCTTATATGTAGTAAAAATGTATAACTCATTTAGATGTCTTTACCTTTCACTGTCTTAAATTTCTTCTAAAAGCTATGTATAGATGATCGTACTGGGGCGTTATATTGCATATAGTCCTGGAAGGTTACGTGTAGCTCTTCCTACTGGGGCCCAGTTATTACACAGTCCTAGAATGCTACACACAACTGTTCAGACTGGGCCGTAAATATTGCAGTCTTCGACAACTTCATGCAGCTGTTCGTACTGTAACGTAAAATTACTCACGGCCCTAGAATGCTACAAATAACTGTTCGTATTGGAGATTAAATATTGTACATAGCCTGGAAGGCTAAGCACAGCTGTTCCAACCGATACATAAATATTACACAAAGTCCTAAAAGGCTAAATGTAGCAATTCCTACGCGGACATGTTACTACACATATTCCTGTAAGGTCATATGGAGTAGTTCCTACGCGGACATGTTACTACACATATTCCTGTAAGGTTATATGGAGCAGTTCCTACGCGGACATGTTACTACACATATTCCTGTAAGGTTATATGTAGCAGTTCCTACGCGGACATGTTACTACACATATTCCTGTAAGGTTATATGGAGCAGTTCCTACGCGGACATGTTACTACACATATTCCTGTAAGGTCATATGGAGTAGTTCCTACGCGGACATGTTACTACACATATTCCTGTAAGGTTAAATGGAGCAGTTCCTACGCGGACATGTTACTACACATATTCCTGTCAGGTTATATGTAGCAGTTCCTACGCAGGCGTGTTACTACACATATTCCTGTAAGGTTATATGTAACTGTTCATACGAGAACGGCTGTTTTGCCCTCAGTTATAAAGTATATAAATTTTATATGCAGACACTCGATTATAAGGAACCGTATTCCTGAAGAATTGCAGAGTGAAAATGCAGAGTGTTATGAATATCTACAGGTTTGTTTTTTTTTAAAACCTCTGGTACATGATTTTCTCAATAATATTTGTAACGTTTTATTCATGGTTGTAAATTGAGGTGAGTATCTTTAGCTGGATTTCGTATGTTTATATGTCCTATTTTAAGATATTATAGAATATATATATATATATATATATATATATATATATATATATATATATATATATATATATATATATATATATATATATATATATATATTGCATAGGGTCTATAAATAGACGCTTACTAATGATATAATTATTGGACGGATGGACGGACGCATGCAAGCATTTATAATAGTGTAGTTATATTGAAAGGATAACATATTTAGAAATGCAAGTTAATGTTACACAGATCCGTATAAAATCGCACAATACTGAATTTGTAATATAACTGTTAAATTTCGCATACATAAGGACCCATATTAAGCATTATGAGAAAATAGAAGTGGATGGCATCACTATTTCAAACAATAAGAAAGGAAAAGTGTGCATAGAATCAAATCGGAATATAAGAAGCTCTATCTCTCTGTGCGTGTGTAGGTATTTATATCGAAACCTTTTTTTATAAAGTACTTCCTCCCCAAACTATAAACGTTTGAAATTTACCTTATCCGTCGATACAGAAAAAAATAAAAACTTCTGTATAAATTTCTTGATGGAATTTTTAAAGAAACACCAGAAGTTTATGCAACAGCTTAATCTTCCATCGACAGTAAAGTACGTTGTCAATTTGCATCTAGAATCTTTGATGAAAAGTTGGGTAAAATTATTTATTTTATTTCGTTACATGTATGGGATACACATGTAAATAGTATTGGAAAATTTTTTAAATAATCATACAGCCGGATCCTGGATTTGGCAGTAATATACGATCGGATGAACATTTAATCATCACATTAAAAAAAAAAAATAATTACAAAATAATAACAGTAAGTAAATGATAAAATCAAACGCTACCGTTTATACCCGCTTAAAAGTCCAATCCAACTACATAATGTATGGAACAGGAAATTTGGGGTTTGTTTGTGTGCAGTACGTCTCAACTGTTAAATACAGTACACATCACTTTGAATTATAAATGACTCCGGTATCTTCTAAAGAAAACAGCCAATAAAAGCGCTGATCTCTCATGATATCAAATCGAAAGCAGATATAACCCTTTAAAACTAGTAATTACGTGTCTTTTTCATTTAACGGATTAACTTAAGAAAGATATCCAATTTTATTTGATAGCTTTTAATTTAATTCTATAATGCTCTCACGTCTCTTCTCTTATGATTAATGTATTATTTGATCTTAAAAAACAGCATTACTGATCGAAATGTCCCATTTCATAATGAAGCACGATTTTCAGAGCGAAATGTCTTATTTCATCATGAAGCACGCTTTCCTGATCAACATGTCAAATTTCATATTGAAGCACGCTTTCCTGAGTGAAATATCCCATTTCATATTGAAGCACGCTTTCCTGAGCGAAATGTCCTATTTCATATTGAAGCACGCTTTCCTGAGCGAAATGTCCTATTTCATATTGAAGCACGCTTTCCTGATTAAAATGTCTTATTTCATAATGAAGCACGCTTTCCTGATCAACATGTCAAATTTCATATTGAAGCACGATTTCCTGAGCGAAATGTCCTATTTAATATTGAAGCACGTGGTATTGAGCAAAATGTCCTATTTCAGATGAAAACACACTTTCATGAGCGAAATTCCTTGTTCTTTTAACTTCATTTATTTCCATTAATCATCGAGGGAGAGATGAATTGGTTTGAGCCTTACATTCGGTACAGATTTGAACAAGAAGGAGTCTCATTTATCTAATTCCAATCCCCGGAACTCTACGAGTCGAAACTCAAACCAATTAACTAGATTTATTGCAGTTTAAATTGTCCTATCTCGAAGTTATCAAGACATAGTAATAAACAGAACAAGAGAGCAAGAAGTTTCGATGCTCTTTTGACTTGGAAGGGCTTGAACAATTTGTTTTAAAAGGCAGTAGAGCGAAAATTTCAGAGCATCTAAGGACAAAGCTAAACATTTGTATGTTTTGACTGTGTGAATTGAATCTTAAATAGAGGGCATAATATAGAAGAATATGTTTTGGTAATGCCAACAGGTTTCACAGGATGGATGGGTGGGTGGGTGATGTGTAGTAAAAACTAAAAGGGGCAGTATTATATTATGTGCAATAGACTAAGGCAAATACACATTATTGGGTGATGGAGATGTGCATAACGCATTGCAAGCGAAGTACCACAGATGCAGTGAGCACTAAAATTAGCACACCCTTGAAAAATCCAAGTTTCAGCTAATGGAGGACGCCATCTTGACTAACCTTGTTGTCTACACAGACCAGTGAATGAAAACCATATTACGCGCGTCTCTTTGACCTGATGGCTATAAAAGTTACCATAGAGAAAATTAGGTTGCGGTAGGTACTATTAATGGCAAAGAAAAGTCCGAAAGATTTGGTAAATGCACACTGTCCAATAAGTTGTTCCTTTATTTGCATTTAAGGTCTCACTGGATAGTTTCGTATTTTGACACCTCCTAAATTTTTAAGGTAGAAGGCATGAGCCTAATTATCACAATCCCAGCATTCATAAAGTCACATATACAAGCTAAATCTATAATGTGGTTTAGATTTACGTTGAGTTAAGCTTGGAAATGGGTTGGCTTGTTGGTGACTGCCTCTCACAGTTAGACTAGCATTGGAGATCAATTGCATTATTTGGGCTGCAAATGAGCAGCCGACTTGGCTTACGTATTTACATGTGTCTGCTACAGATGTAAATATCTAAAAACCAGGATGGTTGAGGGGTGATGAAAAGTATGCTAATTTGTTATAGTACTAATTAACTTTAAAGATGAATAAGGTACATACTGGTTCTTTTAGCCGCCTTGTCACAGGAAAATGTTTGAAACAGCTCTTTGATGTCAAAAATGTATGCAAAAAGAAGGGTCGATGGTAGTATCGGTTCAGTATCAAAGCCACCAGTTGCATAAGGAATTAACCTAATACCTCAAATTCCTACAAGCATCATATCAACAAAAATCATTAGTTTTTATTTGTATCTTTATCAGAATGTTATTATCATTTTTCTGCAATAGGTCATAGTCAGATGAACAATTTCCACAAAAAAAACAGACAAAAAAACAAAAACAAAAACAAACTGTCCAGTGAGAACCATTTACGTTTCTTTGTCGTTTCACGGCATGTAATTAATCTGCTCGCTCTCAATTCATCCCCACTGACATAAAAACACGTCCCTCATAAAACAATAGTAATTATGTGTTGATTTTAAGTTCATCCAAAAGAAACAGCGCAAGAAAAGCTTCAAACCATGAACAAAGTTTGACAACATCTCCGAAAAGAGAGAGAGAGAGAGAGAGAGAGAGAGAGAGAGAGAGAGAGAGAGAGAGAGAGAGAGAGAGAGAGAGAGAGAGAGAGAGAGAGAATCATTACGCAAATTGTGCACACATCGTTATAATATTTTTGGGACAGTGGGTCTCTATGTTTGGAGAAACCCGATATAAAAACAAACACTAAAACACACAAATGGAGAACACATCAGTAACACACTTTTCACATTTGCAAGTACAAACGATATAAACATTTGTACCAAGGAACAGTGTCCTTCTGTAATTAAGGAATGTTGATATTACAGGTATCGGTAATGAGGCGCCACGAGACAGACTGGTCTGTAAAAGCCCCATGGTACATATTATATAGAAAAACGGAAACCAGTCTAGACATGGATGAATATAAAAGGAATGTAGATGGTTTGGAGAAAATTGATTAGTTGATAAGGAAAATAAAAAAATGAGCAAAATGAATCTTTTGAGAGCTTATCCTACTTCTAACGCAAAAGAAAATAATAGAGGCCTTGCTTTGTTGATGGAATTTCAGTTTTTAAACAGACATGCCTTTGTAATTCTCATAACTGAAATTAACACTGGATTCTTTACGTGTGGAGCGGAAAAAGCTTGCATCAATGATGGGTGTACAGTAATAAATATAATAAATATAGCTTTGATCGTGAACATTTCGAAATATAACGTTACTGAACTTTTAATAGCATGGTATTTGCATTCGTAATCGATTTACGGTGAGAGCTGAATTAGCACCGCGATTCCTACTTAGAACAACGGCTCTATAGTGGTTCCACTTATGCATGTTTGTTTCATTTTGAATAGATGCAAAATTGTGTTGTATTTGTGAATACCCTACCCCAAGGCATATCTTTCGTTTGCCTCAGAAAGATTTTCAGCTGGAGCTTAAATACATTATAAAATACAACGAATGTTGCATGAAAGAATAGACCGTTCCAGTGGCCTAGTGGTTCGAGCTTCTGCCTCGGATGCGGGAGGTCGCGGGTTCAAACCCTGGCCGAATCATACCAAAGATTTATAAAAATGGTAAAGATAGCTGCATCGCAAATCACACATACACACACATGCATAAAGTAGGGGAGGGGTGTAGAGAGTGTAGCGTTTACTATGTTGGGTGGGAGAAAGGAGATATATAGAGTACAAATCATATGGCGAATAACAGCCCTTTTATGTGTGAGTGTGTGTGAGACAGTAATAATTCCGTGAAAAATGAAAATTATTTTGATCATGGGTGAATATAAAATAAACTATACATAATCGTAGATGGCGTGGCTGGTTGATGATAAAAAGTCAAAGTTTGGTAAATGAATCTTTGAAGAGCTTGAAGAGCTTATCCTATCTGCAAATTTAAAAAAAATAGAGTAATATTTGTAATAGTGCAGTTTTAGTTCTTTTACAGGCTGGCTTTGGTACATTTAATTACAGAAATAAGCACCTGATTCTTTACGTGCGGAATAGAAACCACCTGTTACGCACACATGTAGATAGCATACGAACGCCGCGGCTCCAATGATTTTTTTGTATACAGAAGCTTGCATCACTGATGAATTTATACTGAGAAATACAGGTTTCTTCATGACTGTTAATAACTACCGAGAGTTCGAAGTGAGTTCGTGATAATACAACGATGTTTCACAGAAAGCAAAAGTAACAAGGCATTATAACTGAAACGTCGTCTTCTTATATAAACAGGCGAGTTCAAGACGCCAGAGAGCAAGATTTTATGGTGGCGCTCTTACTTGTATGTATTTCGGCTATGGTGCACAGTGATAATCATCCGACTCATCTACAATCTTCGTGATTGAAGCATACATGTCAAGTTTGATCAAAAATCTGATTTGAAAAAAGACTTTCATAGTGTTTACAAACTCAGTTGATTAGATGCACGATCACTCCAGAGATAATTTCATATAGATAACCAATAAAATTTAATCAGAATTATGGTCTTTTAGGTGTTTATAAGATCAGCCAATCAGATGCAAGTTCAAATCATTAATATGTACTGATGTTGCTCATAACCAAACTCTCGCGATATCAGATGATTTTAGCTTGTGTACAAAGGTATAATCAAAAAACGAAGCGTCTAGAGTGTTCACAAATAAGTCTTATTTTACCTTCGAATTGAAGAGCTTAAGTTATACATCAAGATTCTATATAGTTTCATTCAGGGGAAGCTCACCAGTCATTATGTACTTTTGAGAGAGAGATGTATGTAAGGTGAAGTTGTTTTCGTTGAGAGAATGTTGGCATACCGCAATGTTACTTTGAAGTAATGTGGCTAACATTTGTTTTAGATACTGTACATTTTGAAATTGTATATGATCCAATTACATTGTTAACTAAAATAACTGCTCCCTTTACACACATAAATCATTTACCAAAATAAAGAGAATTAAATGTTCTTTGAATAATACCTAACATATAAAAGGTCTTGTTTAAACAGCTAGTATAACCAGTGAGGAAACCCGGGGATATTATTTTTCTTTAAAATTCTAACCTATGCAAAATACGAAACTGTAGAACGCCACATTATATCTAATATCTAATTTTGCTCCAGCCGCGACTCAACTAAATTATTCTAAAGCTTAACAAACCGATATATGCATCGATTTTTTTCATCGATTTTATGATTCCTTTAAATCTCACTCAGATTCCTAACGAACATATGAAATGTTTCATTAGTAAGACACGCTGTCTTGGAATTTCAAGGACAGTTTGCGTTCAGAATTATCATAAGAAAAATGGCATCGTTGAATGCCGAATAGATCAGCGTATAAAACATTGGGACAAACAGTCATAATATTCTCAACCATTACGGACATGCAATGGATTCGATGTTACGTTGGCTGGTCAATATTAGATTTGTTGATTCTATTACTGTTGAAACCACCTACGAAGATGTTTTTCACGTTATACAATTAAAAAACAACAGAAGATGATGTTTATAAACACGTCTCTACTTTTTCTACAGCGGATGCAGTACCGAATTACTACTTAAATGTCGCTGATAAGACATTATTTACAAAATTTCCAAGCCTTATTTTTACCTGTGAAAAACGTTTCAGGTTATTTAAAAGTTCTATCATTCAATAAAAAAAAATAAAAATAAATAAATGTATAAATGAAGACGAGGTCTGAAGATATGATTTTAGTTTGTTCAGTGCCAAATATCTCGCTGTACATAGCTATATTTAGTCGTCGTATTGTTGTTTTCTTTTCTTTTCTTTTACAACTTACATGTTGAGTCAAATTCCAGTGAGTTTACTTTATAATCTTATATATCTATTTACGTAAGTCATGTCTTGGGTTTTTTTTTTCGTCATTGAGATAGTACAATGAAGACAGTTTTCTATAAACAAATAAATAAACAAAGCAAAGGAAAAGAGAAAGGTACAGATATCTCCAAAATGACGTTAGTGTCAGCTTGACAACATAGTTGGCGCAAGAATAAAACCCTGTAAGGATGTGGGAAATATCTCGCTCATAGAAAATGAAAATGAATTCCTTGTATTATTAAGATCTATAGACACTCATTTTTCCAAGCGAGTAGGTTCATCCACAATTTTGTGCAAAACCAAGAACAGATTAAAGAGTCAGTACTTTAGACACGAATGACCACTCCTATGTTCTAAGTGGTCAGTGCGTCCGGCTCAGATGCAGGATGTATGGGTAGGTTCGCGGATTTGGACTACGGCAGTGTCATACCAAAAACCTTACAAAAATGAGCAGCTGACGCTCTGCATTAAGAGGTTAGTTTTAGTTAGAACTGGTTGTCATTGTGTCAGGATAATCTGATTGTGTGGGACATGATAATGCATGTCTGCAGCCCGATGCCCCAGTGCAAGACATCACTATAAACTGCCGCATTGTAGACATCGTAACGATATGACTAAAATTATCAAAGCTACGTTAAATCTCTCTCTCTCTCTCTCTCTCTCTCTCTCTCTCTCTCTCTCTCTCTCTCTCTCTCTCTCTCTCTCTCTCTCTCTCTCTCTCTCTCTCACACACACACACACACACACACACATATAAACACACAACACACACCCACTCACACACACACACACACACACACACACTTTATGTAGAGGATCAAGAACATTTTTATTTTGGCTTCTCTCTTAGTAGCTATTCTACAATAAATGTTTGTTCCGATGGTGTGAAAATCTGTTTATTGACAATACAAGATTAGATGCTCTAGTTGTTTTACAAAGTGTATGACAGGTTGTTATTTTTCTGTGCATACTATTCCGGAAAGCCATGCTTTGATTATTTACAGTGTTTTCCTATGGATCAATGTAAGAAGCCATTGCAGCGATAAAATGCCTAGGAGATATATACGGACGATACCCGTATCTTCTTACAGCATTTCGAGATATCTCTTTAAATATCGATACGTGGTGTTTACTCGGATGATATTGCGAGTAAAAAGAATTTGGACATTACGATAATATCCAGTCTAACACCATTCACAGAATAGAATGAAATTGCTACGAAGTGAAGTTTATTACCGTTCAAACACGATACGTTCCGTGTTTTCTTACCGCTACTGTATCCCAGTATACTGTCTTGATTGCTACCTGGGTATGCCGTCTTTTCAGACACCAGCGTACAAAGCAAATAACCGGTGTTCAAAATAAACAGGCACGAGTTTAACTGGTTGTGCACTTAGGAAAACACTTTCTTTTTGGTCCGGGTCAGCGCAGACGTCATTAAAAAGACGCACGCACACACATAGTTCAAAATCTGGATAAGTGATGCGAACATGGGAATTCGTTTTTTTTCAAAGGTGTAATCTTCTGTAAGATGAAGGCGGTATATAATGAAAAATAAAAAAAATCCCCATATTATTGTCCAATTAGATACATAAACGGGTGTGGTTTTTGGAAGGGGTGGGGTAACTTTACATCACCAAATTTAGTGAGGGTAATAATTCACACTTCTCAAGTTACTGTCTTTTTAAAAAACAGATCATTTCTATTTAGGCGTTAGGTGATTGAGGACTATAAACACGATTGACTTACCTCCAAAACTGAGGAGATTAACAACGTGGAAATCGGCGCACCTTCGAAAATGTAGAATTTTCAATGTAATAAACATTGTCACATTGTCACGCTATGCAAAACACGTTAACACATTTTATTTACGAAGAACTGAACTTAGTTAAAAAAAACAATAAGCTATATCTTAGCACGACCGCTGCAAGTCATGAAAATAAATGAAGAAATGAAACCACGTCTATGGAACTATTTTGTTAATCTTAACAAACAGACGTGACCTGCGAGTTGCTCGGCGTAGGAATAATATCCAAAATTCAATATTAAATTGCCAAAGAGCAGAGTCGCTAATTTAGTTGGTTTGGAGGCGAGTGGATTACAATGGTGTTTATTTGTCTTTCTTCGGTAAATCCGCTTAAAGACTAATAATACAGAAGAATGCCTGCACATTTAAAGGTAGTGTCTATAGAATCAGTACGAATGCATTGTGCCATTGTAACGAGGATGACTTCGCTAGATAATCATTGTTTCTATAATCATTTAGTGATTCCTGAGATAGTTTAAAAGGCAAAATAACTGAGGTTACAATGAATGAGGATTAAAGTTATAGATTCAAACATAAGTTGTTTAGATAAATACATGTGAAACGAATCACAGATCAAATACAAAATTTACTCTATATGAATAATTTAATTTTTACGTGATTCTAATTGACTTGTAAGCAATACATATATTTTATGCTTACTTAAAAAAAAGAACCACAAAAAGCCCAAAACACAAAACAATCCATTGTTAGTACAAAGATGGATAAGTTGTAATGGAATAAACATTAGATAATCTCCACAAATGCCGTCTGAATGAAAAAAAATTGTGGTCAAGGAAAATTAATATTATGAAGGTCTCATTAATTTCGATATGTTTGTCTGTCTGTTGGACCCTTTTCTTGAGGGTTGGGGACCGATGAGGGAAGACTCCATGTGCTATCGAAATAAGCAACTGGTTTTACAGTTTCTTTCACTGAAATATTTTAAATGAAGTGTTGCGGTGATGCTGCCTAAATGTACAATTTGTCTCAAGTTTTAATTAAATTTTAGCAAAGAAAAAGCGAATAAACTGTTTTCCTCACCATTATGTTAACTTTTTACGCACATTCTCACTTAAAAAGTAAAAGAGAATCGCCGCTCCGAAAAAAAATTAACAAATACAAGACAAGGTTTTGACTTTTAGATACGAAATGCGTCACCATAAAGCGTGCATTTGGAGTATCTGATACTAAAACAGACTGCTATTGGGGATATATGCTAGAGCAATAGAAATTAAAAGTCTTGCAATAGGTAAGCAATGACAGCCGACCCAGTCTACTCTCGATACGACTTCAACATGCTACATATCAGTTATGTCTCTATCTAATTACTGAGGTACCATGAAAAGAAACATTTTAGTGGAAAGTGCGGGTTCTTTATACGGTTCGATTAGTCTAGATATGGATTATTCGATACAGCAAATGGCTACGAAAAAAAAGTTACTCAAACGTGAAAGGTAGACAGTGTGGCTCGGTTTTGAAATAAAGAACATACTCTCATTCTGGCACGTACATGCGTCAATTTTGATGGGTATTAGTAAAATGGGGGAGAGATATATGTGGTGTAACAACTGGTTAGATCAAGTCAATTTTGATGAGTATTAGTAAAATGGGGGAGAGATATATGTGGTGTAACAACTGGTTAGATCAAGTCAATGAACCATGACAATTGGAAGACAGTGAACTAGTTTTAAATGACTGATTCTCGTTAAGAGGTGCATGTGTGTAATAAAATTTCATGGATGGTCAGAGATACTGATGATGTTAAGAATAAATAGCAATAAGTATAATATAAAAGTCATCAAACTCTATATAAAGAAACGTTATGCCGCATTCACCTAAAATTGGTATGGTTGTGCAAGTACAATGAACATAAAACATGTAAAATAGATTACAGTGACCTACTTTAGGTTTGACTGAATTACTCGTATTGAGATGCATTCATCTCTCAATTTTATTACTTGAACTAATATAAGATACTGAGGTACAAATCTATACATTTAATTTTTTTAAATGTAAAAAAATAATATTACAATTTAATTAAAAAGTTAAAAAATTTAAGACATTCAAGACATTCAAGTGCTAAAAATTAAATTACGGTGAATTAATTTTGGAATTGTTGAGTTACTCTCCATACGATCATTCCACATCCCAAATTTCATGTGTGTAACTAAAATAAAATTCAAGATATCGAAGGTGTAACGAACAAACAGAAAGCAAAACAGAGATAACCTAAGTCTAAAATATGGGTCACATTTACTTAATTTTGGTATAACTGAGTTACCGTCTTTGAGATACTTATACGAAGCATGCTTTACGATTGTAGGTGATATAGAGTTCAGGTTGATGGTTGATGGTTCAACGAATGTGTAGCGAAAGAACAATAACTTATAACTGAATCAACACGTGGATGCTACATCATGTGTTAGCATCACTGGAGAGTGGATAGAAATATAAGGTATTACGCGGGTAATGCCCTTTTTGGATATTTCAAATTAATTATTTATATCGTCATGAAGATTAATTATGTCAAAAAGCAATAAATCTTTTTCTCGAGAGATCTTGTATTTTAACGTTGTTATTTAATAGCCCAT
The DNA here is from genome assembly GCA_016746295.1 of Potamilus streckersoni. Lineage (NCBI taxonomy): Eukaryota > Metazoa > Mollusca > Bivalvia > Unionida > Unionidae > Potamilus > Potamilus streckersoni. Next base: position 754,619 of record JAEAOA010002224.1, on the reverse strand, counting down.
GTCTACCAATCTATTACATTCGCAACTGCGAAATCGGTTCAAAGTATCACACCTCGAAGGTATGTCGATAGCTGCATTTGGAACACCTCGCCTATTTACGAAACAAGGATTGACCTAGCAGTTGCTAATGCACTGAACAGTTTGTTCTAATGAATAATTTATCGATCAATTCTACGATCAATAAAATATTAGAAACAGCAACGATAGTCCAAATATATTGCAATTTCGTTTACTTTGTTTGCGGAGATGTATGCTTTTTCTGTAAATGACTCCGCCGACATTTTTGTTAAGCAGATATATTTGAGAATGTTTCGATTGCAATCTACAAAAATTGTACGTGGCAAAGACATTTCTGCTTTGTCAAAGGTAACTGCGGGAATTTTGAGTAAGAGATGTGAGAATACATTCAACATGATTTGGGGCATGGGTGGAACAGTCAGTCAAAGTTAGCTTTAAAAAATTACCTTAGTCTTATATATCTTTAGCTCTTAATATCACTAACAAAGCGGACGTTTAGTGGACGCTTGGGTCCACCACAGATCTATACGGCAATCACTTGGGTCCAAACCTCTGTATGACAATGAAATTTAAAGTCTGGTAACTTCAGACAAAATGTTCTGTGCATAGAATCGCAAGTTGACAAAGCTGATGTATTAAGTTGGCACAGAAATATCAAGGACGTGACTTTCCAAAGGAGCCAAATAAATGATCGGACCTTACCGTCTATGCTACGTTACGGTAGACAATCCCCACTTCTAACAAGGGAACTCTTACTTGTAATTCAGGCTTTATAATTATTAAAAAGTAAAACAGATTTACATACACATTATTAGCGTGACGATACCAAATTTTCTTGGTTTTTAGTCGGTAACAATGTTATTCATTAAAATGCACTACAACTCTACTCCATGTCGAGGGATTTGTAGAACACGTTATCAACTTGTAAGTAATAAAGAACTACATTGATAGAATGAGAACGCGTGAATTACCTATCTGGTGTTGGTAAGCGACAAATGCTAAGGCAAAACCAAGCAACAATTAAACGAAGAATGGAAGCAAAGAAAATTAATCACAAAACCGTTGGGATAAGTTGAAGGAAAACAACATGGGTACCAATGACTCATCCTGTATCTTACCAAGCTACTGGGTTATATTTGTTTATTATCCCATACCATGATTTAAATATTAGCATTATTAAGTGGAGAGTAAAGAATACATCAGTGACGTCGCGTGCGAACAAAACGTATAATTTGAGCAAAATCAGATCTCCACTGTCCTACGTCTAGATTTGATAGCGACCGCTTATGTAGAGCTCCACAGTTTCGTATTTTGGATAGGGTTAGAATTTTAAAAAGAAAAAATATTCATTGGTTATACTGGCTATCTAAACAAGACAGTATACAGCTTAGGTACTGTTTAAAGAACCTTTGATTCCCTTTATTTTGGTATATGATTGATAGGGTAATATGAATTATAAAGTGTACAGATTCGCCTTACTCCAGATGTGCGCCTTTAAAAAAAACTGCTAGCTCTACTTGACCATTTTCACTTCCTGAACTACAGAGGCAAATTGTGATAAAAAGAGTCGATAATTTTTTTTTATATTTTATAAATTTGGAACTTCATTTATTGTACTTTCAGATGCTGGTTTTGTCTAGTCTGGCAAAATTCATTCTCACTTTTTAATATTGCTAAAATTAGTGTACTTTCGACTAATTCAGACTGATTTGATTTTAGTACAAGGGTGCAGTCATTTTAGTTAGCAGTGCACTTCGATCATGTATAATTTCCAGAAGTACAATATCCAAAGAAATGCCAGCCGCATTACATCAAAGTAGCATTGAGGTATGCCAACATTTTCTCCACTGTGCATGATTCCAATGCAAACAACTTCACCTTTCATACGTCACTCTCAAAAGTGCACCATAACTGGTGAGAGCTCTCTTAAGTGTAATGTTCTGATGACCTTTGAATTAGCCCATGGAAACGCAGCTTTCAGAAGTCAGAGAATTAAATCGTTCAGCACACATTGATGCAATTCAGCGATACTGCTTAGTCTCTCAGATGCTAAGATATAAGACCTTATCTGATTGGCTGATACATTTACTGATTATGGCAATAACATAGGTCTCCAGACCCCCCCCCATGCAACCGCTTTCAGATCCTCACTTAAGAGAGTGAGGATATGATTTTAATATAATTAACAAAAAGTGCGTTAAGATTGTAAAATTACACCAATGAAATAAATTACGCCAATACAGTACGATATGACTAACTTTCGAAAGAAAACATTTTGTGCCCTGGCGATTCCATGACGGCGGCAAATAAATCATTTCAAGATTCAACACTGGAACTTTGTGTTGTATCCTACTGTCGATACCATATTCCACATCTTACTAATTAATCTAACAATACACTTAGTTTTCCAATAATTTCACAGTCAATCAGGTTTAGAACAGACAATGCAGAGTACAAGCAGTGGAAGCTTTTACAACATGAACAAGTACATGAGCATTACACTATGACGTCACAAATCTCGTACGATGGCAACTGTTTGCAATGATTTCTTTAGATTTTTTTTACTCCACACACATATTCGGTTTGACGTCTAGCGCCACTATTCCCATTTCATGGATTCTAGGCCGACACTGATTATCACCATAGTGTCCGTTCGTTCCAAATAAGTATTACTAAGAAAATGCCATTTTCAAAATCAACTCTAACTAAGAACTGGAAATTCCAACCATCCATAAACATTCAGGGTTAAGTATATGTAATGGGCAAATGAATGCCAGCTAATGGTTTTTTTTAAAAAAACGAATGAAATCTTTATTTTTAAATTAGGTTTTTAGTTAGTTGATGCTGTGAAAATTAAACGTTGTAAGGTCCAATTCCAATTTGTTTAGACATCTGCGCACACTGGCTGACACGGCTGCCATAACTCCAGTGATGACTCGTTATCGTGGACCCAAAAATACATATACATTTATTGTAATTTTCAATCCCATTCCCCTTCAACAAAACATGTTTGGATGTTTTATAGATGTGCGTGCAATTCAGTTCTTTGGTTTTGAAGTAGGTTCGATAAAATGACTGGAATGTCATTTAATGTCTGTAAATTATTCAACGAGGATGAAGGGGATGTAATTACAACAAATAAGTATTTTTTTCAGAAATGTTTTTGTATACTTCTCCTTAGATCCTAACTGGTTTTTTTACAACATTGCGTCAATGGGACAACAACCGCAATAAAAAATGGTCTAACGTTTTCATTAATGACGTAGGAAATCTACATGTAGGGTCTTAACAGAGATAAAATATTTCCGCCTTGAAATCTTCTATGTCTAAAAGTACCATTATATGGGGCAGTAGATATAACAGCAAACATCTGTGTTCTGTGATCGATTTTGAATAAATGAGCAGGGACGTAATCTTCTTGGTCTTTTCTCTGAAAAGATATGAACCAATCTCAGAGAATAAAAGTTTCGTGCGAAATTTATTTTCCGAAAATTTCAGGAATGTACTGTGCACATTTATGAATTAGATGACTGTTCCTATACAATGGTATGTACACCAGTTAACGATTTTTATACAATGGTATGTACATCAGATGACCATTCCTATACAATGGTATATACATCAGGTGACCATTCCTATACAATGGTATGTACACCAGTTGACGATTTTTATATAATGATATGTACATCAGATGACCATTCCTATACAATGGTATATACATCAGGTGACCATTCCTATACAATGGTATATACATCAGGTGACCATTCCTATACAATGGTATATACATCAGGTGACCATTCCTATACAATGGTATGTACATCAGTTGACGATTTTTATACAATGATATATACATCAGATGACCATTCCTATACAATGGTATATACATCAGGTGACCATTCCTATACAATGGTATATACATCAGGTGACCATTCCTATACAATGGTATATACATCAGGTGACCATTCCTATACAATGGTATATACATCAGGTGACCATTCCTATACAATGGTATATACATCAGGTGACCATTCCTATACAATGGTATGTACATCAGATGACCATTCCTATACAATGGTATATTAATCAGTTGACCATTTCTATACAATGATTACTATACCTACACAATGGTTTGTATGTCAGATGACTATCTCTACACAATTGTTTGTATGTCAAATGACTATCCCTATACAATTTTTTTGTATGTCAGATGACTATCCCTACACAATGGTTTGCATGTCAGATGACTATCTCTACACAATTGTTTGTATGTCAGATGACTATCCCTACACAATTTTTTGTATGTCAGATGACTATCCCTACACGATGGTTTGCATGTCAGATGACTATCTCTACACAATTGTTTGTATGTCAGATGACAATCCCTACACAACGGTTTGTATGTCAGATGACTATCCCTACACGATGGTTTGCATGTCAGATGACTATCTCTACACAATTGTTTGTATGTCAGATGACAATCCCTACACAACGGTTTGTATGTCAGATGACTATCCCTACACAACGGTTTGCTTTGTCAGATGACTATCCGTACATCGGATGACTATCCCTATACAATAGTTTGTATATTAGATGACTATACCAATATAATGTATATGTTATTCATCCGTACATCTCATGCTGTATAACTACACAACTTTAATTTTCTTTTTCACTAAAAATTTACCGTTAATTTCTTTAACTAATTGAAATCGCACCTAATTGTCCAGATCTTTTCATTTCTTTTTTTTTTTTAAATATTACTGTTGAACTACGTTGTCGCACTTTTAGAACGACACGTGCTCGCCTCTTTTCCCAAAAGTGACATATAGCTGTTCTAAGGTTAATGACTGTTAAACAGGTTAACGACTGATAGTTATTTTATACCAATATATTTAAACAATCGTACTCTAACAATGATTCAGCTCAGCATTCTGACTTGTGAATGGTAGGCGATTTCACGTAAACATTTTAATCTGAGTTCGAGGTTTTTTTTCATGAGGACATTTCTGGGATTAATAGCTTTAATGCCAGATCATTCTCACTGATAGACGAATGACCATATTCGACCTACAAATAATCATGTAAAACAAACTAACGCTGTACCAGTGTTTCGGCATACAAGAGCCAAAATATATAAGCCCAAGATTTAAAAATTAAAATCCGTTGTAAAATGACATCTAAGATTCTGCAAGTTCTAAGATTCTGCAAGTGCTTAAGACAACTTTAATCAAATCTTATTCTAGTTACGAACTGAGATTGAAACCGTTTATTACCTCCGTTGACCTTAACGCCTCCTTTTGACTAGCTTAGGAGAAAGGGTCTTAACCCGCTTGATGTTGGTTGGCATCATGTTAGCTTCAAGAATCATTTGCTCAGAAAAAGACCATTTGTGCTCAATTATTCACAATTTGAGAGCGAAACCATTCGCAATTTATCATAATGTGATGGGAAAAATTACTTGTAGGTTACTTCAACACCCAAGGGTAATATAGATCCAGTTCTACGCAGTCGCGCAAGAAGGCTTGCAATTTTCTTATTTATACCAGCTAGCCAAGACGTAGGAAAAATATTGAGAAATATTAGTATTTTAACTGAGTTATTATTTATTTTTGTGCGCGGAAACGATTCAGAGTCCCTAGAAAACACAAATTCACATATTATGTATCTTAATTAAAGTCAAAGCCAATTTATTCAAAGAATACGAAACAGATGCTGAAAACTTTCTGATACCACTATTATAAGATGGCGTCAACAGGGAATGTTTCCTCCAAGATGCTGTTATCACTATATTCCTTGCTAGAAAACCGTAATTGCAGCGACTTCAATTTGCTTTGTTTACTTGTCCAATAAAATGTTCATTCAGCAAGAATAACAAATGAAGAACCTCATATGACGATCACCGCAAAAAATTAATGATGTGATATCGGGTTTTCTCGTCTAATAATCGATGGCGAAGTTGGTCCCTTGTTTCTAAGGAAATGAAAATCGAAATTATGTCGGGAAAGAGGACACATATATGCTCAAATTGAAAGGAGAGTTTTGTTGGTATTAAAAGCACGTTTAACACATAATTGACTATATCATTTCCAGGGAATGGGATATAAAGGTCTTTCTCAAGGACACAATGAGGCAGCCAACTGGGCCTGGCATGGCAGGGAATTGAACTCGCGACCCGTGGATTACGAGTTCTATACGCTCTTCCAACTTAGTTGCCGTGGCTTCCTGTCACACACGGAGAGAGAGAGAGAGAGAGAGAGAGAGAGAGAGAGAGAGAGAGAGAGAGAGAGAGAGAGAGAGAGAGAGAGAGAGAGAGAGAATCTATTAGCGAAGCAGTCATAGTTAGCAAAGTGTGTTCTATTATGCATTGCCTCCAAAGCTGATAACAGCATATAAACGTTGATAGCTTCATTTTTTTTATTAAAGAGTAGTGTCAATTTCAGATTTTTACCAAACTGTTTATAGAAGAAAACCACAAAGAATTAGAATTTTCATTGAATCTTCGTTACCTACAGTTACCTCCCCTGAAAAGCGCATTTTATCGGCTTCTAAACATACTCTAAAGGACAATATGTTGACATTAATCAGTTACCTCCTTGAATGTGCATTTTCGTCATCCAAACGTATCAAATAGGACAGTACGCTGACATAAATCCGTTAACTTTCCTTGAAATGTCCATATATTGTAAGTTCCATACATACCAAAAAGCATCGTAGTTGCCGTATTCAGCACAGCAATCAACTTGACATGTCTACCGACGACGTGTTGTTAACATGGCATAGTCTAAGGATTTATCAACAGGAGACTTGAGTGCAAACAAAATTTAAACGAAATATCTCAATCCATCTCGAATTTACGGTTGTTTAGCATGGAAAATAGTATAGAAATTCATTGGCAAAACTAAGAACAGCTGTATCAAACCATTGATCAAATCTGATAATTCTAGCACCACCCTTCCGAGGGTTTCTAACATTCTGGTAGAAACATTCTCCAAAAACTGTTGATCAGAGGACCATTCAGAAAACTTCCATTGTTAAAAAACTTAAACAAAATGATCCAATGATACGGAAAAAAATCATTGTCAGAAACGAAAGAGCTTTATCAAACCCTTAAATAAATCCGATAAGTGAAGTACTACCATACCAGAGATTTCAAACACACTGGCAGTAATATTTTCCAAAATGTCTTGACCAGAGAGCAATTCAGAAAGCTTCCGCTTTCTTAGAAAATCGATCAAACCCATGACACTTCAGTAGGACAAGATGCTATTGACGATCAACTTCTGATCACCGTATCTGATACAGATATGAAAGCCCAAAAGGATTTCAATAAAATGTGGGCAACCGCCAACTTCCAACCATCTTAGAGAGAAGCATCAGTGATAGCAATACCAAACCCTAGAAATTACCATACCGACCCCTACAGCTATCGTTCCGTTGTAATGCAAAGTTGTATGGAATAATCCAAAAGCGAATGATTAATGTTACACTCATACAGTACAAATCAAAGACAGACTACTCTGGTATGGGTTAATGGCAGACTACTTTGGTATAGTGAATCCAAAATATTGTTATTATAGTTTCAATATGGATTCAAACGAAAGAGAAAAAAACTGACCATCCAGTTAAACTTGAATCATTAATCAAAGAAGCTTTCATAAATATAGAGCAAATAGTAAACATCGTTTTGACTTGGATAGTGACTGATCCCACATGCAATCATGGCATAATGGATAATAAGCCAAGGTCTAAGATCCGCCTACATAACATCAAATCAAATCTTAGGAAAGATGGACATTTCAGAGTTAAAGGTGACACTATCCTTTCAAACAAGTTTTCGTTGTGATAAATTGTTGTTGTGGTTGTTGTGGGGTTTAACGCCATTTTTCAGCACAGGAAAGGCTATACATAGCGGCCAGTATTAATGGTGGAGGAAGAAACCGGGAAATCACCGGAAAGAACCACCGACCCACGAGAAGCTACTGGCAAGCTCTCTCACATATCCACATTCGCCAAATCTTAGACTCGAACCAACGCAGATAGAGGTGAGATGGCAGTGATCCGTAACGTACAGCGCTTTAGACCACTCGGCCACTCGGGGCCCCCGTTGTGATAAATGCGTTCCTTAGAACATAATATTTGTAATTCATCCTTTTAAATATCAATCTTAACAACATTGTGAAATGCCATTATCTGGAACAGAATACTTAATATTCTTAGACGACCTTTTTATCTGCGATAGATGAAGGATGATAATATTCTTAGACGACTTTTTGATCTGCGATAGATAAAGGATGAAAATATTCTTAGAGGACTTTTTGATCTGCGATAGATAAAGGATGAAAATATTCTTAGAGGACTTTTTGATCTGCAACAGATAAAGGATGAAAATATTCTTAGAGGACTTTTGATCTGCGATAGATAAAGGATGAAAATATTCTTAGACGACCCTTTGATCTGCACTAGATGAGAGATGAAAATATTCTTAGACGACGTTTTGATGTGCGATATACAAAGAATGATAATATTCTTAGACGACTTTTTGATCTGCCATAGATAAAGGATGAAAAAAATTTCGACGACCTTTTTATCTGCGATTGATAAAGGATAAAAATATTCTTAGATGACATTTTGATCTGCGATAAATAAAGGATGAAAATATTCTTAGAGGACTTTTGATATGCGATAAATAAAGGATGAAATTATTCTTAGAGGACTTTTTGATCTGCGATAGGTAAAGGATGAAATTATTCTTAGAGGACTTTTTGATCTGCGATAGATGAAGGATGAAAATATTCTTAGAGGACTTTTTGATCTGCGATAAGTAAAGGATGACATTATTCTTCGGCAACTTTTGATCTGCGATAGCTGAAGGATGAAGACTTTAATGTCAACTGTAGATATGCTTAAAATTAGTTTACAAAAAGCCCGAAAAAAACGGATTAACATTTTTGTGAGGCAACCAGAATTCTTTGCATCTACTTATGGCAATTGCGTCAAGTTCATAAGAAACCAAAATACTGTCTTGATGGTACTCTGAATCCTGTTGTAAGGCCAAATTTTTAGGACTTACTTTCGACAGTAAACTAACTTTCCTTCTCAATATTAGCTACCCGAGGCAAACATACACCCCCCCAGGATTGTATACGTGGAAAAGACAGATTGTGGAGCGGAATCCGTGTGTATACAACTATAGCAAGATCTGCACTGGACTGAGGATAGATTATGTAAGAATCAGCTCGCGCATATAACCTACAGATACATAATTTGATACTCAATCAGTGACTTCGACTATAGACATTTTGTCAGGATTATTTAGAACTTTTCCTTCATTAAGCGGGTATACTCATGAACCACTTTATCTCGTCCTAACGAAACTGAGACTCGCCGGTATACTTTGAATTATTTAATCAATATAAACCCACCTATGTTATATTTAGGCCCACAAAATCGAGCCTTACACGATCGGAAATCAAATTTCACTTTTCGGCAAAAGAATTCATCATAATCCAGACGTTTCAAAGATCAATACTGGCTATACGGCAAAATTGTACACTCGCAGATTACCATATTGGTAAAGCGCCCAAATAACATTGAAAAGAGGTCTTTACTAAGAGTTGTCTACTAATGATTTTATTATGATTTTTGTTTTAAAACTAGTAAATTAAGTGAAACGGAATCCTTCTATCGTGTATATACGCCGAAACGGACGAACCGATGGATGTTATTTGAATGATAATGATAGTTCTATTAGCAAAACCATACGGTACCAGCTCAATAGAGTTAGTGGATAAAGCCTCCATTTTCGCATACGAAAACGTGTCACTTGCCATGTTCTATGTACTTGGCAAAACATTGTCAATTGTCATGATCGACAGATTTGGCAAAACATTATGTCAATTGACATATTCGATAGACTTGGCAAAACATTGTCAATTGTCATGTTCGACAGATTTGGCAAAACATTGTGTCAATTGACGTATTTGATAGACTTGGCAATACATTTTGTCAATTGACATGTTAGATAGACTTGACAAAACATTATTTCAATTGAAATATTCGATAGACTTGGCAACAAAGTATGTCAATTGACATGTTTGGTAGACTTGACAAAACATTATCAGTTCACATGTTCGAAAAATTTAGAAACAGATTATGTGAATTAAAATCTCCGATAGACTTGGCAAAACATTAAATCGTTCGACTTATTCGATAGACTAGGCAAAACATTATGTCAATTGACATTTACGATAGACTTGCCAAGGATTATGTCATTTGATATGTTTGATAGACCTGGCAAACATTATGTCAGTTAACATGTTCGATAGACTTGTCAAAACAAGTATGTCAATTGACATATTCGATAGGCTTGGTAAAACAAGTATGTCAATTGACATCTTCGATAGACTTGTCAAAAAAGTATGTCTGTTGACATGTTCGAAAGACTTGTCAAATATTTTGTATATTTATATATTCTTTAGACTTGGAAAATTATGTAGAATGAATGCATTATGCAATTTTTGTATAGGACATAAACGAAGTAATCATTCCCCTGATCTGTAAACACGTACTTTTAAATTAAATTCGTTCAAGAATCCATTTAGCGCTCTACCAACAGAGATAATATTGGAGTTATAAACAAAATTCGATTTACATATAATATAGTTTGATCCTATATTTTAATAACTTTTTAGCCTTATCTTTTTCTGATGCCTTTAAAAGAATATCAAGATTTTCATATTTTAGCTTTTATACTAGAGCACTACGTGTGTACGTTTAATTTTTGAGGGTTAGTCTTGATAAAAGATTTTATTTCGTAACTTTTACATTAACATTTTTTAACCTTACGTATTATTAGGCATTATGTATTCTTTATTGTGTTGAAATAGCGCTAAAACACGCAAACCTTATATGTACATACTGCCTTATGCCTACACACACACACACACACACACACACACTTACTGACATTACATCTGCACATACACATATACATACATGCCGAACTATACCTGCACACTTACAGACACACACATACATACATACATACATACATAAATATACATACATATCGACCTCATACATACATACATACATACATACATACATACATACATACATACATACATACATACATACATACATACATACATACATACATACATACATCATGCGTGCGTGCGTACGTACGTACGTACGTACATACATACATACATACATACATACATACATACATACATACATACATACATACATACATACATACATACATACATACATACATACATACATACATACATACATACATACATACATACATACATACATACATACATATATCTAAATCAATCCATCTTTTGATTGACATGCAGCACATGTGCCATTTGACTTGTGTTCACCTCTGTAGCCATTTTCTTTGTACTCTATTTAATAGTAACTTTTTAAAATGAACATTTAATGCGGCTTTTTGTTGTCATTTTAATTACAGAGAAAGGCTACTTTTTATTTTAAAAAATATAATGGTGATGAATCATCCGAATTCTAGAAAATTTTGAAACCTGGTTGAAACAAATTCTCACAAGTTTCAAAACTGAATAGAATGCTCTCAGCTCTTCAGTTTTACACAAAACAATAATCAATATAGAGATTTGAATGGCATGAGAGTTGAAACTGCCACATGCTGTTTTATAATGCTACGACATCAGGTATTTTGCGATTATGTGCAATTCGAAGAGTATGAGCAAAGTGACAATCGTAGCAAACATTTCAAGATTTACTTTGGATGCTTACTTGTCTAATGGCTACAACATGATTCCTAACACCAGGAGTCACTAAAAGAACATTATAAAGACATAAAAGTGAAATGCTTTAAGAGTCTCGCATACGAAAAGTCTAGATTTTAAAGTTGTATATTGTTCAAATACACATTTTAATTTAAAAGACATAGCGCGATTCAAGCAAGCAGACTATATATATATATATATATATATATATATATATATATATATAGTTATATATATAGTTATAGTTATAGTTATATATATATATAACTATAACTATAACTATATATATATAACTATATATATATATATTTATATATATATATATATATATATATATATATATATATATATATATATATATATATATACATATACATATATATATATATATAACTATATATATAACTATATAACTATATATAAAACTATATAACTATAACTATAACTATATAACTATATATATATATATATATATATATATATATATATATATATATATATATATATATATATAATGTTTTAAGGTAAATAATAATGTTGTAGTATTGCCTCTTTCAGCGCAAGTTAAAAATAATTACTATCACTCAGACATTGAAAGAAAGCAATATAAGACAAGCATAGATACATTGAAAGAAAGCAATATAAGACAAGCATAGATACATTGAAAGAAAGCAATATAAGACAAGCATAGATACATATATATGTTCAATTCTCGAAAATCAGTTATATAAAATGATATATATCTTTGAAGCAAAAAGATAACATAACCATTATAATTGAAAGACAATTTGTCTCAAAAACAAAACGAAAATCAACTCGTCATTTGCGCTGATCAAGGAAATATTTATCTTGTACACTATCAACAAAGCTTGCATCATGTTTGTTCCAGGGTATTATTTCAGATTAACGTTAATTAAATATATTCAAAGAATTTTCAATGCGGAAAAGCAAGTTTATGCAGTGGCCATTTGACAGGATCAAACTTAACGGAAAAGCAAGTTTATGCAGTGGCCATTTGACAGGATCAAACTTAATAAAACAATTAATTTTCTTGATTGATTGTCACATTGCTCAAGTTGAACAACAGCGAGCGGAGAGCAAATATAATTGAATTAGGCTTCAAAACAGCAACCAACTTTTACGAAGTCTCGGAAACCATGCATGACCTCAATTTTGGATGACCTCACGAGATCTGCAAATCTGTCATGGTTAAAAAAAACTTGCAGAATACATGTTAATTTCTTTTTACTGCAATATCGCGAAAATTTCTCGCTGTACAGAAGTATTTTTTTTTAACATTATTGAACATATTAAAAGTACAAATCTACAAGGCCAACGAGAAACGAGGGTTGATATAAAAAACTTTTCGAATATATTAAAATTCTAAGAAATGCAATTATAATATATTCGCATGGAACAGTTCACATTTATTAATTTAGAGCGATGATGAAATGTTATATTTGAATCAATAGTAAGTTTGACACACACTATGTTTGCGTGTATATATATATATATATATATATATATATATATATATATATATATATATATATATATATATATATATATATATATATATATATATATATATAACATAATATGTGACAAGAATGGTGTCAGGATAATTTGACTGGGTGGGACATTGGGACATCATGATACATGTTTGCAGCATGATACCCCAGTGCTGGACATCACTATAAACTACCACACTGCAGACTTCGCAACGTTATGACTGAACAAATGTTAAAGCTACGTTAAAAATCCAAATCACACACTGTGTAGCAAGACATGGTACGTGTATAGCCATTTCAAAGACATGAAACACCACCCAAACTTAGTGTATAAGGATTCATTAGGAAAATAAGTTATTGAATATTAACAATAGTTTATTTGTCCAATCTCGTTGCCTAGATTATATTGGCAAGCTACGCAAACAAAATTTAAGGTACTTGACCAATAAAAAGTAATTTCCCTCACATATCAGGGACTATGTCTAAGTTCCGTTACTTGATAATTTTAGCTGGAACGAGACTAAAATATTCTACTGCAAAATTTAGCATAAAATTCTAATTTGCAAAAAAATTAATAATAAAATACCAACAGAAACCTCAAATTCATACTTTTGTGCATTTTTATAAAACAAAAAATAAACAACACTTGTTGTGAAATAACATTAACGTTATGTACGTGTTGCCCAGGGCAACCAATTTACTGATCACTGCCATCTCACCTCTGCGCTTAGAATCGAGTCTCGCTGTAGGTGAGAAGGCTTGCCATGGTTTTCGGTCATTCAAATCGCGGTTTTCCCCTGTACTTCATCTACCAAATATACTGGTCGCCATATACAGTCCATAGTGTGCTGTACAATGGCGACAAATCTACAACAGCATCAACGTTATGTATAGCAAAATAGCGTGCACTAAATGAGGTAAACGTTACTAAGTTTATGTAAAGTCTCATTTGTATTTCCTGGCATAGCTCATATTGGTGTTGTCTTTGATTGCTTCCAATGAATACGATTTCCATAAATATAAATCTCAACACCGAAGATTACATGTCATCGTTTTGGCCTCCGTAGTTAATCAAACTATTTGAACGGTAAATATTCTACTGTGTACACCACGAATAGTCTGAATCCTGTGGCACTCTTGTGAGATAGAAAGAGCTGGCAACGATGAAGCAGAAATTGGATTTATGTGGAATGCGTGTTTGAGCGGTTAACAAATAGCTGTTGATAAGATAATAACACGTTTTGTCTATATAACCGAGTCAGCGATACCGAACGAGTTTTGTTTGATCAAATGTCAAAGACAACAGATGTGACCTCACACTTTGGATGTACTTTTTGCTGGCTGAGGAAGTCACACCATTGTAGTATGTTAAATCGATAATTCTAAATTAATTGGCGCCCGCCCAGAACGCCGTAGTGCTTTGATTCCAATTTACTTGAAGAGAGTATTGAAAAGAGGTTATTGTTCATTGACAAATTGACGTATCGAACCTTGATGGTTTTGCTGACAAGAAGCCACGAAGTACGATAATGATAATAATATTCCGAATGTATTTCTTGCATAATCTATTACACAGAGACAGCATCCAAGCGCAAGCAGTCCTACAAGTAAACGAAATGTTATATGTGTAATATTTGACAAATCAGTCGATAACGCTCGGTGAAAATGTAAATGATTTCCTTTTCATGATAAGTAAAAACAAAACAGGGATATTAAAAGCTGCATCAGTTTTATTTACCAATTACAGTAGGAAGGCAAACCGTCGAGGTTCGAATAATTTACCAACGACAGCAGGAATGCAAACCGTAGAGGTTCGAATAATCTACAAATGACCAGAAAATTTCAAACCATATAGGTTTGAATAATTTACCAATGACAGTAGGAAGGCAAACTGTAGAGGTTTACCATAGTGTCAGTGCTTAAGCCACATTTGTTACTTTCAGTATTGTCCGTTTGATCCATTACATCCACCTCGGTCATCCGTCTAGCAATGTCCGCACTCTGTTATTCCTTCCGTTATGTCAGAAATATCTTGTTAATATATGTCTGCAGGTTCCACTTTGTCGAAACCCTTTTTGTAACAGTCTGTTCGTATATTTCATCGTGCATGCAATGTTTTGTGTCAATATATCAGCATCTTCCATTACGTACACCACGCTATGTTCCAATATATCTGCACGTTTTACGACGTCCACATCTTTTTGTTCCAAAACATCTGCAGAATCCACAATGTTTATGACTATTTGTTCCAAAATGCACATTTATATTCCAATATAATAATATTTTCCATAATGTTAATAATTTTTGTTTCGGTTCCATTATGTGTGCATGGTCCAGTGTATACGTATACTTTTGTTCCAATATGTCAACGCGTTCCATTATTTTTCACAATTCTGTCGTTGTAATTTTGTGTTTATATTACAGAACACTTGTGGGGAATTTCTCTATTTTACGTCCCGTGACTGCTGTCTTCCCTCCCATTACATTTCTGTAGGTCACAGTCAACACAAACTATTATAAAGACACAAAAAACGACATCTTTTACAGCGCATGTATATGACAAACGTGCATCAGTTGAAGAAGTTCGCCCTCAGTCCGGAGAGTGTGCAATAATCTTCATGTAATTATTTTATACTTTGGTTGTAAGACAAAAGATAGGTTTTCCTTTCAGATCTTTTTCTAGACGTTTTCTTGAATATAGTTTTAAGAAGTAAAAAATCATTTACATGTCAAAGTAAAAATGGGGTGATTTAATAATGTGTTCTTTTGTATCATTGTTGTTTTTCTCGAGTTTGCTGTTGTCAGGAACAAGAGCAGAAAATATTTTGTAACCCGTTCGTAAATTTTTCAACGTACACAATGCAAATTTTTTTGATGCTGTCCTTTTTTGAGTACGGATATTTTGTAAACCCATATAAAGTCCAAACGCTGATTTTTTTTTAAAATGCAAATTTAGTGCCTCTGCGCTGCTTCTGAAATATTGTATACACACTGTTTCCAAAACTATGATAAAGGACTGACCTTAATGTAAAAATTCGTCTTCAATCCTGCTCTCTAGCTGCCGAAAAATCGGCATGTTTGCGTTGTTTCTTGCACAGCATATTTATTCTATTGTTTGATATAAAGATATCTTGACTCGTTTTTTCAACTTAAAAAGTTGACGAGGTTCCTCTTTGAAACTGTTCAAGTCCAATTATAAAACAGCATTTGTATTGACCAGATGCTGCATCGACTTGGTGAACATGTTTCAGCTTGAACCATCTGAGCATTTGACCAGATGCTGCATCGACTTGGTGAACATGTTTCAGCTTGGACCATCTGAAGCTTTGACATTCTATTTATTTACATGACATGAGGGAGTAAGTGGAATGGAAATTGGCAGTCAAAATATTGCTATAGTTCACGTGACATAGCAAGCACTTTTTAGGATCTTCTCGGAATTTATGCCGGAATTGGTTTGACTGAAATTTAGTTTTGAGTATTTCTCGAAATCTACTACAAAGGTCTCGATCACATGAATATATGTGTTTGTCCTTGTGGTGTTGATCGTCTTTGTTGTACAAATATCAAACAGTCTTCACACTAAGATGCTTACGTTATAGGCGGGGTTTGTGGATGCTGGCTAAAGATCATCTGGAGTATGTATGATAGATTACCAGTCCAACTGCAATATTGCATCGTTTATCGTATGTCAGTACGGGTTAGAAAAGTTCTGATCATGAACGATACGAAGAAAGACCCTGCGACAGACCAGTTGCTTGTCTAGCTATAGCATATAAATTACCTTCTTAAATGTTTTTTTTGTTGGTATCATTTATGATCACATGGATGGAAAAGGCATACTCTAAGAATAATAGAAAGAAGTTCAACGAAAATCGAGAAGACCGGGTGTTAATCGATAAGACAAGTCTCCGAAATTTCAGAAAGCACAAAATTAATCAATGTGAGGCTTGGACTGAGGATACAAAAAACTGCGATATAGTTGTTCACTCGTAGGTCATGGTTTGTCTGGATCTAGTTGTTACAGCTAGAACTAAAGAGAGATTCATCGCAACAGCACTGTATTTTGGCATGCACAATTTGCAATTCAGGGGCACATACCTTGAGATACAACAATCAAAATACATTTTTACACCATGATACCGAGGAAGCAAACGAAATCATGCAAAGCATATAATGACTCTAGAATAATAGATCACTTACTGTTCATGAACGATTTGAAGGTCTGTCTGCGGAATTAGTCTGAAATGGTCTCAATGGTCAATTTAGTAACGATTATCACCAACGATGTAATTTGGAATCGATAAGTGCAACAAATACCTATCAGACAAAGACATACGTTACCAAGCTCTCATATACAGACTCCAATAGCTTGGAAAAGACAAAGGAAATCAATGGCAAACCAAAAAGTTCATAGGGTACCGAACTCTCAGTAACTGGGACTGCAATAACTTGGAAAAGACAAAGGAAACCAAAATGATGACAGAGCAGGATAAAGAAAAAATTTACCCGAAGTTGAAGACAGTACAGAATATAACACAGTCGTAGCTGCGAACAAATGGGCACTTATATTCTTCATTTGCATATTTGTTATCATAGTGATGAAAGCCTTCTCAAAAAGCAGTGTACGAATAAATAGGTAACTACAAAATAGAACATGTAATAAAGCGACAATTGCAAGGAAAAGGCAATATAAGAGACAGTTTGTAAGAGACAGGCCTGTGATAGCACGTGAATTTAAGAATTTAGGCCACAACAGGCCTGTGATAGCACGTGAATTTAAGAATTTAAGCCACAACAGGCCTGTGATAGCACGTGAAAATTATAGTTATTATTACATAAATAGATTTATTAGTAAATTAATAGAGTTATTAATAAATTATTATAAAATAACAACAAAGGGTGAAAGATTGAAAATGATCCATTCTAAAAAAGTACAACAATCTAACAGACGAAAGTCATAAACCGAATTATGAAGATTATTTTGCCTTATCGCTGCTGCGAGATAAAACAAACGTAGAAGAGTAATGATATAATTTGAGGAGTAGGTCACTGTGACCTTATTTTCAGGTTGTGACTTATAGTCCTCGTAATGAATCAAATTTAACTGGTATTATTGCGTTATCGATAGATACATACAGTTATGTGAATTTACTTTAAGTTATCGTCATGCGTTAAAAATATAGTGTAGGTCAATGTTTTCATCGTCTGTCACAGCATAAGGAACTTCTGTCGGTGGTGTCCTCATATTCTGAAATACTGTAGATATAAGAGTGCACGAGAATTTAAGCCACGTGCCAATGAAACATTGATATAAATTTTAAGTTTGTGAAACGTGTTGGTTTCCATAATATAGTGAACTAAACAAAATGTTGGGTCTAGCAAATCTCAGTCTGAATTTATTATGGAGGATTATGAACATCTGAAAGGTTATGAATCATTTGTTGGTGTTGCTGCCAAGCGTATCACTATGAAAATATTAAGAGACAAAGGAGCTTCTCAGAGTATTTTATTATAAACCATTTTACGATTTTTTGAAAAGTATTTTTTGTGAAAGTTTTCTTATTCAGTGAGTTTGTGGCGGCTTTTTGTTAATGTTCAAATTTGTCATCAGAGTTAGTCTCAGAACCTGTGACTATATGAGTAATGACTTCCTCGAACGTAGAGTGTATTAATTACTAGGCAATAACATTGCTGGAGACAAGGTTGTGGTTTACCACTTGCGACAGACAAGCCTTGTTTTGATCAAAAAGTGGATACTATTTAAATGCAAATCCCTGGTTTATAACCTGCTAGTGCAGCTACTAGAACCATTGGAGAGAGAGAGATAGAGAGAGAGAGAGAGAGAGAGAGAGAGAGAGAGAGAGAGAGAGAGAGAGAGAGAGAGAGAGAGAGAGAGAGAGAGAGAGAGAGAGAGAGACCTTGAAAATGATGTTGAACAGAATATTATTCCTTTAGCTGAGAAATTTAATAATGACCAGTCTTTTGATGAGTCCTTTTCACTCCTGGTTTTGACCAAGCAAGAGGTGTTTATCATAGTGATCCTCTTTTCACTATTCATTCTCTCGATTCCAACCAAACAAGGTAATAATAGAAAAGTAATCGTTGTCTCACAGAAACAAGATCCTGAGATCTCTTGTTTCGTTCAGATTGAAATTAGCGTAACTGAAGTCACAGACGAACCGTCTTGTTAGGTGAAAAAATAAGGTCATAATGAGAACGTGGAGACAATCCGAGGTACCCGCTGATAACCAATGGTCAGTGAACTATCTAACTATTGTCCCTAAGTCATCTAGAAAGTTTAGCCCATACAACTCCCTTGGATAGGCATTTAAGAGTCATTAAGAAAAGATCTTTAAATCATTTTATTGGCCGAAGATTACAAGTGATGATTCTAAATGCTGAAGATCTTGTCAGACTTGTCAGATGATACCAAAACGAAAGCAGACGATTCCTAATGCTTATCTGCAACCCATACATCCATTTGACCAACAAATTAATAAAACAAAATGGTAGATTGTGTCGATTCCTTTATCTACGACCGACTCAGGCAAGCAATACTTGTAGACGATAATGTGTGCGTCTAGCAGATTTTCAGAACCTATTCATTTGAGTAATATTAAAATTAAATCCATTGACAAATCTTTGATAAAGTTTATTTTATACATATTTGAGCCTTACCAAGTCTGTCCAATCTTATCACGGGTCAAATACTATGTCTGGAATTTTCCTGCAAGTCATGCGTGAATTAGGCATCAGCCTGAGCTTGAAGGAGCTTTGGAACGATTTTATTAAACTGATTTTGTTATTTGTTGTTTAGCAATCGATTCAAGAAAATTTGGGTTTGGCTAGGTATTGTGGTCCTTATAAAGTTAGAAAGAAAATAAGTGATTTAAGTTAAAACAGAAGGAAAAATAAAAACAATTTTGAGATGTTAATATGTTAAATGGTATGTTGATAAAGAACGCCTTGTGATCCATTCAATCAACTTAGTTGTGACTGTCCAACATCGTGAGAATTTAAAAGATGACGTGTATCGAACTGTAGTGACTTTGTTGTAAAAAAGCTTCATAATTATCAAATACAGGAATTCTGGACCAGAAATGTTTGCATTTACTGCTTTAAGAGAAGAGTGAAACTAACATAGCTATTACGAGAAGATGAACACGTTTCCAGGTATTAGAATTTTAAGAATAAAGAAAATATACTATGACGTTGAAATTTAAGATTTTGATCCTGTGAATCAACATCCAATCAAACAGGAATGTTTACAAAAGAAAGTGAATATTTGCTGAAGGATGATTTCATAGAACCCAGTAAAAGTACTGGAGTTAACCGTGTATCCTTGTGTCCAAACCAACTAATACTTTCCATATATGAACTGATTACAGATATGTTAACAGTGACTCCAAAACAGATTCACTTTCAGTACTAGGAATCGATGACTGCATTGAAAAAGATTGGAAATACAATAAATGTCACCGCTTTTAACGTGTTTAAGGGATTTTGGACAATCCTAATCTCGGGAAAAGCAAAGGGAATATTTTGGCGTTCAGAACTCCAAAGGGATTTGACCAATATAAAGTGATGCCATTTTTTATGAAAGGTTCAACTTCGACTTTCTAACGTTCATTGAACACGATATTATCTGGACTAGAAAACTGTTACACTTATATCGATGATGTCATAATACAGATCAACTTGCAGAAAGATTACTTGGAACCCATTCGGATTTTCTTTGATCGACTCAGTTATGCAAAATTGACAAATATATCTCTGAATTCCTAGTGCCTATCAGTAAAAAGTATCCGATATCCCAGAGCCCATAAGTAAGAAGTATCCAATATCCCAGAGCCTATCAGTAAGAAGCATCTCGTGTAATGTTTGGATATGACTGAATACTATCGGAGATTTTGCTCTAATTTTTCCATAATTGCTGAATGCCTGAAAAATCCAATTTGTCAAGTACGAAAACCAATTTGTATTGGTTTAACAAATGTCAGGAGGCTTTTGATAAATTTAGGGCCATACTAAAGAGTACACCAGTTTTATTCGCTGTAGATTTCTAAAAAGACGTCAACAGTTTCATTTCCAAAACCAGGAATCGACGACTGCATTTAAAAAATAGAAATGGACAATATGTCACGAAGTTTGACGTTAAAAGGGATTTTGGTAAATCCCCATCACGGAAAGAGCAAAGGAAATGTTAGCATTCGTAACTCCAGATGGACTTTACATTTAAAACGTGATGGCGTTTTGTTTTAAACATTCACTTACGACGTTCCATCCTTGCATGAGCTTTAATATATTTTAACTACTATCTGAATATTTATTGCATAGACCCTTTGCTGCTTTTTTATGAGGAGGTTTCATGTATATTGATATTATGTGTACTTAAATTTCACGATATTTAATGTAAAAGGTCATTTACAAAATAAAACTGAATACTAATATCGTTTATGGCTGTAGGTTTGTACTGTACTATGAGCTCACTTGTAAATACGTTCATAGTTTCATATAGAGATAGTGAGATGTACCTTTACTGAATTAAATGTGTTGATGAATTCGATACAGATCATGGAATTCAACCAAGGGAAATCCAGCTGATCTAATTTCTGATTCAATAACTGCTAAATTATTTGACAATGTTTAAAGTTAGAGTGAATTCCAAATGTTGGTTGAGCCTCGTTCTATTTCTGTATTGGGTATCCTTTTCATATAAGGATGATTTACTGGAAATTAGTTATTCCAAGTATGAATGTCAGTCTTAGAAGAGATCAATTGAGTGGACAAAGTGCTCAGACGTTTCGGATTTAGTAGCTGTATTGAATTACTGTAAATTCATTTAAAGATATTTTGGATTAATTGATTATGATACACGAAAACTATCGGCGCATTAGCACAACAGTAAACTTCATTTGGATTACCACTGGAGCTCATTCGGATTACCACTGGAGCTTATTTGGAATACTGGATACATTTGGACTTGTGGTAGAAGCTTTAGGACTATTTCATTCAGCATACTGTGTGATATTTTTAATTTTTCGCTTTAAAATTTTAGGAAATAAATCATTTTTTAAATTAGACAAAACGTGCGAGTTGTTATACTATTTCTACTTAGTTTAATACCATAGATTCGTAAGAAAGAGAGTACTTGACAACGTGGGAACACAATATACATACTTTTAGGAATCTAAAAATCTCACTTCGAATATACGTTCAACACTCTTACTTGTTACATCATTGTGACTTTAATACTTCATAAATTATGGATTATATTAGATGTTTTTTTCTTTCTTTATTCTTTTCACGTTACCTATTATATAAATGTATTTCTAAGTAGACATATACACGATGTTGTATGGGATGTTTACACTGACCTCAACCAATTAAAATTCTACATAACACAACCCAGAATGCATCTGTAATTGGAACACCTTGATGATGTAGGCCCATTAAGCTCTTTGCATTTAGCTTAACAGTATCATGTCCTACAGCGCTGTAGTCAGGCCCGTTCAGGCCTTTGGTCAGCAATTGCTTCGTTATAAAATATGGATCCGATTTTCAAATATTACCAACATGCAATGTTGTGTTGGATTGTGAGTGTATATACATAGCGAGGATAAAGAACAAAAAAATGTATAAAAAGGTAATAAACTTTTGTTGTGCTGACAAAACAAGGTAATGAACACTCAGCGCTGCCATAAAAGGATATGGAAATCTGACAAATGAAATGAATAGTTACTGCATATTGTTTGATCAGAGTAGAAAAGCCTGTGAATCAAGCTTCCGGTGAAATAAGGATAAATCAGATCAAGACTAAACCGTTATTGTTCAACATTTCGTCAGCAGCAAAAGTTGTTTAAGACATATTTATTTATTTACTTGTTTATTTATGTAGTTATTATTTTTTATTTGACTATTTATTTACTTGCTTTTCATTTATTTATTTATTTTAAAATAATTGATTTGAGTGTTTTGGTTTTTTTTATTGCATCAGTGCAGGTTGTTTTGCATGTAATGGATAGTGTATACACTAAAGTGAACTTAAGTACCAATTTCCAATGGAAAAAAAAACTATGGAAATAATGGCACATTTTTTGCGGATTTTAGACAATGAAAGAGACGTACTTGCGAATATCCTGGAATGAAAACTATTTCTAGAATTGTAATTCATACTTAATTATTTAACTATATGCACAGTGCCACAGATGAAAACAAACGTTCAACAAGGGAGATTTTTTTAAGTTCCTTAACGTAGAAAAGCCCCATTGAATTTAATGTTACGGTGTCAACCATATGTAAAGTTTAAAGCAGAATGTAATATGTGGACATATTGAAACAATATTTGTATATAATGAATAATAAAGACATATTAGAGGAAGGTCTAGTAATAATAAAATAGTAATAATTAAACTACATATTGAAACTGACGGACAAATTGGATCAAAATCTGGGGACATTATGGTAAGTGCGAGTTACTGGAGAAAAAAAACCCTTGGCCAGCATAGTAGAATGTGCAATATACTGGAACAAAAAAATCACGGACAATACAGAACGCTATGGTCATATTGAAACAAAGATTTACAACACATTGGAACATGTTCAAACAAAAAGGTGACGGATAAAATTAAACATATATTGGAACAAATAGTTGCAAACATTAAGTGTGGACATACAGAAACAAAAAGATGCGAACCTAATGGCACATGCAGGTATATTGAAACAACGCTGCGGAGATAACCGAACAGAGGAACGAGCGTGGACATAAAAAGGCACGTTGACATAACGAGACATAACACAGATTCGACAAGACTGCTACCAACATTAGCTATACATATGCATTTATCAGATATCAGAGTTCATAAAAGTCCTTATGATAGATGGTGAATTAACTTGTTTCAAAATAGACTGCGGCAACCCACAATTTGTTGTAGGAACCAGATAAAAAATATATTGCACAACACAAAGAAATTGAGGAGATATAATGCTATGTTCTTGGGTGCTGAGAATGAAGTTAACGACAGAATGAACGAGGCAAACGTCTGATATCAATAATAAACTAATTCAGATTCACTGAGGTATAGGTGCTTTTCAATAGGAATATGCTGACAAAACATTTATCGAGCATATGTTGCTTGCTGACTGGCATATGCAGACAAATATCGATAATATGGTGTTTGTATGCAGTCAAACTTGTTGTAATATGGTAACAATTATTATAGTCACCTGACTTCAAGGGAAATGAAGATCTGCCCTAGTCAAATTTACCGTATAAAAGTTATGTGTTATTAACAATCATATGCTTTGCGCAGATAACGATCAGGTGTTTCCAAACCAAACAATGGCTTCACGCTGGTTTATTCTGTCAATCGAGTGTATCGACTTGACCAGCTTCGTGTATGCAGATGAAGCGTTTGCTTTGAAAGAAATGCGTTACTTTTAGATAAAAGCGTGTCATGTGGATATATATTAAGTTATATTAGCGATATTCTTTAATCTTTGGTGATTCCATTATTATACATTGTTCAGTTGGACTGATTTAACCACTGTTATTTGACAACTTTGAATTAAAGTTATTTTATGTGGCCCAGGTAAACACAATGGCTAATTCAATAAATCATTTAGGAGCTAAAATCATGATAAAATTTATCTTTCTTATTGCTCCCCCTCCCGACCCCCGCTGTTTGTGTCTGTGTATATTTGATTTAAGGGGCCAGGCCTGTGATAAGCGATTCGTACATTCGTTTACGTTGCAAAAACTATTACATACAGTTTTTTTCACTCAGAAATGACTTTATAAGCATCAATCGTAATGAAAACGAAAAACAAATCTGAAACTTTAAGATTAAATGTAAAAGTTTGCACAAATTCTAATATATATATATATATATATATATATATATATATATATATATATATATATATATATATATATATATATATATATATATATATATATATATAAACCAGAGTCAACAAATATCTAAACTTATGAACCAACATAAATCAGATACAAAAGAAATTATATTGATCGATCATTTTCATCTCATATTGCCGAACATTTTAACAAGCGTTCCCATCCTTTGCAAGATTTCTCTTTTCAACCTATTGTTATATCTGATTATGAGATGGAATGTCTGTTAAAGGTAACCTATGTGATTTATCATCTTAATACAGTATATATAAAAGGTCTAGATTGCAAAACATTATACGATATTCATTCATCAATATTTTTTTAGGAATTAAGTCTCCTATTTTAACTTAATAATAATATTTTTGTATTATTTAATATTATTTTAATTTACTGAATAAGCTAATTATTGAAAGTATGACTAGCAGAAGAGCATTTTTGTCAATTCTTTAAAAATGATTTTTTTTTACAAATAATTTTACAATTAATTCTATTTTACAATTAATTCTGAGTATATTATAATTAGTTTTTTTTATAAATATTTATTTTATGCTTATAAGTATTATGCACACCATAATGTTTTAATACTTTTTATTATATAAGTTGAGTTCATCAAGGTTTGTAAAGTCGTCGTTTATGGGTTAGGTTCTACTGCTGTCATCCATGTTTGGTCAGTGAAGATCTTGGGGAAGTTTATTTAAATTGTACGTCGTTGGGCTGTGACATGTTGGAAGTGCTTTGCAAATATCTCCATTCCTTCTGTCTTTCTTTGTATATAGGCTATTTTGGGACAGGTTTGGTCGTTTTTCATTTGATGGTCCTGATTTTGGAACATATTTTTGGGGATTTAGTACCATATAAGAATGTGAAGCATAATTCCCTCCACGAGTTAAGTTCGGCTGTTTTTAGGGATGCTTAAACTTTGTTTTCATGATGTTTGTAGGCGATGAAATCTGTTGATAGTCTGGTGTGTTTAAATTTGTTAAGTACTTTCTGTTTTCCTTGGATCACCTCTTTGCAGTTTTTCGTTCCACCATGGTATGTTATATTTTCCTCATTGCCGCTTGTCTTTGGGATAGTTACCTGTGCTGCTGTGTTGATGGCTTGGGTGAATTGTATGTCCTCCCTGTGGATATTACGGTACATGCAACACATTGCAGTAGAACTAATAAAATAATCAACGAAAACAGGAACCCTACCATCAGCAGGAGAAGCAATCTAATGTAATACCAATTCCAAAAGCCGAGAAAATATAAAACAGACGACATCGTACAGACCCATCTCCTTTACCAACTCAATAAGCAAGATAATAGAAACCATGATCAACAACAGACTCAAAGATCACCTGGACGCAAACCTACTAATTACAGAAAACATAAAACCAAAGCTGATTCCGCAATAAAAGATGAACCATCGATCAATTATTCAAATTTGAAATATACATCAAACTCGCATTCAACCAAAAGCGGAAAGCCAACTGACAACACATAGCCGTATTTATAGAGTTAGAAAAGGCATTTGATTTAGTATGGACCATTAGACTAATATCGCAATTCAACCAATATACGGTATCAATGGCAGAATGCATCGCTGAATTCTAAACTTCTTAACTGACCGGAAAATCAAAATCCTAATAGGAAATGAAACATCCGTCACCTACACAATGGAACACCACAAGGCAGTGTACTAAACCCCACACTTTTTAACATCATGATTGACAATCTGACCAACCATTATTAGCGACAACACTGTTCGCCGATGACAGCTGGATTTGGAGCACCGGAAACTCCAGCAACATAAGATAAACCACTCTACTCCAAGACAACTTAGACTCAATATGCACCTGGCAACCAAATGGGGATTCCAAATAACAAAAGACAAAACAATAGAAATGCTTTTCACAGATCCTCACAGACGTGGACCCAAGCCACTAAAACTGTATATCCATGACACAGAAATTAAATTTGTAAAGCAGACCTCCTTTCTGGGAATGCTACTGGACGACCAAGTCATCTGGAAACATCACACAACCAACCTGGTCAAAAGATGCAAACAAGACCTCAATATCCTGAACCATCTGAAAGGTACAACATGGGGAGAAGGGGACTGACCAACAAACTTTACTCATCCTATACAAATCTCTAATCCCATCTAAGTTAGACTATGGATGCCAGATCTATGACTCAGTCAACAAACAATATCTTAAGAAGCTCAACAGCATACAATATCAAGCACTCAGAGTAATTACGGAATCTCTTCCAAAGCACATCATTAGAAGAACTACAAGTACTCACAAGAGAAGCACCCTGCACATCTGAAGAGAAGAACATATCCTATAATAAGCTATACGGAACTCCATCTATCCAGAGACCAACCCGACCAGAAGAGCCCTCAGCAAATGTCACATCTCCTTCAACAAGAAACTGGTACCACAAGCACTTGCCTGCAAAAAAATCCATCGACTACAGCAGGAGATTCCAACCATCTTAATGCAGGCAGAACAACATCGATACCAAGACTTAACACCATGAAGGAATAAAACCACCACAGTCAACTTTTTACCATCAGGGCCATGGAAAACAAACTGCACAACCCCTGGAAACTGTTAACCGCAATCAATTACATAATTGAAAACCAGTACAACCAGCATACAAAAATCTATACCGACGGATCAAAGTCTAAGGAACTTAACAGAACGGCAGCAGCTCTAACAATATCAGAACTCAACCACTCTATAGAAGCAAGATTACCAGACGGATGCTCTCTATATATACAGCGGAATTCTGGACCATCAAAAAGGTACTGCTATGAATTAAAGAACAATCAAAACCGCAAAATGTTAAAATGTTATATTAACAGACTCGATGAGCTTAATGCAAACGCTAGAAACGGGAGCAACGATGGGCAGACAGAACATGCAGGAGGAGGCAATTATCATACTACGAGACCTAGAATCTAAGGAGATCATGGTGGAGTTCGTCTGGGTGCCGTCCTACATCAACCTCTCAGAAAAACGACCAAGCAGACCTGGCAGCAAAACACAGCCTACAACACAACCAAATACAAGACATTCCATACAGTCCCCAGGAACTGAACAGCAAGGTAAAAACGGAAATACACAGAAAACAACAGATGCTCTGGGACAACTCCAATAAAAGAAGGCAACTCTATCAAATCCAGAAGGATATAACTAAGAACATCAAACCCTCGAAACAACTTAAAAATGCAGAACAAGTAATCAATAAACTAAGAACAGAGAAGAAGCACCTCCTTCAAAGCAGCTACGGAAAATATATCACAAACAGACAGAACAACACCACCAAATAATCTCATTGTTCAGAATAAGATTCACTCCACTACATCCTTAACATATGTCAGCAATAATAACAGAGAAAACATGAAAGAATGCCAGCAACGAATATGGTCACCAACAACCTTCCCTGACATGCTGGACAACTCCAAGAACAAAAACCTGGAATGACCAATAGAAACATTATACAATTTAAGATATAAATCAACTGCAAAACATTGAAAATAAATAAAAAATAAATAAATAAATCAAAACCAAACAAATAAATAAAGCTTTATACTAAATACTACATTTAAAATATAACATATACTAAATACAAAAATTAAATAACCACCAAACTCAAATATTAAAATAATAATCAACAACAACAAAACACAAAGCTAATGAGGAAAACGGGGTGAGAATATAGATATACAGAACAATTTATACTAGCAACTGAGCCTACTTTATGGCACATGGGTACAAACAGTTGGGTCTCCTTCATAGAACATAGGTAAACAGTTGAGTCTACTCATAGGACATTGGTACCAACAATGGAGTGTACTTTTAAGTGCATAGATACCAACAACTGAGTCCACTTTATGGTACATGGGTGCCAACAACTGAGTCTAATTTATAAAACATGAGCAGAACAATTTAGTTTACTTTATAGTACATGATTAACAAAAATTCTGTCTGCTTGAAGTTTGTGTATAAAAAAC
This sequence comes from Potamilus streckersoni, assembly GCA_016746295.1. Classification (NCBI taxonomy): domain Eukaryota; kingdom Metazoa; phylum Mollusca; class Bivalvia; order Unionida; family Unionidae; genus Potamilus; species Potamilus streckersoni. The sequence goes on along the minus strand of JAEAOA010002224.1, from coordinate 725,385 downwards.
CCAATCGATTCTACGTGATACCAACAAATGAGTCTACTCTATAATTGGTGTATACTGACAACTGAGTCTGCTTAATAGTACATGGTCACCAAACAACTGAGTCTACTTTATAGTACATGGGTATCAACAACTGAGTCTTTTTTGTAATACATGAATACGCCGAAATCGCGATATATCAAAATCGACAATGGAGACAAACGTGAAGAAGTCTATAAAAAATTATTTTCTATCACTAAAATATATGTGATACAATATCTTTTATATATGTAATCATGACTACAGCCATAAAAGTTTAACAAAGAGGAGTCGTGTGTGTGTGTGTGTGTGTTCCTGAATAAGATTACTCACTGAGCTTTTTCTATAGGTGGCTTGTATCCTTTTAATGTGGACATCTCCAAGGCCGTGCCAGCATATATGGCTGGTTCGAGTTTAGAGCTTATCGTGGGTTTCACTGACGGTTTTGGACTACCAAACAGTAGTCTCTAATGAGCCAACAAATTATATGATGGCAAAGTCTTCTGCTTGGAACCATAAAGGGTTTCTTCAGATTAAATGACATTATTGACTTCCTTTCTCACCAGGCCTATTCAATTTATCTGCTGGAGGACTTCCACTGTCTATTATTCTGGTCTATCGCTCCATGAGAAAGGAAATTACAGCCAGTTATAAGACATTATGACTCGAATCTCGGATTTGGTTTTAATAATAGATCGCTACTTAACCTTGATGTTGTTTATTTGAAATACATTTGCATGGTTAGTTCATATAAAATAAGAGCTCGATTCTTTTCATCAGAATGGAACCACGTGCCAAAATGTTGCCATACGTCCCGTGACATCGATATTTATATTGACTCGTGATGAGCGTTTAAAATATGGCCTGCGTCTTGTCCGATATGTTCACTCACAATACAAGGAATTTTCAAGGGTATATTTATACAGAATACATCTGCCCTATCTTAAGAGTTAACGTACGTTGTTAAGATAACTTCTATGAATTTGAAACACCATACTTTGAAACATTCCCTTATAATTAATCCTGAAACATGCAATTCTAAAAGCAGTTACAGAAACCTTAGCAATGCATATTACGCTTTGATAGCACGTGCTTTTATCAAAATTATTTATTGCCCCCTCCCCTTCATGTAAAAACGTGGCACAAGAGAGCATTAAAATCCAGAAGAAACATTTTACAAACAATCAGACAAAGAATGAACAGTCTGTTTCCTATTGCATTGATTTTCAATTTAGGGTAGGCAGGTCGTTTCATTAAAACGTTATATATTTAATGTGAATTGGGTTTTTCATGGAGGAAAAAGTGATAGGGTCGACAGTGAGAAAAAGAGAAGGTTGGCCGACCGGAAACATATTTTTGTTGGCTAGAGAGTAAAGACGGATATATTTTTGTAACTAGTTTGTTTTTCAATTTATCTTCACAGACAAATCAACTGAAATGTTTTTTTTTCCGTTAAAATGCAAGCAGAGCGCATGTCATACATTTGACTAGAATAAATTCATTGCTAAGCAACGTAAAGCATAACAGTTTATCTTATGCATTCGAAATCAACGTCTCTGCGTTTGATGATTTAGTTGTTTTTTTAAATTTTTTTATTTCTAAACGAATGATACCGGTGGTAAGATCTCTTCATTCGTACATCTTTCCAGTTCCATATTATAGTTGTGGAATGTTATTCAAAGAAATCCGATAAGTCATTTCATATAGGTATGGGCTGTTATGCAAATAAACCCTATAATTAAATTTATTAAGTGAATATAATATTTTATTTTTTTAAAGGTCGTTCTGAAGGAACGAAATTATCAAAATGAAAAAAAAATACTACATTATTAACACGTATAAAGCGCCCGCCATACTGCGAAGAGCGTGGTCTCAGATCTTTAGACCGCTAAATGTCTGCAGGTAAGGTTCATTATGATTAGTCACACAACAACCCCATGTGCAAAATAGTTCATTCCTTCTTATTTGTTTTCCATATTTTACTTTTTTCTTTGTATCAGATAAATTGAAAATTGCTACATTTCCTAATGCACGAGATATACAAATGTGTTTCGTGCCGTAATAGTTCTTGGTCTATGGCCACAGGAGACCAACAACCGCACTTCACGCGCCCTTCTTTTGAATCGGCCGTATCTCATATATATCTATTTTATTATATATTGTAATTAGTTTGATATAATATTAGAAAACCATGACTCCCAGAGTAATTTATGTCATGCAAAATCTCAAGCCATTCATAACATCGCACTATTGGTACGCTCTACTCTTTTCAGACACATTAAAAGTCTCCATGGTAACCAAAATATTATAACATTAAAGCTCATCTTTCTAGAGACGATATCTTTATGATTTTGTTGATCAATATCATCTACGACATGCAATGGACATTAGCAATATAGTTAACACGAAGATACTGGGATTGAGTAAATAGGTATTTGCCCAAAGATTTTATCAGAACACAGGAGCATCTATTGTACACAAAAAAAATGGCAAAAAATAAAAATAATTCAGGAAACGATATGAATCATAAATTGTGGAAATTTCGGACATATAAATATTAGTTCAAATAAGAAATCGCTATATCGAATTTTATACTTAGAAAAATAATCGATATATATATATATATATATATATATATATATATATATATATATATATATATATATATATATATATATATATATATATATATATATATATATATATATGAATCAAATTTTCCTTCTAAATATAGAAGAATATTCGATACATATATATCAAATGTTGCTTCTAAAGACGGTAAATGAATCGAGGTCATACAAATTAACAGGATTTTATGTCAGATAGCTAAAATATACAATAAAAAAATTATAAATTATTACAGTAAAGTTAATCCTATATTATATTTTAGATTTGAAGAATGCGATTCACAATTTTAATTCATATTTCCATTTCAGCCAAACAAAATACTGTACTCAAGACCTAAATTTAAGCCTAGACTTAAGTTTTGATGGTGAAATACAGTTCTGTACAATAACAAAACAATTTACCAGCACAGAGACTTAGAATGACTGACAGAGGAATAATGGATAGCACGTTGAATTAAGATTAAGGTTTTCTTATTTAAAAAAAAGTTTAACCTAGATCCCAAACTAAACCGGCAAAGATTTTCAGGGTTGGATAGGGTCATGTGTTAGTGAGGAAGGGTTTCCAAATTTGTAAAAGGGATAAAACTTTCCTCGAATGGGCAAGGCAAACCAAGGCAAAAGTCTGTGTCTATTTACTCCAAGTGTTCATAATACCATAAAGACATGCACAACAATAAAACAATGGTCAAATTTCAAGTGACACGTGACTGTACATTTGTGTGTGTGTGTGTGTGTGTGTGTGTGTGTGTGTGTGTGCTTGTAAACGTTCCTTTTAGTGGAGTAGCTGGCGGTTCGGTTTGGGTCCGGAAACGCCAGACCCCCGAATCCGTCCCTAATTTTCACATAAAAAATGTTAATTTAATACAAAATGTTGGAAGCAAACATTTTCAGCGTCAAGTTAAAGTCTTCAAAACACATATAAAGTTTTGATACGTTTTAAGATATGCAGCTAGGATTCACTTTCAGCATGATTTTCAGGTACAGAAGACAAATTCCATGAAATGCTTATCAGCCAAAAGAACCGTAATTTCTCATATGATAGATTCAGCAGAAGACATTGCATTCAGCAATCCCATAATCCTGGAAACCGGATATAGATTTATTTGATAAGATAGTTTCACAGAAGCTATTGTTTTCAGCAATCCCATAACAGTGGAAACCGGATATAGATTTATGTGATAAGTTAGTTTCAGCAGAAGCCATTGTATTCAGCAATCCCATAATCCTTGAAACCGGATACTGATTTGTGTTATGTAAACAAAGAATGTTCATATTCAGAACAGGTTTCATTCCAATGAGAGAAAGGACAATGAGCCAAAAACATGCAATTTTCTTTAGGATTATTAACGCCGATGCCCCAGTATTTTGAAAAAGAATAAAATCGCCATTATGAATGCGAGATAAGCCAACATACATTACGTAATATATCAGACTGTTTCCGTATAATGGAGGTTTACTCCTCATGGAAGTTCATTGATTCCAATTAAACAACTTCTCATGTATCATGAATCAGTCAATCTCCATCTTTACAAATTTTAAAACGAATACTAGCTTAACATTTGTGTTAAATCAAACAGCGACATGTAGTTGGCTCATAAAATAAGGTTTCATGTGAACGAGAAGATACAGAACGTCGTACACTTTTTGCATTACGTTTTCTTGGTTGAAACATTTTATTGCAAGCAAAGCATTTTCGGGATGGCTTCGATGTTCTTCCCGTATTCAATACAAATAATGCTTTCTAGCAGACGCTAATTTTATAAACCAGTTAATATGTCATAGATACAGCAAAAGATAAATGATTGATGTAATCAAACCGTTTCCTCCCTTCTATATGTTTTTACCGCCAAAACTAATTTGCTTTAGGTTAGTTTTGAATTTCGTTGTAATAAATCAAATAAAACCATAATTAAATTAAACCGGTTTAGTTAAACTAACAGTATGCGTCTATGGTTAACATACCTGCGACATCCCCCCACCGAATACCCCTTCCCTAGAAAAATTGGTTTCGGCGTCTTTTTCACATACATAGATGAAGATGTAACTTGAATATAATCTGTGGAGATTGTGCCTTAGGGAACTGCAACTATCCCTTAGCTTTGGATATATAATCAATAGTTATCGATCACCATGCCAAACGTTTTTCAAAGTATTAGATTTTGGAAAATTGAGATCATTCTAAATCTCCAGGCGACGTTATTTCATGTATATGGTCTGAAACTGTGCAATTAATACTGGATCGCTATTTCGTTAGTTATTTACTGAAATATGCATGCAAACCTCTGAGCAGATTCCAGAGAGAGAGAGAGAGAGAGAGAGAGAGAGAGAGAGAGAGAGAGAGAGAGAGAGAGAGAGAGAGAGAGAGAGAGAGAGAGAGAGAGAGAGAGAGAACATCATACCGAAAAATTAGAAAAATAGTGTCTTACGCTATGTACCACGATATCGACCAAAATACCCACTGACAAACGTGAACACTTAAAATGGACTGAACTTACCGTCAGCGAGGCTTGCCTGCTAGACCAAAGAAGATCTTCCAATCAACATTCTCAAATAAGCCTAATGTTCTTTGAAACAGATCTATCTGTATTCTTAGGAAATGTGTATAAACATGATCTCCGTGTTCTCTCTTATCACGCACTACTGTGTGAATTACGAGCTATGGCTCAGTAGACTGGTTTTGCGTCTCTCGCTCAGATCTGACTAAAGCCAATAAAGAGTTATTGATCTGCGGCTTGTTAACCTTTCTAATCCATACGACACAAACATTCACGTAGTGAATGTGTGGACAAAAGTTGATCAAAGGCTAATGGGGAACTATATCGTAAATCTGTAAGAGAACTGACACAATCGTTAGTTTCTCTTGCATTGGATTTTTTTCGTTTCTTCAGTATAAAACGGAATTATCAACCCTGAGTTATAAAAATGTTGACATCAACAATTGCATAAAATGTTCTACTGAGAGACACAAAATGCATGGAAATCTCAGTCAGTGGATACAAAATGACGATAGTTTTTCGTGCATGGAATAGTCTATTTGACTAGTCTATTGATGATTCACAAGTCTGATATTGTATATGTACCTACACATTGTTTACGATGGTATCTGATAGATGATTTGACGATCGATCACACATTACGCTTGGTGTCGATAAGCTTTCTTCAGGCGTTAAATTTGGGAAATATTGTAAAAGAGGTTGAAGAATGGGATTCTGATCTCTAAGTTCAAATCCAACAATGACGGACTATCGCATTAATATCATAACGTTTAATCCCATAATCGAATGTTACAAAAGCGCAGCCTTAAATGAATTTGATTTTGCAGATAGATCTAGCACAAGAAGTATGTAATACATCACGGTAAATGCAGTCAGTATTGATGAAATCAAAAAGGGAGTTTGCTTTTATTCAGCAAAAGTCAGTGACACAGCCAAAACTTTTTAAATGTGTACACACATGATTACATACGATATGGAGATCATTCGTCAATCAACGTCCAGTCTGTACCTGGAAAATTAAAGACAATGCTACATTTGAGGGTAAAATTAAACCAAATACCGTGTTATCTATGTTTCTTCTCCATTATGCAGACGAAATTTGAGCTCAAATATTTTACTGCAAGAAGTATTTACAGGTAAACTAATGAAAACCTGAATAGATAAATATTTTAGTTTACAACGCCTTTACGTTTGCTTTGATTCAGTAAGGTCAATAAGAACACAGTTGAAACTCGTAAAGTAATCAATATAGCCAGGATGTTAATCAGAAAATCTGGAATGCTGTCATTTAATTAAAGCACAATAGCTGGGTTGTCATTTGTCAGGTTCTGAATAGGTAACACCCAGAACAGCGAGGCAGCTGTTAGTACCATATTTATAAGTTTTTGGTATGACTTTGCCGGGGTTTGAACCCGCATCCGCAGCGGATGCTCTAACCATTTGACACAATACATGCCTTAGTATACAGATATCCTCGAAGGTTACCCGAATTAAAGAGATGCAACGATTCATGACGAAACGATTCGATTATTTATTTACGCTTCATTATTTGCTTTGGCGAACTTATTCATCCACTAACGATATCGAATATAACAATAACTAGGGTTACTTAGGAAGTCGTTTTCGCATCAAATCAATATTATAATTACTGAAACTCCCATAACCATGGCTTGAAAACATGGACTAAATTATTTTTGTCCACTCATGCATTGATGTTCAAGGTTTGAGGGAAAAAAATTGATAATATTGATTCTTCCCCAATTATGTTTAAAAAGCATGCACAATGTCTGGAATTCTAGATTGGACAAAAATGCATTAGGTGGGAATTCATGCAGTTTTATAAGTAAATGATACATTGCAGTTTTAGCTTTATCCTATAGCTCAGTATACAGAGATCTGTGTGCAGATGTTACTTAGAAAAATAAGTTGCAATAAATCTTATCCTCTGTCGATCAGGTTTACATTAGCTGTATGGATTCAATAAGATGGAATCTGCAAAATGTCGCTAGTTACCTGAGTTAAAGAGATGCAACGATTCATGACGAGACGATTAGATTATTCATTTATGCTTCCTATTTTGCTTTGGTGAAAATCATTCATCTAGCAACGACATGGAAGCTTTACAAGTCTTTACCTTAGTAACGCGCGATGTTTAAAAAAGACGTCTGAACCCGAAGAAGTGATTTAACTGGCACACTAATATGAAATTTACATTTCCTTGACACTTTCTGAAAATTTGTGGAAAAAAAGCGTTTAACGTTAGAACATTCTTATTATATCTAAAAACAAATTTAACCAAGAAATGTCAAAAAACCGATTAATCCTTCATTTTACACAAAGCGTCAGTCCCAAAAATCAAAATCATTTCTTTGCAAAAAAAAAATTTAATTAAAATGTCTGAAAGTATCGTAGATATCTGAGGGTGGTATATATTAACATGTTTGAGATTCTGTTTCGTTTATCCTTGTAAATTTATTTAAGGTTTGTTATTGCAGTTTATGTTTCTTTTCCCTGTATTTATGTTAGAATATTTGTACGTGCTATAAACATTGATTCTTTGTTGATCAAATATTTCAGCTCATATTTTTAAGAGATGCACAATATCAGTATGCCATAGAAGAAACGGTTTGAAAACTATGTCTTCATCAGATTCATTTATGAAATGCATTACATATCATGTCCATCATTCCGGTAGAATATAGGGCTAGAGCGCCCGCTTCAGATGCGGAAGGTTGCGGATTCGAACCCCGGCAAAATCATACCGATGTCATATAAAAAAGTGCTAATGTTAGGACTTATCGGCCCGTTGTCAAGACAATGCAACAAGGTGGTACATGATGCCACTTATATGTTGCATGATATCCCAGTCTTTAATATACAACTTTATAAACTTCCACACTGCAAAAATCTCAGCGATATGACTAAAATAGTTTAAACTACGTTAAAAAAAACCAACACACATACACACATCCAATGTTATTATCCCCATTTGGACGTTATTCCGCAATTCGTCAAAATAATTATAGATTATAATACAGTTATGTATCGACATGCAAATTAAATTACAGTTAATTCAGCTGAGTAATATATGTCAAGTGAAACCGTTATCAATTAAGATACTATTACAAACCAATAAGGTGCTGATCCGCCAAGGAAAATCAAAGATAACGAAGGCCACAAATTCGATTGTATGATATTTGCACGTCAAATGCTACAGTTGAATTAATAACACTTTTTGTTTGGATTATGAGGTAGTGCCTATAACTGTTTGTTGATTGGATGGAATTTTTTAAATGCATTTTTCACTGGCGTATGGTATTTTTAATAAAGAGATCAAAATATGTCGACATTTCTTTTCAGATATAGTATTTTAGAGTTCAAAATTGATATCCAAAGCAGATAAAGCCTTTAACAGCTAAATTTAAATTTAGAGAATAGTTGCAGTTCCAGCACGTTGGATGCACTATCGTAATTTAAGACAAAGGAAAAGAAATTAAAGAATAAGAAAATGAAACAATTGGATATATATATATATATATATATATATATATATATATATATATATATATATATATATATATATATATATATATATATATATATATAGAGAGAGAGAGAGAGAGAGAGAGAGAGAGAGAGAGAGAGAGAGAGAGAGAGAGAGAGAGAGAGTTAAATTTCATTCCATGCTATTGTAAGGTAATTTTGTATCATAGACTTGACTTTGTCCAAAGCTGAGTGCATTTCTGCCTGACCTGACTGTTTTTTTTTTAAAGAAAATACAATTTTTATTATTTATTTCATTTAAGAAAACAGCTAATAATAGCTTCATTATTCTCTACGTGTATGAGCTTATTATTATGATTATTATTTATCCAGGTAAACAAATAAATGCCTATATATGTTGAACAGGGTCAGGTTTTTGGAGATTCCTAAGTGAATTTTATAGGCTATGGTGTTGTACGTAAACAAGGCTCAATAGATCATTCTCAAAGGTTATTTTCCATTAATTAATGGTATATTACCTAGTGACTGTGAGGATTTTACCATTGGCACTTTAACAACTAACACTTAGAATTGTATTATGTTACGACCAGTTTGGGCTGAATTTATACTGAATTTAAACCTGGAATAATATTTCTGTGATTCGACAAGAGACCGTTGACACAAAAGTACCTCATAAGCAATAAAGAGACTTCATAGTCTTCAGTTTTGGATCCCTTTGGGACTTGAACTGAATTTTATTCAAGACTTTTTAATACAAGGACTTGTGTCTTTAATTCCGGAATTATTTTTAGATTAAATTAGCAATACCGCAAGTTCTTTTTCTCTTTGTTTCACTTTGTATTATAGGTAAAAAAAACTGTTTGTTAACTTTTACAAAGCTTGTTGTCTTCACTCTTTTCTGTTACTTTTTTTAAGAGCATAGACTCGTAAAATAAAATTGGAGGCTCATCCGGGATACTAAATTTGCTAACATATTTAAAAAAAACTTTGTTGTTTGAAATTTAAATTCCCTTAGTTTCGGATTTTTTTAAACTCCCAAGTATTATTTCTCATCTTTGAAATCTTTTTTGAAACCAGCAAGCATTTTACAATATCATAAAAAGTAGAGAATGTTTTTAAATTTAAACAGGAGTGGTTGGAAATTTTGAAAATGGAAATGAAGCTAAAAGGTTGGAATCAGAGTTAAGACATGATATATTTGAGGTAAAAATGATGGAGATCAAAAAAGAGAGTGAATATATATATACATATATATATATATATATATATATATATATATATATATATATATATATATATATATATATATATATATATATATATATATATATATATATATATATATATAAAGATGACAGCAGACGGAAGGAGGATAGTCAAATGCAATGAGAAAAAGGGAAATATGAAAGTTCAGGTTAGTTTAAAAGAATTTGAATTAACAATTGGAAAATACACCCTACTTTGGCTGTTTTAAGAAACATTAGGTTAGAGTCCCCTTTTAGGGGAAAAAGAAGTAGATATATATTTTTCTCATTTTTAAAAGATTCCTGAAAATTCTAAATAGCCAAGCGAGCATTGGACTCTATTATTATTTCCCTGTCAGTACATCAAAGCGTTTACTATAACCTTGATTAAGGAATGCATCTTAAAGGATTATGATCTAGTCCCTGAGACGTAAAAAATCAGGAACTATAAGAAAAGAAGCTAGACAAACTCATGTCGAATTTGAAAGAAAAAAAGAGTAAAAAAAAGATTACAGGATTACATTGACACATGCGTCTAGAATAGACGTCGAACATGTGTGACCCAGTGTCGGTTTCGTTACAGCCAGGCCAAGGTTGTGTGTGCTGAATGCTTATTTAAATTATAATGTCAAAGCTATTATCGTTAACACCAAACGGACTCCGGGAACTTTGGAGCTTGTATCCGACAGATACCGAATATATATCTTATTAACTTGATACCAGAAAACACATTTGCCTTTTGCTTCATCGGGCATTCTTGGTTGTATAATCATAGATGTCTCATTAAAGAATTTTAAAGCTATACTGACTGATTCATACTTTGTTGTTATTTTAAAAACAAAACGCAACAGACGGCGAAAATGTATCTTTGTACAAACCAGTCTTTATTGAAATACTTGAGAACTGAGATGATGATTGTGTCATGACGTTCTGAATGCAACTAAGTGATTTTAGTCAGGTAGCTATTGGAAAGCACGTTTATTATTTGTTTCGTAATTATAAGTAAACACTTTTGCTTTGAAGGGCATCGCTGTCAACGGGGAATCCTGTTCAGCAGGGTTGCATGTGGTCTTTGGGTGGCAGGTACACTTTCGTAAATTGGCCCCTGGTAAATTTCTTAACTTAAGGATATGGTGTGACTTTTTCCGACATATTCAGCGTGGGGGGAGGGGGCGCTGTGGCACAAAAACAAAATTTCGGTGTCGTTTGAGTTAACAGTTTAAAAATTGTATAAAAATTTTTGTCAAAATGCCACGCATGCACATAGAAATGCAATGTAGTACTCTGTATCTTAGAATGAGAGAATGAAGCGCAATTCTGATTACTTTTAGGGTTTCTGCCTAGAGCCCCCAAACTTCTTAAAACATCATTGCCTGGATGACAGCTATTTTCAATTACATCAGCCTGTTTAGTACACATTGTTTTGCAGAAGTGTCATTTAGGCAAAGGGTTTGTGTTTGCACTGCAAGCAAGTCATGGTGTCAAAAATGACCTTTGGACATGAAAAATGCAGCCATAAATTTGGGGTTGGGATGCATAAACGTCTTCTGCTAAGACTTCTATTGTCTTCTCTGGTCAAGTGGGGAATATTCTTATACTTTATTTTAATCCAAAAATATTGTCTTTTTTACGTCACATGTGCATTTGATTTTTTATGATTTATTTTATACTAGGTAGCTGATTGCGGCATTAAAATTTGTACATAAAACTGGCTACTGCCACCTTTGAAGGTACTCACTGTTCATCAAGGTTGCATGCGATGCTTGAAGGTACTCACTGTTCATCAAGGTTGCATGCGATGCTTGAAGGTACTCACTGTTCATCAAGGTTGCAAGCGATGCTTGAAGGTACTCACTGTTCATCAAGGTTGCATGCGATGTTTGAAGGGACTCACTGTTCATCAAGGTTGCATGCGATGCTTGAAGGTACTCACTGTTCATCAAGGTTGCATGCGATGCTTGAAGGTACTCACTGTTCATCAAGGTTGTATGCGATGCTTGAAGGTACTCACTGTTCATCAAGGTTGCATGCGATGTTTGAAGGGACTCACTGTTCATCAAGGTTGCATGCGATACTTGAAGGGACTCATTGTTCATCAAGGTTGCATGCGATACTTGAAGAGACTCACTGTTCATCAAGGTTGCATGCGATGCTTGAAGGGACTCACTGTTCATCAAGGTTGCATGCGATGCTTGAAGGGACTCACTGTTCATCAAGGTTGCATGCGATGCTTGAAGGGACTCACTGTTCATCAAGGTTGCATGCGATGCTTGAAGGGACTCACTGTTCATCAAGGATTCATGCGATGCTTAAAGGGACTCACTGTTCATCAAAGTTGCATGCGATGTTTGAAGGGACTCTCTGCTCAGCAAGGTTGCATGCGATGATTGAAGGGACTCACTGTTCATCAAGGTTGCATGCGATGCTTGAAGGGACTCACTGTTCATCAAGGATGCATGCGATGCTTGAAGTTAATCGCTGTTCATCAAGGTTGCATGCGATGCTTGAAGGGAATCGCTGATCATCAAGGTTGCATGCGATGCTTGAAAAGAATCGCTGTTCATCAAGGTTGCATGAGATGCAGGAAATGAAATCGCGCTGTTCATCAAGGATGCATGCGATGCTTGAAGGGACTCACTGTTCAGTAGTGTTGTTTGAGGTCTTTGAAGGGTAGCATTAATTCTAGAAGATTAATGTATTCAATAACGAACGACCATTTTATCAAAAAGCGTCAAAAACACTATAGTTCTCAAATTTACACGAATGTTGGATTAGGGAAATTACCTGTCATTCGCAGTATGCAGATTCGTATGAAAATTCACAATGTTTTTAAATGCCTCCAAATTTAATATATTTTTATTTTGTATGTATACATTACACTACGTCAAAGGCACATGGACCCTAGACAAAAAAATGTTAACGTGGAACATACATTTGGTCTTCATTGCATTCTCCATATATTAACTTATACTGGAATAAAAACAAGTGCATACAACTACACGATACATTCATGCAAATTTAATTATAAGTTTACATTATCTGTTTCTGCTTTTGTAACTAGATCTTCGAAAAACTAAAGCAATTCACTTCCAGCATCTATAAATCTTGCATACTGACTTCGGTATAAAGTAATATGGCTGTGAATATAAGGTCAGTATTGGCTGTTCAGAGTAACGTGGCTGTGAATATAAGGTCAGTATTGGATGTTAAGAGCAACGTGGATGTAAATATAAGGTCAGTATTGGATGTTCAGAGTAACGTGGCTTTGAATATAAAGTCTGCATTGGATGTTTAGAGTAACGTGGCTTTGAATATAAAGTCAGCATTGGCTGTTCAGAGTAACGTGGCTTTGAATATAAGGACATAATTGGCTGTTCAGAGTAACGTGGCTGTGACTATAAGGTCAGTATTAGATGTTCAGAGTAACGTCGTGGTGAACATAAAGTCAGTATTGGCTGTTTAGAGTATTAAGGTGTGAATATAAGGTCCGTATTGGCTGTTCACATTAACGTAGATGTGAATATAAGGTCAGTATTGGATGTTCAGAGCAACGTGGATGTGAATATTAGGCCATAATTGGATTTTCAGAGTAACGTGGCTGTAAATATAAGGTCAGTATTAGATGTTCAGAGTAACGTGGCTGTGAATATAAGGTCAGTATTGGATGTTCAGAGTAACGTGGCTGTGAATATAAGGTCAGTATTGGATGTTCAGAGTAACGTGGCTGTGAACATAAGGTCAGTATTGGCTGTTCAGAGTAACGTGGCGGTGAATATAAAGTCCGTATTGGCTGTTCAGAGTAACGTGGCTGTGAATATAAGGTCATAATTGGCTGTTCAGAGTAACGTGACTATGTATATAAGGTCAGTATTGGATGTTCAGAGTAACGTAGCTGTGAATATAAGGTCATAATTGGCTGTTCAGAGTAACGTGGCTATGTATATAAGGTCCGTATTGGATGTTCAGAGTAACATGGCGGTGAATATAAAGTCCGTATTGGCTGTTCAGAGTAACGTGGCTTTGAATATAAGGTCATAATTGGCTGTTCAAAGTAACGTGGCTGGGAATATAAGGTCAGTATTGGCTGTTCAGAGTAACGTGGCTGTGACTATAAGGTCAGTATTGGATGTTTAGACTAACATGGCTGTGACTATAAGATCAGTATTGGATGTTTAGAGTACCGTGGCTGTGAATATAAGGTCAATATTGGATGTTCAGAGTAACTTGGCTTTGAATATAAGGTCAGTATTGGCTGTTCAGAGTAATGTGGCTGTGACTATGAGGTCAGTATTGGATGTTCAGAGTAACGTGGCTGTGACTATAAGGTCAGTATTGGATGTTTAGAGTAATGTGGCTGTGAATATTTGGTCAGTATTGGATCTCAGAGTAACGTGGATGTGACTATAAGGTCAGTATTGGATGTTCAGAGCAACGTGGATGTGAATATAAGGTCCGTATTGGCTGTTCAGATTAACGTAGATGTGAATATAAGGTCAGTATTGGATGTTCAGAGCAACGTGGATGTGAATATTAGGCCATAATTGGATTTTCAGAGTAACGTGGCTGTGAATATAAGGTCAGTATTAGATGTTCAGAGTAACGTGGCTGTGAATATAAGGTCAGTATTGGATGTTCAGAGTAACGTGGCTGTGAATATAAGGTCAGTATTGGATGTTCAGAGTAACGTGGCTGTGAACATAAGGTCAGTATTGGCTGTTCAGAGTAACGTGGCGGTGAATATAAAGTCCGTATTGGCTGTTCAGAGTAACGTGGCTGTGAATATAAGGTCATAATTGGCTGTTCAGAGTAACGTGGCTATGTATATAAGGTCAGTATTGGATGTTCAGAGTAACGTAGCTGTGAATATAAGCTCATAATTGGCTGTTCAGAGTAACGTGGCTATGTATATAAGGTCCGTATTGGATGTTCAGAGTAACGTGGCGGTGAATATAAAGTCCGTATTGGCTGTTCAGAATAACGTGGCTTGAATATAAGGTCATAATTGGCTGTTCAGAGTAACGTGGCTGGGAATATAAGGTCAGTATTGGCTGTTCAGAGTAACATGGCTGTGACTATAAGATCAGTATTGGATGTTTAGAGTACCGTGGCTGTGAATATAAGGTCAGTATTGGATGTTCAGAGTAACTTGGCTTTGAATATAAGGTCAGTATTGGCTGTTCAGAGTAATGTGGCTGTGACTATGAGGTCAGTATTGGATGTTCAGAGTAACGTGGCTGTGACTATAAGGTCAGTATTGGATGTTTATAGTAATGTGGCTGTGAATATTAGGTCAGTATTGGATTTCAGAGTAACGTGGATGTGACTATAAGGTCAGTATTGGATGTTCAGAGCAACGTGGATGTGAATATAAGGTCAGTATTGGCTGTTCAGATTAACGTGGCTGTGAATATAAGGTCAATATTGGATGTTTAGAGTAACGTGGATGTGAATATAAGGTCAGTATTGGCTGTTTAGAGTAACGTGGCTGTGAATATTGTTAGTATTGGATGTTTAGAGTAACGTGGCTGTGATTATAAGGTCAGTATTGGATGTTTAGAGTAAGGTAGCTGTGAATATAAGGTCAGTATTGGCTGTTTAGAGCAACGTGGCTGTGAATATAAGGTTAGTATTGGATGTTTAGAGTAACGTGGCTGTGAATATATGGTCAGTATGGATGTTTAGAGTAACGTGGCTGTGAATATAAGGTCAGTATTGGCTGTTTAGAGTAACGTGGCTGTGAAGATAAGGTTAGTATTGGATGTTTAGAGTGACTTGGCTGTGAATATAAGGTAAATATTGGCTGTTTAAAGTAACGTGGCTGTGAATATAAGGTTAGTATATGATGTTTAGAGTACTGTGGCTGTGAATATAAGGTCACTATTGGCTGTTTAGAGTAACGTGGCTGTGAATATAAGGTTAGTATTGGATGTTTAGAGTACCTTGGCTGTGAATATAAGGTTAGTATTGGATGCTTAGAGTACCGTGGCTGTGAATATAAGGTCAGTATTGGCTGTTTGGAGTACCGTGGCTGTGAATATAAGCTGTTTCTTTCCTCGAGTCAGTATGAGACTTTGTCAAAACGTGCCCCGAGTCTCAGCCAACAGAAAAATTCTTCAGTGTGTTGCAAAAAGTTCACTTCGGTCGTACATTTTGGGCTAGAACGTAAGCCTGGAGCAAGTTTGTTCCTATCATTGTCAATGGGCAGTCGTGATGTTCGAATCTGTGCGGAGATCAAATTGCAAATTATTTTCTTTGCAACGTGTAATATTTTTATTTTTATTTTGAATTTCAGAATTTGGGTTTTGGGTATAGAACGTCTAGAGTATTTCTTTGAAAATTTATGTCTCTAACATGCTATATTTAGGAGCGGTATTTATCTAAGTGCATTGTCAAACGGTTATAGAAAAACTGCAGGTATCACTTTATTAAGTGTGTGTGTGCGTGCGTGTGATTTGAATTTTTAACGTAACTTTATATTTTAGTATTATGGCTATGATCTCTGCATTGTGGCAATTTATAAATATGTATAGCACTGAGGCATCCTAGAATTTTGCTTTGATTTAGGGAAAAGTCAGGGCCCTTTTAAAATTTTGGATACACCTCATCTCCAAACTCTTGACATAATCCGGCCCTGGTACATTACGCTCTTTAATACAAGCGGATTTGTCCTTCCAGTTTGCATGCATACATTTGAATGATTCTATATTGTCGTGTTAAATATCTCTTTTTTAATAATCGAATCTAGACAGATTGGAATATTTTAGGACTGCTTGTCTCATTTGCCTCTCTGTGAATTGTTTTTTCTTCTTTTTTGTTTTTAAACTTTTGCATCAGAAAAACTTGTCTTAAATGGTTAGAGCTTCCGCCTTGGATACGGGAGGTCGCGGAGTCGAACCCCAGCCGAGTGATGCCAAAGATGTTTAAAAATGGTACTAGCTAGTGCCTCGCTAGGTTCTCAGCATTAATAGATTAGTGTTAGGACTGGTCAGCCTGGTGTCAGGATAGCGTGATTGGTTGGGACACGATAACACATGTCTGTGGCATGATGCCCCAGAGGTTTTCATCGCTATAAACTATCACACTGCTGACATTATAGCATTATGACTGGAGCATTGTTAAAGCTACTTAAAAAATCCAAAACACACATGCACACATATATCAAGATGATGTATAGCTGTTATGATTTTTTTCTATGTATATTATAATTATTATTTAGTATCTTCAATACTTTTCCTGATGTTGCAATTTAAAACCATATAAAATTTGTGTTCTGTTCTGTTCTTTCTATTAGATCAGTTAATTTACTTTGAATCCTTTGTTCTTTTAATTTAATGAACGCTGCCGTATATAAAATTATAATTCCCACGAAACAAAAGTATATACTTTATGCTGATATCGGAAATTCATAAAACAATTATATAATGCAACATTTCCTTACAAAATCTAATCTGAGAATTGAGTGACGAACGATTTCGCTGTGGTTGCAAAATACGTTTCTGGTTATCTTATAAACCCGTTTAAATCGCGAGATCACTCTGTTTTGGTATTGGAAAAACCACTCTGTTTTGGTATTGGAAAAACCTGTTGCTGAGAACTAAAATATCATTAACTTTGTTCAGTGACTTAATGACTTTGACAACAAGGTCCACACCAGTTTTTATAGTTCAAGAATGTAAACATGAATTGTTTTCATATACTGTACTTATAATTACATCATTTATATTTTTAGAAACAGGTTTCTTGCTTGGAGTAGAAGTGTTAGTACCTGTACGATAAGTAGACTGGAACTGAAAAAAACACATGCCGCACACTTCGCTTTGCTAACCTTTTGGTTAACAGAAGCTTGGAGGTTCACGGTTCCATATGGCAAACTGAAATTTTGCAGGATTGTTATCGTCTCACGAGCCGTGAGGAATAACATTTTGGGGAAATCACTCTAGCTTATATAACTTATCTTGCAGATGAGTATGGAATTCCTACACATTCCTAACCCACAACTGCCTATGTACATGTTTGTTGTATAAAAGGGAATGCTAAGATCGACCGTGTCACTGTATCTAATAGCAGGGAAAGCAACTAAAAATAGCTAAAGATGTTGTTTCAAAGTTCACGGTTGATCCGGGTGACATCAGCACGTGATTCTGTTATAGGGACAACCAAACGCAACACGAATCTCATTTAAGAAAAAAAAATGGATATCATAGGAAGTCTGCTGGGAGAAAACCCAGTCTCAAAATATATAAAATATGTTGTTATTGAATCTCGAGTGCTTAGATGTCTTTTTTCACAAGTAAAATATGAGATTGTCACACGAAAAATATGAGATGTGTCACATATAAAATGAGATTATCACACGTAAATGGTGAGATGTGTCACATATAAAATGAGACGTGTCAACTTGAGCACTTGAAAAAGAAGTGCATATATGAGGCATTGAATTGCAGAGTAGGAGATCATTATAACTATACGTGAACTACGTGAAATAATTGACAATTTGTTTCTCTATTAATATATAGTCAATAATCTCTCTCTCTCTCTCTCTCTCTCTCTCTCTCTCTCTCTCTCTCTCTCTCTCTCTCTCTCTCTCTCTCTCTCTCTCTCTCTCTCTCGTAGACTAGCGAAAACAAAGATTCAAAGACGACGGTTTGAATCATAATCCCCCTAAGCTATGTTCAATACCTTGCTTTCTCAGATGACTTCAAATTGAAATATGATTTCTAATCCTGTGTTTTCAACATTTCAACATTTTGATTTATCAAACGACCGCAACTGAAAGAACTCTAGTGCTGTGTATTCTTTAATTCTGTGTTTTTCAAAATTATGCTTGATCAAACAATCTCAATTGAAAAAGGAATTCTACTACTTTGTTTAATCCAACCGTGATATTTTTTTCGTGTAAAAGTACAGAAGTGTGAAGTGTTACCAACAAAAGTAAACCAAAATGTAATTAATTCATTTACCCACCCATTGCTAATTATACATATTATTCTGAGGTACAATGTATCTTAACAGAGAAAGAAATTGTAAGGTCTCGTACTGTTAAAAATTTCCAAGGCCGAATGACAAGTCAAAGTGATACCATATGTCAAATACTGTGGTGATATGCTGTTAAACGCATGATACAAGAATCACCAAGACTTGCCTCTGTGGAAAACCGAAGAGAGGAAGGGGTAACAGTTTTATTAAAACAAATTTTTGTACCAGGAGGGGCGTCATAATTAAGTTTTGCAGAGGGCTGGGTAATAGGGATGCGAAATTTCTTTTTACAGTTCTAGGTCTATAATACGGGCTGCTATCTATCTCAGCTTACAAGGTGTATCAGATATGTGGAAATGTATGTACGGACTTTCCAAATTGTATTGGTCTTACATGTTCCTTTCGAAACTCTTTTGGGAATTTTCAAACAGCTGTTTTTGTACTAGCCCTATGTGTGTTATGTTCGTTCGCGAAGAAGCTGAGCGAAAATGTGGAAAATTAAATTGACATGAGATTACCGGTGAGTGCAACTGTCAAAACAAACCTCAGTTATTTATGCGGTATGCAGTATAATTTGTCATGGAGGGTACGTATACTCTATATATTTAACAGGAAAGGTTTGTTTTCGTTTTGATCTTTTTGATTTATTTCTTCCCATGAGTCATAAAGGATTTATTTCAATGGGGTCAGGCTGTAACATTTGCCGAGGGGGTGAAATTAATGGATTTATTTCGATAAGGTCCGGTTGTAGCTTATCCCTAGGAGGAGAAAATTATCCCCCCCTCCAAAAAAAAAAAAAAAAGAAAAGATATCTGTCGGTAAAATCCTAAGTTAATTCAAATTTAGGCCTATTATGACGAACCAGTATATTGGCTAAACCTCGACATAAGAAACAGATCGTTTGGAAGACTAATTTCTGTTTAATTCATAAATGAATTTTTAATATTAGACTGGCGCTGTCCTGAGTGCGTGTTTGATTCCACTGTGATAACTCTATCAAGGATGTATATACATCACTGAATTATACTGATGGTAGTTGTTGTACTTTTTTCTATCTTACATATTTTTTTCTTACATTTTTCTATTGTTTGCTTTATTACATTATGAAAATTTTACGACTGTAATAAAGTTATTTATTATGTAATCATGAGCAAATAGAATAGAGCTAATATAATTATAATTTGGCAGTCTTTCTTTCATAAGATGTAGTAATATTTAAATTTGCTTCGAAGAAAAATACTATTAAAAGTCCCCTTTGATTCCGTAAAACATGTATTCGTCGAATTTTTGGGATAGTTTTGGAGGGTTATGTCGAGGAAACTGCCGAATATAGGTTGGTTTCTTCAAATTAGTGTACAACATAACTAAACTACAATGTTTTTGGGTGGTGGTAGTGGTGTTTCTTTTTGTCTTATCTCTTTCTTCTTTACTTATGATCAGAGTAAATGGTTGACCAGACCAGTTGGAGAGTTCATTGTTTCTTCATGAATAAACTGACGAAAAGAGTCATGGAAACTTAATTCAAGCCACTGTACATATATTAATGAGAGTCATGGAAACTTAATTCAATCCACTGTACATATATTAATGAGATTCATGGAAACTTAATTCAATCCACTGTACATATATTAATGAGAGTCATGGAAACTTAATTCAATCCACTGCATATATATATATATATATATATATATTAATGAGTCATGGAATCTTAATTCAATCCACTATGCATATATTAATGAGTCATGGAAACTTAATTCAATCAACTGTAGATATATTAATGAGAGTCATGGAAACTTAATTCAATCCACTGTACATATATTAATGAGAGTCATTGAAACTTAATTCAATCAACTGTAAATATATTAATGAGAGTCATGGAAACTTAATTCAATCCCCTGTACATATATTAATGAGAGTCATATTAATGAGAGTCATGGAAACTTAATTTAATCCACTGTACATATATTAATGAGAGTCATTGAAACTTAATTCAATCAACTGTAAATATTAATGAGAGTCATGGAAACTTAATTCAATCCCCTGTACATATATTAATGAGAGTCATATTAATGAGAGTCATGGAAACTTAATTTAATCCACTGTACATATATTAATGAGTCATGGAAACTTAATTCAATCCACTGTACATATATTAATGTGATTCATGGAAACTTAATTCAATCCACTGTACATATATTAATGAGAGTCATGGAAACTTAATTCAATCAACTGTACATATATTAATGAGATATGAATACCTTTAGTATTGCAGATTGGTAACAAAATTATTTATCTGGCTTTCTCTTAAGCAAGCCTTCGTCCACTTTTCAAGCAATTTGAGGCGTCGGCTGTAAAGCTGAAACGGGTATCCAAATTTAGAAGCCCTTCAATCGATAGTTATCATCGAAATTTAGAAGTACTTCAACTGATAAAATTTTCATCGAAATTTAGAAGTCCTTAAACTGATAAAATTATCATCGAAATTTAGAAGTCCATCAACTGATAAAATTATCATCGAAATTTAGAAGCCTTTCAATATATACAGTTATCTTCGAAA
The DNA here is from genome assembly GCA_016746295.1 of Potamilus streckersoni. Classification (NCBI taxonomy): domain Eukaryota; kingdom Metazoa; phylum Mollusca; class Bivalvia; order Unionida; family Unionidae; genus Potamilus; species Potamilus streckersoni. Next base: position 703,967 of record JAEAOA010002224.1, on the reverse strand, counting down.
TTCAGAAGTCCTTCAGTCGATTCAATCGAAATTTAGAAAATGGCCGTTTGTTAGTCATTACACCGCAAATAAACGTGATAACGGTTTGCATATAGCATGACGAAGCTAAAGGCACTTTATAAATACTATATTTAATTGGTCCTGGTTTTCGAATGGTTCTGGAGACACATAAAACTGATGCTGACGATTTCAAATTGAATATATTTTGACAACTTCCTTTGTTCGATATTCCTATCAAAATATTAACCGAAAATGAAATTATGTGCTGTAAAAGTGATATGCAGTGTTGATGATGGCATATCTTTTTTATAACCAGCTGTTCAAATATTTATAGCAACATTTAGAAGTTAGTTTGTCGTATATGAAAATTGTCTATTATATACACTTCATATTATCGAATAATAATAATAATAATAATAATAATAATAATAATAATAATAATAATAATAATAATAATAATAATAGTAATAATAATAATAATAATAATAATAATAATAATAATAATAATAATAATAATAATAATAAGAAGAAGAAGAAGAAGAAGAAGAAGAAGAAGAAGAAGAAGAAGAAGAAGAAGAAGAAGATGTTTTCTAATTCGCATGGTGGCAGGTCCGATAAGACGAAACAATTTCTTTTCTTTCACCGCTGTAGGTCGCGGAAAATGCTTTTCATGAGTAAGTTTGCTTTTCATTGTCAAAGCGGGCAAATTAGGTAAAAAACAAATGATTTATGATTCCCACCACGGCGGGTCTGATAACGACAAATGAAGTGTTACTCGCATAATAGTAAAGCAAAGACAATTGTTTATTCGTCCCTCGACGGGTCCGGTAAGATCAAATTAATTTTTAGTTTGGTACTGCGGCTAATAGGATACCATTACACGATTTATAATTCGCATTGCGATGAGTCGGATAATAATAAAGGTCCTTTAAAAGTTATCGATAATTTTATCGCACCAAGTCGTTAAGGGCCGAAGGTGGATAGTTATTTATTCATGATCCTGTCCGACTACAAATATGAATATATATAATCGGGACTGTAAGAATATTGTAATGATGTAGGACTTCATTTGACTCACACTGATACAATGAAAAAATTAAGGGTTATGTAAATCCCTGTCCATTAATGTTATGCTGGTACCTGCACAAACGGAATATTTGTATGAAGATCTTTTAGGCGTCCGAAACATTTTTAACATCCGGGATTTCGTTGCATGCGATTTCATTGGTTTAGATCAGCGATAAACGATTGGATCACAATAACGCAAAAACTGCTTTTTCCCGCCGAAGGCCTCTCCCTTTTAGTACTGCCGTTTCTAAGTTCAAAGCAATCTTTACGAGAAACATTGTAATTTATTCTCTACTCAACATCATATATGTTTTTTATTTTTTTATTTTTCATGCTGTGGAGTGGCAGTTCAAAAGCTTCAAAAACCAATTTGCAGTAGAAATTGCTCTTAAGACATTGTTCCTATGCATTTTTGTTTTTGCATGGCGATAGCTAAGCCTATTATGTGAAAGTTTACAAATTTATAAGATCTCTAAGAAACTTCTATCTATTCAAATCCTTCTTGCATGTATGGTCTTTGTTTAATAACATGTACAAGGCGATGGTTGTAGCCAAATATAATTCTAATCTGAAGCCTTTATTATTATTATTATACAAAAAGATTTACTAAAAAGCTCCTGGGAAATAAGATGAGAGGATAACACTGTGTTTCTTCCAACCGCAAGCAATTTTTTTCCTTCATTTTTGATTGAGTTTCTAGCTGGATATCACTAGTTTAGGGATCGTGGTAATCAGAGACGGAAAGTATCAGATTTATCGTCTGAAGACAGCTTATAAAAGTGGCTCTTTTGACCGCATTCGTATTGTTTCCTTTCATGATGCATTCTCTTTCACCTGTACTTCTAAAATAAAAGCATGAACAGCAATGTGCTTTTTTCTTGGGATAGAGGCGCATACATTGTGTTGTACAACTAGTGTCTATTAGTAGTGATTTAATGATAAGTATGTATATCAGGTGGGGAATTACACGTGTTCTTTTCATTGGGATAGTGGTACATATGTCGTATTGTACAGCTAGTGACTGCAGTACTCACGGTACTAATTCAGTGCCCATAGCAAACTTATGCAAATACCATAATATTAAAAATTCAATAACTTTAAATTTCTGAGTGCTCATGATCGATCACACACACACACACACACACACACACACACACACACACACACAGATATATACATATGTATGTATGTATGTATGTATGTATGTATGATATGTGTGTATATATATATATATATATATATATATATATATATATATATATATATATATATATATATATATATATATATATATATATATATATATTGTTTATAAAATAAACATCATCAACACGTAGAATGATTTACATTATCAACTAATCCTAGCCAGCCATATCCATATATACTCTATTTATGTTCACCCATTTCCAGACTCTTTCCCATTTTTCCATATAATTATTACCGTGTGTCCTGTAAGTGATCTAAGCCTATGCAAAATATGGGTGTAGAGTCACGCTTCTTATAACGCAATGAGCACGTGCATAAGACTTTAAATGTTCTCTTCATTTAAGTACTTATAGCACGTGCAGAAAATGGATATAAATTGAAGGAAACTAAATTTAAAACTATGTAGTCGTTATTGAATTATCACAGCATTTTCTTCTTTCATAATTGCGATTTTTAAGGCAGTCAAATAAGTCTGTTACTAACAAGTTGAATCCCTCTTATATGAAAAAACCCCATCAAAAACATATACGGTCTCTCACTTATAGGAGCATCTAAAAGATGCATCTTTCCCAGACAGTTATATTCAATTAATTTAAAAATGTCTGTTATTTCAAAATTTTGCAGCAAGTTGAAAATTCTTAGACTTTTTCTTTTTGGAACTATTATCAGTAACATGATAATATTGCTCATTTCGAATCACGTTAGCTGATGGAATTTTCTTTCAAGCATGTTAGAAGTAATAATGTATGTAGTAACAATACTGAATTTTTACTCTGTTTTGGTGTTCATAAATTTTACATACCACATGAATTTCCGCCATTTAATGATATCGTCTACCAATATACCAATGGAGGCTGACTTCCAATAAAAGCCATGATAAATGATTTTTAAAAAATCCAATCCTCACAAATGAACTGGAAATCAAGAGTTTAGCAAACAGTTATTTTATTATGGACTGTTTAATATTCAATGCTTCGTGTGCCTTATCAGGAAATTTTGAATATCGTCATTCAATTAAGGCAGCATAGCCTCACGGAGGCCTATTGTCAGGATGTGCTTGGCTTCCAAACTCAATAGAATCCATGATGAACTATTTAATCATGGTCATACAACGAGCTTTCATACAGTGTCCGCAATGCGACATAATTTGCACATTTTCTTCTGCAAAGGCCGATATCATTTGGAGAGACGATGACTGACTATCGCAGTACTTTCGATATGTCACAAAAGAAAATCCCAATAAAGACAAACAAGATATGTTTGAAATTAATGTATAAAGGATACATAGGTGGTGCTCTGCAGTTTCTTATTTAGCATAGGGTTAGAATTTTAAAGAAAATGAATTTCTCCGGGTTTCCTCGCTAGTTATAGTTATAAGACTTTGTATATCTTAGTTATTGTTCAAAGAACCTTTATTTCCCTTTATTTTGGTGTATGACTGATGGGTGTAATATGAGTTAGAGAGTATACAGCTTGGCCTTACTCCAGATGTGCACCTTTCAAAAAAGTGCTAGCTCTACTTGCTCATTTTCACTTATCGATTTTTAAAAGTAAATTGTAAAAATGGAGCCGATAACTTTTATTTACATCTTATGTATTTGGTAATTCATGCATTGCACTTTTAGAAGCTGATATTGTCTAGTTTGGCAAAATAAATTTTCCATATTTTAATAGCTGCCAAGAATAGTGTACT